>VXBC01012395.1:494654-591464 GCA_013399945.1 Ploceus nigricollis
AAAAAAAAAAAAAAAAAAGGCAGTTATATAGGCGACTTCTCTATGCAAGTTTACCATCTAGCTGCAGTCTCTGAACTGAGAGGAGCTCTGCTTACAGCACCCACATGGGATGTGGGAAATTCAGGTTCAGCTCCCAGATTTAAAATACGGATCTAAACCAGACACAGCAGAGATTTGAAAGCAAATCTCCCATTCCCCTGAGGGAGCAATCTAACACTAGACTATTGACTTTCTGGAGTGGCTGTCTTGGTCTGTTTTTTCATAGATTAAAAAACTGGGTTGAGATTGGCCCCAAGAGACATTTCATGACAAAGAATCTTGAGCACAAAGCACAAGCTGGAGAATATCGCTCTAATCCATTTGCCACTTCAGCCTCATTTGCAACACCCAAAAGGGAAAGCATGGCACAAGCAAACCCAACCCACTATGAAGACATGGTGCTTCTTAGCTCAAGGAAAGCCCTCTGGAAATGGATTTATGCTGCTTCTAGGACCCCAACCAGCATCTCCAGATGGTGGTGTCGCACATGCCATCTTGGGTCAGGAACACTGCACTCCTCTGCTGGATAGCGCAGGTGTGCTTAGAAACTCACAAGCCAGGCTCTCCTTCTCTGACTTTCAGTTCCAGGTAGTTTAAATAATTCCCTTCTCATTAGTTTCCTGAGCCTGTGCACTGCATGAAAAATCTAACTTGGCCATTGATGCTTCTGGATGGCTAAATGCTCAGAAAACCTGAAAATCTAACTATCTCTGAAAGTTTGTCCCCTGCTGCTTTCAGCAAAGTAGCAACGGTAGTTATGAGGCTGACAGCTGCTTATAATCAGTAATGCACCCGTTAAACACTTCTTGTACTTCGAAGGCTAACCTAGTCTCTTACTACTCATGCCCTTTCTGTGCAATAGGAAATAACGCAGTCCATGTTTCTTCTTCTTTGTCAGAAATGCCAGTCACAGGAAGCAATTTCTCTTTTTTTTTTCCACGCCATCTCTTCTTCCTGGAATGTCCTTTCTGAACACAGCTATAAAACCACAATATTGTCATGTACTTCAAGTCCCTACTCAATACCCATTCCTCCAGCAATGTCAAATGTAAGCAATGATATGAGAACAGCTCACCAGATGATCTACTGGGACTACAAACAAGCAGCTCCTTGTCTTTGTCTCTACATGCCCATGGAAGTTCTCATCTTAAATTAGGCTGATGGGTCTACTACCATCCATCAGCTGTTCCCATCTTTGCCACAGGAAGAACTGCTGGAGTCATGGAAACTACCACAATTCTCAATCCTCAAAACAGCCATGAAGCTGCATGGGGATCTTGGAAGAAATTTCCTTCAGCTTCCTTTCTCCCCCTTTGAGTTAAGTTTCACTGCACTGGGACCAGAATCCATTCTTTTGTCTGAAAAAGGGAAGTTAAGAAACTGAGAATCTAAGGCTCATTTAGGCTGTGGTACAAAGAAATGATACCAAGGAAAGGATTTTTTTTTCAAGGAGATGGTTACATCACGAATCTGAATTCCAAAGAATATCATTATCTGTGGCCACAGGGTGACAAATGGAAGCTTTTTTTCTGGGCTGATAAATACATGTGAACAGAAGCTATCAGATCTCTATTCATAATTAATGCCACAGTGGATGGACTGGCCCATCTAGGAGACATATATTATTTATAAACTTGAAACTGACCCACTGTAAAGCCTGTGAAGGCATGTATTCCTCAGCAGCTGATGCTCTGCTTCTACATTATGTCATAAGAAGTACGGTCTCCTGGTAGCATTTAAGTGTTGCTGCAATTAAAATTTGCACCACGTAACAATGTTGGCAGAGTATTATTTTTCAGGGTGGTCCTTATGCTACTACATTTTCCCCGCAGACAGAAGGACCAGCCAAGAGCCTCTAGGTCTCAATGAAGTTATCCAAGGAGTCTCAGAGTCTTAAAAAATCCCTGGATCAATTAAACAGAAGAGAACAAACTCTCTTATACAGTCCTGTATATGTAAACACAACAATTTTACCCTGAAGAAAATACTCTCCTTGATTGCAATGGGTGATTGGATCGCAGAGGGCAAAATAGCTCCAGAAGTGGCAAGAGTTCAGCAAAAAAGGTCAAGTACCTTTAGTTTTGAAGGCAAAATTGCACAGCTTGCATACATAAGGCCGGACATCAGTGTGAGTACGGATATGTTTTTTGAGCATGCTTGGCTTTTTACAGCGAATGCCACATTCCTCACAAATGTACTTTCCTCGGCCACGGCCTCTGACATAGACATAATCCTCATTTGATTTATACCTGTTGGAAGAGAGAGCAAGTATTTAAGTCATACAGATTTTAGGTCTGATACATGTACAAACATCACTTCTATGCATCTGATCCTCATCATCAAAGCAAACTCAGAGAAGTCCAAAGGAACTACTGAATTTTCAGTCTGGAACTTCTAAAGTATTTGGCTTTCAGAGAATGTACTGATCCCAATGTATTTAAACAATATGAGACCAATAGGTTGCAGTATGAGAACAGTACAAACACCTTGTCAGGAAACCAGTGAACAACCAAGACACAACTCCAAATAAAAGCTTGCAGGCTGGATTTCAGCTCACTGTAGTCTTGTACAGCACAGACATTTACCATCACTGAAAACAGCATTGTTTTGCAGCACGGTTCATTTAACTATTTTAGTGTATTTATCCCCTGGGATCAGATAAATCATATCCTGGAAATGCCCGTTTCTTCCCATTAAGCATAAAGAGAACACGGATGACGAGCAAGGATGTATTCATTCACATTACACATGCCTGACATTCCCAAAGATAAACTGCTCCCTAAAGAGACACTGAGCTGATTTCACTCAGGTATGTGATGCTTTAGAAATAAAATGGTATATGTCAAACAGAGATACTTTGAAGAAAGCTATTAATGAAATTTTTCTATCATAGACATAAGCTTTCTATGCTATTTTTGCTGATCACATAGTGTGTAGTTTGAAAATAAATAAGACATGAACATCTATATAAAGCTGTACATTGCCTTTATTATCATGCTAAATTGTTAATACTGAAATCTAAAGGAGTCTAGGGAATCTTCTCAGGCTGTTCTGAGGTTTGAAGACTGCTGGGCATGCCTTTGGGGAATAATTCCATCCTCATTCATTCAAAGTAAAATTCAGGAAGTGCAAGAACTGAGAAATAATATTTCTTCTTCCCTCTGTCCTCCACTGCCCTCTTCCTAAGCAGCACAAAGTACTTTCAGTCATTCTGTGGATGCACAACTCACAAAATATCGTTGGTACTGACATTCAGTACTTTAAAAAAAAAAGGACCGTGTGAAAGATTCTGTTAATGTGATTATAACTCTACAAGAAAAAAGTGGCAATTTTTGGGTTACAGAGCTGGAACATTTTTCAAGTGTGCTGTTCTTAGATGAACACTTTCCCATATGTTTAGCTATATCATGGGCAATATAAATTCTGAAGTTAATATTTTAGAAAAACATAAAACAGTGTCCTGTTCTCAAGTCCATCTTCTTATCTTTTAAACACATTAGCTCCTCTTTCAAATGCGGATGCCTAAATTCAGGTTTTTTATCTCATTTCCAACAAAGTTGTATCTCTCCCATATCCTTGATTGTCCCTGGCAACATGGATAAAACTGGAATAGTCTAATGTAATGTAATATTTAGTTATCTCTCTAGCAGGTTTTCTGTACAATATTTTTGGGATCTTGGCCGTCTGGCTGCCCCATTTCCCAGGTTCTCCTTCATATGCACATGCCAATGACTGCTAATCATCTCTCTATCCACTGCTTCACCAACTTCCTCCAAGCTTTCTCCCACTGACAAAAAAACCTCCACATTATTATTTGAAATACTGCTATTCTATCTTCTCTTCATCTCTCCTTACAGTCTGACTTTGCTGGGATGGAGTCTACCATACCACCTCTGATTGATACTGGTAAGATAAATGCTGTGCTATTACATGTGCTTTTCTGTTGCTCCATCTCTGCTCTTCTTCTGCTTGACCTCATTCCACTGGCTTCTGTCACCTGTCAGATCCCATTGAACACAAAGACAATGATAAAATATGTGCCTCTTCATCATTCATATAGCTGGTTTTTGGCCACAACTGACCTTGACTCTTTAAGTATGCTTCATCATAACAATGACTGTAAGAGAAATGACACACACAAACTCGACATTTAAAGAAGGGCCAGTGCAAAAACTAAAAGACCAGAAGTCAGAGTCATGGTGATTACCTTTCAGACCTCATGAATATTCAATCTTATTGCTAACTTGTGCCTCTCTCAAAGATTTGAGTAATTTCCCCCTTCCTACTATGTAACGTCCATGTAAGGACTTTGGCTACTACTGTTCTGAATTTGACTAGGATGGGACTCTTGAGTTAAAAAGCATTAACAAGTCTCAGAGTCCTGCAATTTCTATCAAAAAATTTATTTTATTTTATTATAATATTTTATTATTTTATTTGAGTTCTTCAATTAGTGTCTATTACTGATAGGTATGAAAGTACAAACATAAGTAAACTGTGAATTCTTGCTGTCAGCTGATAATGTCATTAAACTAGGTGTCAGATGAGCAGACATGCTTGTCCTGTCCCTTCTTTCTTTGCACACCGTTAGTAACTAACTCTACTGCAGCAAGGACTGAACTTGAAATTACTGCATTTCTTTGAGAAATACTGCTTTATATCCCATCAGTCACATCTGCAGTCAGATGATGGAAGGTAGATTTGTGATTCAGAAAATTTCACTTGAATCAAGCCACCTGCCAGTGGTAATAACGCAGTGCTTAGCTTCTTCCTTCCAAACTCCCTCTGCTATGATGCTTACAAAATGCTCTTGATGGGCTTTCTGTGCTGAGGTGGTGATGTGCTGTGACATCTGGTGGTACTGGCTGACATTTGGACTCGATCTTAGAGGTCTTTTCCAACCATAACAACTCTATGATTTTATTATCAACTTTTTGCCTCAATTCTGATTCTGCTCTTTCACCTTCTTACTCATCCCCAACCCTAGCTATCTGCTTTTTGCCCAGCTGCCATATGAATGCTCCACCCCACTGACACAAGACAGCTGCAGAGCTCCACTTGCCTGCCAGGTGGACAGGCTTTCACACAAACCAAAAGCAGACAACCACAGATATTTCTCAGCTAATTACCTTCCTCACACCTATGAAAAGAAAACAATCACAAAGCCTAAGGAAACCTATTCCCCATGAAAACTGAAAACCAAAATGAAAATATCCTGCTAAAACAAGATATGACCATCCATGCTTGTCTGCTCCAGGAGAGAAAATGTGACATGAAGACAACAGATATTTGCTATACAGCTCATTGCACTATGTACTGAGGAGATGAAGATGTGCTTGAAGAGAGAAGAACAAAATAGCTCAACAAACAGCCAAGAAGAAGCAAGCACAGAAACCTACCCATGTCAAAAACTAGCTTTAAGAAGTGATAGACAATAACTTGAAGAGAAGGAAAAATTCAATAACCAGGACAGAAAGCAGTGCAAGACATGAAAATAATATCTAAGGTATACTACACCAATTTAAAAAATAGACAAATGAATTTCTAGAATGGAAAGAACAAATCTATTCTTCCACAAATAATTCTTGTAAAATGTACCATAAAGTTTTGGTGAGTGAGTCAAGAGTGGACCTACTGACACTGCATCACCTCATTTGCTGCAGTTTTGCAGTTTATATGTTTCTATTGAGGAAGTCCCAGTCTATTGCACAGACTATTTGTTCTCCCCACTCCAGAAATTAATGTGCACATCAAGGTTTCTTATGTTTTGTTTTATTCAAAGGGTATCTAAACATAACCAAGTATTACTAGGAGACTTTTCTAAGTGAAATGTGAATTATATGATTTTACTCAAATAGTTTCATAAACCTTACTGGGGTACAGGAAAACTTAAGGTAGTGCAAGTAACACACAAAATTTCTTGATGTAAGTATTAGATAGCAGAAGTTTATTATAGAGTGATCTGCTTGCTGCAGCTCATACTCATCTGAATCCTCCTTTAAGTTGCTTTTCTTAACACACTTTTACTCTTCTGACCTCTCATCATGTAGCTTACATCAAGGCAGACTATCCCCAGCTGGGTCATCCAAATTCAGAAACAGTACATAGTGGGAAGCAGGCAAATTTTATACTTCAAAGTGGGTGTGAGTTGAAGCAACAGCTCTCTAAATTTCTTGTAAACCTAGGCTTACTGCTGAATTTGGGTCACTCTTGTAAAGCCGGTCTACTGGCTTAGGTACTAGGACAAGGTACAACTACAGAGAACAGTCAGGATAAGGGTGTCTGGGCCAGCACACCTATAAAAACCACCAAAATAACTTTTTCAGTCTTTCAGGCAAGATGTAGGCTATACTCCTTCAGTGTTGCAGACTACAGAGAAATGGCAATGGTAATTTCACAGAGATTATTCAATCGTAGACAAAAACACAACATCAATGAAGGACAACTGAGATTTTAAAGGGTATAAACTGACAGGAGAAGGACATGGATGTATGAATTTCTCACATCTCCCTCCTGTCCTATTTAGTTATCCCAATAAAACAGTGCTGTGGGACCATCTGAGTTTGGTAAGACTGAAAACCACATCTTGTTTAGCCACCTGACTATGCATGACTAAAAACTGGCAAACTAATTGCATTGTGTCAGAATTCTGTAAAAGAAACTCAACAATACCTTCCATTTTATTTCATTTTCTTTTCTTAACATGTTTCTTAAGCCTGAAAACAATGTTAATTGGCTTTCCCCTCTTTGTTATTTGTTTCAGTTATCACTTGAGTGATAGATTGTCATAGTAAAATTAAACATTATTTTATCAACCATACATGACAGACCTAAGGATTAGCCTTAGATGCCATTAGTATCTTACATTTTATCTCCAAAATCCAACCTAAATAAATAATACAATATTACAAGAAGAAGACTAAGCACACCTTGTCAAGCCATTCAACTGAGTGGAAGTACACAGTGCCTAAAAATGGAAACACATCCTCATGGAAGTCATTAAATACAAAGAAATGGCACAGAAAATATCAAAATCTTAACAGTTCATCCACTTCCTTATGACTTAAGGAATTAAAGTAACAATTTCGAGTGAGTGCGCTCACACAGATGAAAAACAATTGTCTCAATAGCAAAGCAGAGCCTAAAGTGAGTATACAGGTACCCTGTGGTGTGTTTTAAGACTGACAAATAGACAAAAAAGAAGAGACTCGGGAGCTACAGGACATGGCAAGGATGCAGGAGACTGTTCACATTCTAATTCATTCATATTCATTTTCAAATGTCTTTAAAATGACAGGCTGAGCTTGAAATTTCCAGTTATATTTTCTTACCCTCCTTCAAAGATTTTAATTCGTATCGGCTCAGTTTGTTTGGATGTAATGTCTTTATCTCCATGAATGTCTCCTTTTACTCTTTCTTTTATAATATTCCCCACTACTTTCTTTTCAAGCTTGCTGCCAAACAAGAAGAATGGCTCGTGTTTCATCTGTAGAACAAAGTCAAGGAAGGGTGTTACTTCTGGAGCATACAATAAACGCACACTTCATTTCAAATACTTTTAACATACCAGGTTAAAGCCAAACTCTCATTTTGGTCCAACTCTATATGATGAATTAATCTGTCCCATTTAATTTGACAGAGAATAAAAGAGGAGGCAACACGGACAAATTTTTACAAGAATCTTGACAGAAAAGACAATACTGTATCTTTCCTCAGGAAAAAAAAATCATGGAAAATAGATATGGAAAAGCCTCAGAAGGTAATTTATTGCCATTACAGAATTTTCCCTGGCACCATTAGCAAATGCTTAATCCGTGAGGAAGAGTCAATATGTAAAAGACATTAAATAGATCTGAAGATCCTTACTCAATTTTATCTTAATCTTTTCTTATAAACCCATGTGGATGTTTGTGTCTAACACTGTTTATCGGGAAAAACAAAGGGCAAAATAAAAGGAGATAATGTATCAGGCTCTGGCACACATGAATGGAGGGCTTTAAAAGCCTCATTTTTTACATCTGATTTTGAAAATGGAGACAGAGACAGAGACAGTAGCAGTAGCAGAGTTTGCAGAAGGATAAACTGAGGCTCCAAAGTTGTCCTGGGAAGATGTCACTGGCTGATTTCCCAATGGGGAAACTTTTTTAAAAAAAAGTTACCTTACATTTTATAGTTTACTAGCAATTTCTCACATAAACATATATGAATTTAATTTTATTAAAATTTCTTATTTACCTGAGCAAACTGCTTCCATGCACTTGATGATGTCAGTTTACCAGCTCCAGGTCTGTGCATAGCAGCCAGGGTGTAGATTTCCGTGGTGTTTTTTTGCTTGGACCTTAAAAGTGCTAAAGTGGTCTTTGTACTTAACCCAGATGGGTTTGGGTTACATGAACTTATACACCATGAAGCATAAACAGAAGCTTTGAGGGTTGGTTGCTGAGTGTAATTGGGTTTTGTATAGTTTAAGAAACACCAGCTCACAGTAGTCGTAGTACGCAGACTTGGGAACTGAAGGATCTGTTGAAAATCTGCTACGTCTGTCAGGAGAATGGTTGAGGCTGTGGCTTTCCCAACAGTATTAGATGACATCTGGACTAACATCCCAAGAGGTAATTTTTGATGTTTCAGTTGGTCTTCTGCCTGAATTTCTCCTGGTGGCAATGAAGACCTCTGTGGACTCATGCTCATATCTGAGGCTGTTTCATCCACATCCAACTCTTCTGGTGAGTCTCTTCCTTCAGATGGGCCACTGGATTTCTGTCCTGGTGATGCAGAATCAAAACTGGAAAGTTTCTCTCTGCTCAGTGGGAATGCATCAGTTCCCGCCATGCTGACAGGTGGGAAATCTTGAGATGTTGAGGATGATAGCGATGAAGAGGATGATATGGATGACAGACTTTCTTTTGGCTCAGTAGCACAGCTCTGCCTTACTAGTTGAGGCTTCTGCATTCTTGGAAAATCTTTCTTTATATCTGAGTTAGTCAACTCAACTGCACTTAGTTCCTCAACTATCTGCCCATACATTTTTTCTTCTTTGACTCGTTTCTGCTGCTTGGTCTCCATGAAGAGGTCCAAGCTGCTGGCAGGGGAAAGCATTCGTTTGCTTCCTCCCAAGGTAGAAGCCATGTCAGAAGTGGAAGGCAAACACAAAGGAATTGGTGGCTCCAGTCCAAGGGGAAGTGTCTGTGGCACTTTCCACAAGGGATATTTTTCTAGTCCTCCATGATGACCCAACATCTGAGCTATGTTAAATCCAATTCCTTGCATGGTTGCATTAGTTGCCAATGTTCTTTGAGAAACTGTCTCATCAACTTTACATATCACGATTGCAGGACTGTTGCTCTGTCCAAGGATCTGGGAAATGCTTGTGTACATGACACTACCGTAAGATGGCACGTGGGTTTGTATCCTGACGGGAACAACTGTTCCTGGCAAAGACTGTACAGATCCATCACTTGGGGAGTCAAAATCTGTCTGAAGATGCCGCTCAGAGGAGGTATCTGTTGGTTTAATGCCATGGTCTGACTGGTACTTAGCAAGAGTATTTTTTGAATACGACCCAGATGTTCCTGAGTAATGCTGGTATGCTTGCTCTTTAGCGTGCACATAATCAGCTGCTTTCTTTCCAATAAGCTCAGGTGCATGTTCCAGGTGATAACTTGGAGGTATGTCTATTTGGAAAGCCTGTTTGACATAAGATTTCTGCAGCTGTTGTACGAATTGATGCTGGAAGTGCAGAGGCTCTGCGCAGGACTGCCACAAGATAGGCTGCTGAGATGGTGGTAAGTGAACCATGCAGACAGCTGGATAGGGGAACTGAAACAATGTGCTATGAATAGGGGGAAATGGGACTTTTTCCTGATGTGCAAATAGCTGCTGCTGCTCTGATGGATGTTTGTTAGGAATATAAGGTGCTTGTTGGATTAAGGGAGTCCTTAATATTTCCGGGCTGTCTGCAACAAGAGCCTGTTGCTGGGCAAGGTGGGATGAGCTATTACTAAGCTGAGCACAAGAGCCAACAGCCTGTTTTCCAGAGTCATCTACCTGAATGGGCTGGAGTACAGAGGAAGGGGAGTGATGCCAGACAAGCTGGGAAGAGCGAAGACCAACCTGTGAATGTTCCATCTGCTCCTGCTTTATACTTTGTTCTGTGCTCTGATCAGTCTGAGAAATCTCTGGAAAACCACTGAAGGAAGCTTGGCGAACCAAGAAGCATTTCTTCCTTTCTCGGGATGGAGACAATGCCACAGTAGGTGTTCCAGCTGAAGAGGCATGAGACAGGTTCCCATAATCAAAGGATTTACTTCGGATCTCTGGGATTTCAGCAGCATGAGGACAGGGCATCTGTTCAGATGAGCAGCGTCTCATTTCCCTCTGATGGTGATGCCCAGGGACGGAAAGTGAGTAAGCACCTGCTGGAACTGTTAAAAACTCAGACTGTTTTCCAAACTCATCTTGTTTGGGAGGTGTGATGAACTTCATATTCTCTTCTCTTTCAAAGGACATTGAAAAACTTGAACTGTGGGACAAATTACTTTCTTGGCTAGGGCTGCGAGAGAGACTTGTACCTGTAGACTCAAAGCTGGATTCCCCAGAGGAGTGCTCCATGTCAGCCAGTCTTAAACGCTTCTTTTTGGGTGGTAGCTTTTCAGCTGGAAGTTGAGAAAGGGTTTCACTTCTCTGGGGCCACTGGAATTCTTCAGTGGGTCTCTCCTGCTCTTTACTGTGCACTTCTTTATCCTTTTCAGGCTTATCTGGCTCCTCCGTGACACGAATTTCAGGTACCTGTATGTTGTGCTGGCGAACCAGCCTGGGCTGGATATGACACGGCTGAGGCTGCTGGGATGGGGATGGCTTACTGGTGTCAACATTTTCCATTTGTGGAGCTCGGTCTGGGCTCATCGGGGACTCACAAATCTCACTCTCGCATGTTTCAGATGGTGAATACATCTTTTCCTGCTGGCATGCAATATGTTCTGTAGATTCAGACCTTTCAAATGAGTTTGGCCTACTCAATGAATTTGTGTGCTGAATGACAGAGATGACATTTCCTGGGGGCTTTCTAACCAGCGATTCTGCAGTCTTTTCTTGCTCTGCAGTAAGGGATGAGTCTTCCAAAGAAGCTGCTGGACTTCCAGACTGCAAGTAAGGCCTGCACATTTCAAAACGTTCCACATGGCAATGAGGAGCATTTTCCAGGCCTTGAAGGGCAAATCCACTTCTTGGCACTTCCTGAATTTGGGATTTGGGATCGAAGTCCAAAGGTTGAATTCCCCCAGGGGTGCCAGTTGTACTGCTGCAAATCATAGGACTGTCTTCCTCATCTCCAACACTCTCCTCTTTCCTGCGCTTTCTGTTTTCAAAAGTTGTTCCAAGCATGGATGGCACTGACTGAGATTGTCCAAGTGCATCAATAAAAAACTCTCCCGCTTTGTTCATCCCACTTAAGGATGGTGAGTCCCTGTAGTTCTGCTTCTGAGCTTCAAATTCTTCCCACTTTCTGTAGTGCTTTCCACTGGCATCATAGTCATAAAAGGTCTTGTCTCCTTTCTTCTCTTTTAAGGATGGTCCTTTGTCACCTGCTGTCTGTCTGCTTGAAGCAATAATGATATTTTTCCCTTGTCTTCCATGATAGTCTGAATCCGAGTGTCCCTCCTGTACAGATGGCAGTTCAAAGGCAGCCTGCCTTCTCAACATCCTTTGGTGGGATATTCCCACTGTCCCAGGATAAAATACATCATCAGAGCCAGTCATCTTCTCATCAAATGAATGGCTTCCTCTCAGAGATGGGGGAATACTTAGGCTGCTTGCAGAAGAGGTTGGC
This sequence comes from Ploceus nigricollis, assembly GCA_013399945.1. NCBI lineage: Eukaryota > Metazoa > Chordata > Aves > Passeriformes > Ploceidae > Ploceus > Ploceus nigricollis. Next base: position 506,521 of record VXBC01012395.1, read on the forward strand.
ATGGAGTTACTTCTAATAAGAGGAGAAGAATCTACTGGGGGCTCTAGAAGGACAGGCACATCACCCTGCTGACTGACTTGGTACAAGTTGGATTCACTTTTGATGGATGATGTGGTCTGGGATTGTCTACATTCTGTATTGCTGCCTGGATAAACTTGTGTAGATTTAATAGTGCTCAAATTACTGGAGTCAATGAGTTCCTCTTTATTTGGAGTCAGGTGAGAAATATGTTCCTCAAGCATCTTGATATCTAATCTGTTATTTAAAAGAGGTGATGGGTCTGTTTTGCCCTTTCTACCCATTAAACTGTGTTCCTGATTTGTTGTGGCTACAGTTAGTGCTGTTCTTTGATTAATCCTATAGAACTTCCCAAAAATTATTTCTTCGTAAGACTTTGCATTAGTATTTGGTGGGCTAATTTGCTGCTCAGCGCTTTCTGAGCGGGAAAAATAGCCAGAGTCAGTGCTTCCCTTACTGTGTGGGCTCAGGAGGTTTAATGACTGCTCAGAATCTTGTCCTTTTTTCTCTGACAGTCTTAGTGCAAGTCGCTGTTTAACTGTATGAGAGTCATCAGACTTGGTACTTAAGGATGGGGTTTGCAACATATCAGAGCTAATATATGGTGAACTCTCACTGGGTAACTGAATCCCACTTTTAGGGATAATCAAAATGGGGACTTTCATCGGCCCCACCAAGGACTCCTCCATGGAGGAGTGAAAACCACTCCTGCTAGCAATGTCCAGTGGGAGCTGCGAGACGGGGCTCAGTTTGTCAGACCCTTCCACTAGGAGTGAGGTCTCCTCATCCGTGTCTGTGCTCTGCTCTCCATCTGAATGTATTTCAGCTTCCACATCGATGTAACTGGCATCAAGGTCCAATTTAGAGACTGCTGACTCTGTGAAAGGTACCAACCCTGCCTTAATCGCATGGGCATGTGACTTCCTGTGTTTGTAAAGGTTGCTTTTCGTCTTGAAGGAGAAACCACAGGGGACACAAGGGTATGGTCGCTCACCAGTATGAGACCTAATATGCTTTTTAAGTACACTAGGTTTGGCACAGGCCCGATTACAGTAAGGACAAATGTACTTGCCAGGCTTTTTGGGTTTGTGCTCTTTTTTGTGAGCATCTTCTGATTGTTCTAAAGATTTCTGTGAATATTGGCTGTATGCAGGGTTCAAACTTGAAATCTTCTTCCTGGAGAAACCTCCACTATGGCTATGCATATGAAAAGGAAACAAATCCTCTGAGGCAACTGATTGCAAGTGGCTAGGAAACTGCCATGGAGGGCCTTCCAAGCTCTGATGTGGCTTTATGCTGTGCAAGAAGCCTTGTGGCAACGAATGCTGTGGAAAGGAAAGTGAATGTTGACATGAGTAAGGGCTTGGACGATGCTGTGGATATTGCTTCTCTGTGACTTGCTGTGCAGCTTCATTTGATGATACCAGTTTCCCAGAACTAAAAAGTTGTGCTGATGCCGTGTTTCCTACTTGCTCGTGATCTATTTGTGGTTGCCGCTGTACTTCTTGACTGCCGAAAGTGCTCATCTTAATAACAGCTGAATGTTCTTGCCTCCATCTACTTGGTACTTTAGCAGTTTCTCCAGACCTTGAGGTAGCTTTTTGCCCTATAGCCGTGTCCCCAGAGTCCATTTTGTTACACAAGGTCTTAAGTGCTAGTTCACTTGAAAGCTGTGCAGACACATGGAGTGTGCCCAAAGCTGTGCTTTTCAAAGTCTTGTTGCTCCCATTTTTCCAGGGCTGTTGCAAGTTCACAGACTTTTCTTTCTCTTTGGAACTTTCCACGCAGTAGTCTATAGGCATTAGATTTGTGTCTGTACACTAATGAGAGTATTACACAGTTCTGTTCATGGCATGAACTTTCCTAAACAGTTTATTATACATTTGCAAAGACTTGTTATAGCATTTGGACGTGTTCCATTGTTATTAAATACTGAGATGCAGAATGCAGAATGATCCACAGATACTTGTGATCTCCTAGAGCAAAGTTCTCTTCATCTTTTCCATGGTGACACAGCTATCTGTACAGAAATATAAAATAAAAAAAACCCACACACACCAGTTAGTACAGCCATACTAAACAACATTAGTGCAGTCAGTTGCACTTCTATTTAGCCTTACACAGAAATTACTCAGGGACTTCAGCAAAAGTAACTACATTTTACAGAACTCCCTTTTGTGAGCAGACACAGTAAAGACTGGCTGCAGAGACTGCACACAAGCATAATCACTACTCAACAGCAGCTCTAGGATTGGAAAATAGAGACCTACACTTCCCAAATTAAACAGTAGTTTTGGAAGGCTTTCAGGGGACAGTTTAAAGGCTTGATCTCAAAAAGTCCACCACATACTTTCAAAGCTCTTTCAGCAAATCACTGCTGAAAATAGAAGCCTAACACTGTGAGTGGAAATTACCTTATCCAGTATTACTCACTTAGGGTTCAGACATGCACTTCAGTCACCTGGCCTTCCCCTCAAGTCAAAGTAAGTTGATCAGAGAAGAAATATTTACATATCATAACAGGTGCTTCTGACACAGAGGCTGTCCATGCACAAGGCCCTCCACTATAGAGAGGCTTGTTTCTAACTAGTCAACTTGGGGTATATACTGAATATTGCTAAAAAATTGCTGAAGTGACGTACTTCTTACATTAGATCATCTAACTGGTTTTACAAGAAGGTGTTGTTCACCATTCTAAACTACTTTTAAACAGTTAAAAAAAGAGACATCAAAGAAGCATTTCAAACACAGCACTACTGCTACCCTTCCCCAACTCCATCTTCAAATCACTATGTTAAATTCTAGTGAGAATGTCTTGCTAGATGTAAAGGAGGTATTAGAGACTGTGTTTATGTGACTTTAGCATTTTAGATTTCACTGTTGAAACAATTCCATCCAGGTATACATGCATTTTTAATGCTTAAACACAATAGGTTTCCACAGTTCCATTAAAAAGACCAAACGTTCAGAGGTATGATTTCCATACAGAAGTATAGCATTTGAATTTGAAGTAAGATGTTCACTCTCTGTTTTCATGTTATCCAAACACAAGACATTTTCTGGATAAAATAGTGAGAATTATAAAGACAGCCATGATTTAACTATAGCAAGAAAAAGAGTAAAAAAATCAGTATTAGAGATACTGGAATATTTTTCATTCCTACAGTGGAGAAAAAGAATTTGGCTTAAAGAAACAATAGCAAAGTGCAGGAAAACACACAGGTAATAGGCACTTCAGATTTTTTTCAATATAAAGTAATTACCTGCATCTTCTAAACATCTAATAGGCATGACTATCTTCAAATTCCCTGTGGGGGGAAAAATACAATTATAAGAAATTTTTTATATTAGGTATAGAGGATGATGAAAATCTTCTATTCTTTACAGTAGAGGTCTGAAAATTTCATTTACCCATCCACTAGAAAATTTCATGTTGTATCTTAGAGGTCTGAGTAATTACATTTGAAGACTATAAGCATGAATAGTTTTAAAGGACTTAGGTTTCTAATGTGTAGATGAATAACAGCAAGTCTAAACTAATAAAGTCTCACCTTCCTGAATCAGTGAAAAGAGAGCTGCCAATGTACCTCTTCATTCCTATGCCTTTGTTAAGCCTGGATTATCCCTGAATCCCCTTGGCAAATCCCCTTTCAATGCCTCTCTCCAGCTAATACTTTTAGACTCCAGGCCTCTCATTAAATGTTTCAGGGACCAGCACAAACTCCTGGTCAGGGTGTCACCACTCAGGGACAAGAAAATGTAGTGAAACAGGAGTAGGTGTCCAAATTAATTAACACCTGTGTGATAGGACTACAGAATATATGGCTGCCTTCTCAGAGAAAAAACTTGCAGAAGAAAATTACAGAATACATGGTTAAAAGACTTCTGTGACTGCCATGACTTGCCACCTCTCTGACTGTCACCACACTGCAGGCTACTCTGTATTGTTGAAAAACCCAGCTCAGAGAAGAGGGAGCCTGAGCATCATTTCATTGCCTTAAGACCATTTCTCCCAAGAAAGGAGGGCTCTCTCTTTCAGTTTTCAACAAATCTTTCTTCAAAAACAGATTTCTGCTTTTGTTTCATTAAAAAGAATAACTGTTCAACTGTGACAACAAAAGCAACAATGACAGCATTTCTTTATTGTTTTTGTTTATGCCAAAAGTTAGAGCATCTCTAAAGAACAGACCTTTAGAAACAGCTGGAACATTAGCTTCAGAGTAGGGGATACAGACTATTGCAATGATCCTCAATTAGCAACTATAACAAAGAAGCTAGAGTACTCATGTTTTTTCCATTGAATGACACAAAAATTATAAAAAACTAACATCTATAAAGGAAAAAAATCAACAAAAAATTTAAAATTTTTTTTTAGTTCTTTGTAATTAATAACACTTTCCAAGAACAAATGGACATTAGCAAAGCCTGATAACTTGACACAAATAGAATCAGTACCATGCCACCTGTTATGAATTAATCATTAGTAGTACAAATAATACATCAGTAGCTAGGCCAGCAATAACTGATGGAATGTTGGTGTAGTCAACTTTTTCTTTTAACTATAGAGAAAACCCCTGTAGTACAAAATAACAGCAAGTTATCAAATGCAAACCAGAATGTTTTAGATCATAATGTCATTTAGCTTTGATGTGCTAATGGCTTCTTTAAATAAGTCTGTTGTCTGATTCTCTAAAATAAAAAAGAAAAATGCAATCCAAGTATATATATATTTTTTTTAAATTTCCTAATCCACTTCCTCAAATAAAAAGTGTCAGTACAAATGGAAAAATAAATCCTTGTGCATGAGTTACATTATACCAGAAGTGGTTACTGCAGAGCAGCTCAGCAGGGGCTCATGAGGAAATGGCAGGTAAGTGGCCCAGCAGTTCCAGCAGCTGAGCTACACTGAATTCCAGGTCACTAACAATGTCAATATATGAGCACAGATGTAAAGGAAAATGTGTGGCTTGAGAAAGCAGAAACAGGGACAGGAGTGAATGTTCCTCACTGAGAGAGCAAGAAAGTATTTTCCATCTTCAAAGAAAAATACTCTTCTCCTTATTAGGCAATTTTGCAAATGGTGAAGGAGAAATTTCTATAAGATGGGAGTATCCTTTCTTTCCATACTCCTTTTACTGAGAGCACCTCTATAGAAGAAATCTGCCAGTCACAGCAATGTGACAGCAATGGTTTTATTTCAGCAAAAGATGATGCTAATATACATCCAAAACTTTTCTGTTCTGGACTGAGAACTCTGTTACAGAGTTAAAGCCCTTCTTCAGTCCTGCAACTTCAGAACATTCTATACAATTTTTCAACCTCCACTATGAAACACATAGAGACTAATTACAGGGATTATTGATGGTTTAAGTATGGCAAGAGCCACTCTCCTGGGAAAAATAAATCCCTTTCCAGAATGAACATAATAATTTCTGGTTTGGTTTGAGCTGCCATCCATCCTGTGTCAAAGATGGCTTTAATATTACTTCTCTTGTTCTTTTTCTCCTCCCTAATGGGAGACTGGCCTAACTGGAGAAATGTAAGACACTGCAAAGCTAGTTGGCATTGTGTCTGTTTTATCCAGTCAAAACTCTATCTCGTCTGGCTGCATCCATAGCCTAGCTTAAACCAACAAAATATTTCAATTTTTCCAAGTGATTAATGTTTCTCCTTTAGAAAAAACTAGAAAAAAAACACTTTTAAACTGCTTTTCATTGAATACATACTATTCGATACGCAGAAACTCATTGTATTTCAAGTACTACCTATTTAAAATCAAGGAACTAAGGATGATAAAAGGGCACAATTTTTTTTAATACCTTTGGCACAGCTCAGCTCTGTTGGAGTGAGTAAGAGTAGCCCACCTACCCAGATCAGAAGCCGTATGGGAGTTGCACGGACCACATTGTTTGACAGGAGCTGCAAAGTTCTTCCTGGCTGGTGGCCAAGCGAGGTTTCCTGGCAGGAATGTGGCCCGAGACCCAGCTCCCCTAGTCACATTAGCTGTCCTATCTGCCTGCTTCAAAACAGGACATTTCACTTCTATGAAAACTTTGAACATGAGAAGATTACTTGGAAACCAGGAGCTGTATTTATGTCAGATGCACCTACTAAATCAAGACTTTGAAAACTTTCTAGAAAGGAACATTATCCTATTGCTCCTTTTTTAATGAGAGTGCCTTTGTGAGCTCTGTGCAGGGGATGTATATCTGATTGACTGCAGAGCTCCAAGATTATTCCTTCTTTTCTTTTTTTTTTCTCTTTTTTTTTCAGACCATTAAAATGGTTACACTCAACAGCTTTAAAATAAAATTTGGCAAGATATTACTTTTACTGCTTCTCAATTTGTAGCTCATATTACAGTTCTTGCAAGTGAACAAATTGGAAGCTTATGTCTTCCAGGCTAAATCCTGAGTGCACCATACAGAATAAATATTGACTCTAGCATAAGGACTAAGGGTCAGATCCAGCCTTGTTTTAAATCTTTTCTGTCCAGCTCTGCCAGCACAAAGCTGGCCTAAAACCACAGTAACTAGCCCCTGAAGAATTTGTATTCTATAGGGCAAGTGTTAGCACAGACAAACTGCAGTGGCTCCTATGAAATCCTTACATTCATGCACAGACCTCTGCCAAGACCCTTATTAGGCAAGTCTAGTTTATGTCTGGGATAAGCCCAGCAGCCTTACAAGAGAGGCCACCTCTGAACTCTTCCCCACCTGCAACTGAGAAGAAAATTGCCTTGGCCTTTCAGGAAGAAAGGCAGCATACTTTCAGCTTGCTGTCCTACATGTTTCCCTCTGTCCTACTAATGAGATTCCCCAAAGAACTGCTTGGTGTTGATATCCCAGTGAAAAATTAAAAAAGACTGAGATCCCTAGTAAAATATGGATTTATAGTTTCTCCTGCATAGGCAAAGTCATAGGTGGGCTAAGTCTGAAGAAGACCTCTCAACCAGCATTCGGTGTGCACCTCTGAACTGAAGGATTTAACTGGTATGAAGATAGACAAGCATTTGTTCATCCTTCTTTCCAAGGTCATATATTCATTCATGGGCTGAGGGTGTTATGTAGCAACATAACAAAAAGAATGCAGTCCTTGGGATGTATAGTTTTGGCATTTTACACAAATGAAAAAAAGGATGACCAACTGACACTTGGCAAAGTCTGAATTACTGGGGAATGAGAGCATGCTTGTGCTTTTGCTCCAGTTTGGCAGGAGTTTTAAGACATCATTTTGCACATGCGAATCAAAGAAGGCAGCTCTTTTAAAACAGGTTAGATGTATTAATTTTAATCTACCACTTTCTATGTTATAACTGCTGTTGTTACCTCTTCAAATTTGAAGATACTACTCTAATCTGTTAATTTAATTCCACCCCAGATGTTCTGCCTGCCCTCTGGATTTCAGTGCTTTATTGAATGTATTGTCACTCTCCAAAATCAGCCAGAGAACCAAAGTTTTGGAAAAACCCTGAAATATTTAGATTAATACTTAGAGGTTTGGTTGGATTTTCGGGGGTTTTGGGTGGTTTTTTGGTGGCTTTTTTTTTTTTTAATTTGGGCAGCTGAACTAATTATTACAATATACTTTTTAAAATGTCATTTAAAAGTACCATCCAATAGAAACCCAAACACTGCTGAGTGCATGCAGTACACAATGATCTAACAAATTGTACTGAGTTTACTTGAGGACAAGCTACAGGGCAAGATCTGTTCTCCATTCCTATATTGTGCTCACACGGATTCCCCAAGAAGCCAGGAACTGAGGGGACTCACTTAGAGGATCCAGTTACAGATACATCAAGGGCAGACTGCAACCTCACTGTGACCAAACAACAACTTCAGGCTTTTGTCCTCATGAGGGCACATTTGTGTCCCTGGTAGTTTCTGGTTTCAAGGGACAGATTCTGTGTGTGTCAAACTAGAAGTGGTGTAACACCTGGCATTTTGATTTGTGTAGTTATTATTTCAGTGCTTGACCTGTATCTGGCTTATACTTTGAGAACTGTTCTAGAATCTCAGCCATTTAGAATTGGCATCTAACACATTTTAGACAACTGTAGTAGTACTGAGTATTTAATTAATTTTATGCTTTTACCAAATTCACCTAAATCTTGATTATTTCATATAATTCAAAATATTACCTGAGACCATTATGAGAGTATGTTGAAGAACATACTTTAAAAGCACATTGATACCAACTGAGAAAACAATCAAATAATCTAATCTGTTGTACCCTAACACCTGATAACCTGAACTGTAGGATCTTAGATCTGTTCAGACATTTAATATAAATGTCTATGTGCACTTGCTGTGATGAAGACCTAGACTCTGAATGTGACCCTACTGAGTCAGAGGTCAGGCACACACTAAGAGAAAAATCAGTTATGAAAAAAGAGCCTCTCATTACAAGATTTGACTCAGAGAGACTGAAAGGAGACAAATTATTCCAACAAGAAGGAGAGCCAAATTCTGCTCTACATTAACCTGGTACGAATCTGAAGCAATGAATTGCAAATCCAAGGACATCATTCCAGATTTATTCCTCATAAAAACAAACAGAATCAGACCACTTAGGTTTAGGCTTTTACATCCTACATCCTACATATAAAATACCTGAAGTTATTTGCCACAAGGTGAAAATGAACTAATCCAACACCTCTAAGATGTCTACAGAGAGAATTGTAACATATATTGGAAGAAATGTTCAACTACACAGTAGTAAGAAAACATAGGTGATTTTCATTACGAGATGCTGGTTTGTATCATAAATGCTTTGAGGACAGCTGCAGCAAAACACTCAGTTTTTGCTATGTTAAGTATCTCAAATATAATTTTAAACTGCTGCTCTCTGTAGAAAAACAGCACCAACAAAAAACCTTAACTTCAAATTGAGTGTATTTTAAGAAGCCATATAGGAAGTCCAGAGCAGAAATGCTTCAACAATGACCTTTTAACTATAATGACAAGGATTTCTCACTTAAAAGTATATCACTATTTCCTTTTTCAGCACCATACACAATGTACACATTGCTATCAGACGGAAAAAAATTTACAAAAAAAGCTTTAACATTGTCAAAGACCAGTTGAACACTTATTTCCACAGGACAAGCATTAAAAGAAAAAAAAAAATAAAGAGAAAAAACTATGCAGCAGCCAAATTAATCTTAAATGCTTCCTTCAGAGGTAAGAATTTGAAAACAAATCTCAATTCTTCTCCTTGAACCAAACAAAACCCTGCTATCAAAGAGATGCCAAAATAGCCAACAAGGCAAACAATCTTGTCAACCAATTTGCAGTTAATTGATCCCTCTGATCCCACTGCTTTTAATGGATCAGGTAAATATTTTGTTTCTGGTTGCCTAATCTTGCTGTGAACTTCAAGAGTCTGACAGAGCATGTTGGATAACACAAAATCTACCTGTTCTGTCTGACTGCCTTCTGACATGGACATCCTGAATCTGTCTCTATACAAACGCAAAGGACTCGGATTATTCAGATACAAAATGAAACAAGAGAACTATATAAACTGCTAATCGTTTCACACTGGTACTTATTTCCTCGGGGAACAAGTTAAAAAATGAAAATAGTTTAATAAAATACCAATAATTTCCCATGTGGACCTTAAAATGTAATGGCAGAGCAACGGCAGATCTGACAGGCAGTACTTCCAGAATTATTAAAATTTCAGAAGGCAACAAGAACACCACAATTGTTTTGCCCTGCCCATACTCCCACCCCCACTCCCCATTTTCTTTTCAACTGTAGTGCATGGTGACTTATAAGAGTGAAAACAGCTGCCATGCAAGGAACAGGCAGAAACTGATGCCCACCAAGGTCCTCTTTAAACACCATTTTGATGGCTGAAACAGGGTTTATATGATGCCTAATCCCATTGGTGCTATCTGCAGAAGAATGAGTGTCTCTCAAGGGCGAATTAAGTAGCAAGCAACAGTATTTACTAAATACACATTAACAATGTACAGGAGTATCCAAAACAGTGCTGAGACACAAATGAGCTCTTAATTCTTGGACTACTCTCTGTCAGCAGAAACTCAACTTTATCTCACTTTCTTCTGAGCCACAGCAGTTAAACACAAGGATGCTGTGCCAAACCATAGAAGTGTCAAATAGCTTCTAATCACCATTTGTAGAATTACTTTTTGCCATGTAGAAAAGAAATGAAGCTTTGGCCCTGCCCAAAAAGGGCTAAAAACCTCTGCAAAGCAAAAGCTCAGACACTAACCAATGATGCTATGTGATGCCACTGGGATTGCAATGGAAGTCTTGCATTTGGAAGAACTGGTGAAAATTACTGAGATTAAAGAATTTTTTTCTCAATTCAACACAAAGGAACGTGTTAATCAGAAAGGGAAATTTCACACCTAATAAAGGACAGATTAAGTAAACTATGAATTTAGCAGCACTTCGGAAGGACAAAGTGTATGCAAAGAGCAAGACTCCCATGCAGATGTGGTTTGTAGTCATTTACAGACTTATAAAACATCACCTACAGTAGGAAGGGTAAGAACATTTTCACTGAAGAGTTCAAACTGTTAAAGTTGTCAGATATAAGAATTTTCCTAACTGAAAGACATGCAAAGGCTGAAATGCCTCATCATTTTCACACAAGGACTGCAAACAGGCAGCCACTGGGGAGAATGCAGCTGTACTAGTAAATCTCTGTTAAGATATCATACAGCTTTCCCCCAAGTTTTCCCAGGGAAAAAAAAAATCAAAATTTGAGTAAATATTGCAACATTTTTAGGTACAAAGTAATTATTCTTCTCATGCCAAGAGGAAATACTAGGCAAATATCAGGCCTTTGCCTAGCATTTTCACCTCAGAGGGAAAATATAACTGAATTTTCTGGGAAGTGAGGTTTTTTAAGTTAAAAAGTTACACAATCCTAATTATGCAACCGCGGCAGATTTTGTGAACAGTCATGCCTCCTTTCACACCATGTCAGAAGAAACCACTTTCATTTCACATGAAAATATCAGTATCTTTCAAACACCTTTTTGAATGAGCAAATGCACTGCCTCAGACTGAAACTCTCGTCCTGGGAAGAATTACATATGAAGACATTTATAGTACCTGAGCTTGCATTTGTTTTTCACTCACACCAATTATTATACAAGCTTATTTTAAAACCTGTCATTGTTTACTAAGCTCAGTGGTCATTCCATGTCCAAACAAAAACAGACACACGCTAAACATCAGCAGCATGTCCTTTCTTTTTTTTTTTTCACTTGTTGCCCCCAAAGTAGAATGGGTCTTCACAGCAGTTTTATTTCATTCCATCCTGAATACTTTGTAAGAGTTCAGCTGAGATCAGCTATTAAGCCTCAAATCCTAAATATCGCATAGATGTCACAACAGTCACTACTCAGCAGGCAAAATGTTTCATTTTGACTAATGACTCAATACAGGCATTTTGGTGCAGCAAATCCAGTCACTGAGCATTGCCTAAAGATTCCAATCACTATAGTGGTAATGTAGGATACATTAATTAGACTGCATATTTAAGAACGCTGCTTTCTTTACAACCCTCAGGATGGCCAGCAGAGGAAAAGAATAATAAAAAAACTCTTTAAAATTATTCTGGTCATATTTTACAATACTTTGTTCTTTTTTACTGTATGAAGCATTGAAAGTCAGTATGTATAACATTCAATTGCATCAGAACACCTCTTAAAAATTCAGCAAAATATGCATAAGCTTTTTGCTGCATTTTGTAGTTATACATGAAATTTCACTCTTTGCACTTAAGTTTCTTTCTACAAAACACAAATCAACTGTGTTTATTAACATTACCATCACTTTCACAAGCAAACACTTCTGAAGAGATGAATGTCTACCAAAATGCCTGAAACTGCATTTAAAACCTCTGCTATTATAGAGCTGTTGCTATTTAAGGCACAGACCAAGCTGACAGCTAAGTTACAGATTTCAACAAGCACAACATAATAAAATCCAAAACATTTTTCAGGAAAGACACTGTTCAGATTTCATGATGACATTTTACCAGACAAGGTCAGATCAGGGTGCATCACCACAGCACCTTAAAGTTTCATATACGCATCCCACATACCACTAACTTTTGAAACTACTCCAAGGAAACCTGCAATATGAAACCATTGAACACCAGATTACTCCTGTCCATGAGAAGCTAAAGTAAGGGCAGCAAAGAATCCTAATTTCAGCCACCATGCAAGAGCTCAACAGGCTCTAAGAGGACATTCTCTCCTGAAGATCCATCAAAAGAGAAAGCAACTGTTGCTCAGCTTTAAAAAACTCCAGACAACTTCATACAGGGCTTTCCTTCTCCTGCCTCCTGCCTGGCTCACTCCATCAAGTTTAGTTTTTCTTTCCATTATCAGAAGTGGAAGAGAAATCACCTAGCAGTCTGGCCTAAAAGTGCCTTAGGTGCTTGTGAAACACCAGCAACACTTGTACACAACAGACAAAAGAAAGCATCACCAACACGCAACCCAATGTTTTGAGTTGGAAGAGACCTTTAATGATCAAGTTTGACTCCCAAACATCCCCATGTCTAGCCCTCAACATTCCCTTTACAGACAGGGAAATGATCACGTAGAGTATATGTGCAAGCATGCATGTTTGCTAAGCTAGACTTGAACCGAATGCTCCTTGGGATAGCTCCTAACAATCTGAAATGTTGCACTGCCAACCAAAAACATACAGGGTTATTTTCCTTAAGACCACATTGCAATGTTTTATCACTCACACCACCTAAGATAAATAATCCACTTAATCGACTTGCTTATTCAATTGAACTCTTCCCCCTACTTTTCCCTTCCCCCCCACCGACAGGGTTTGAGGACACCCTGTTCGCCTGGAGACGGTGAATCACTACAAGCCAGCAGGCCCACTCGGTTCCTCAAAAGTCACAAAAGGTGTAAAAATAGCTTGTACTAATGAAGCAAGTACAGCGTCAGCAGCCAGATGAGCGTGGGTGATCTGATAAGGGTCTGCTGTTGCAAAGGGCAAATTATTAAGAGAATGCTTCTGCCTCTCTCTCTTTTTATTAAGCTTTGTTCTTCCTTTGCTGAAACCAGCCCTCTGCAACGCCTGATAAATGACACCTGACAAGGCTGGCTGTAATTGCCAGTTTCATACCAGTGCAGGAAGTGGTGCCTCTCTACAAGCTGAAGGTACAGTGGAGGTGTCACTAAAAAAAACACAAATAAAGAGAGGCACAAATAAAGCCTAAAAATAGCCAGGACTACCCACTGAGTATGACTGTGTGGGTATATTTAGTCTGTCTAACACCAACTTTTCTTGTTAAAAACACAATCTTACCTTTATGCAAAACAGCTTCCTGTTTCTAAATTGAGAAGCTTGAGGACACAAGGGGGGTAAAAGTCAGGTTTTGAAATCATCCCCTTTTCACTGACATTATAACAAGAGTAAAGGCGAGAAGACCAGGCAGATCTTCCATGTGGCTTTTGCATCCTGACATCCCATAACAAACAGTCGGAAGCGTTCTGTTAAGACATCCCACTAAACAACCCATCATAGATCCAGAGGCAAAACCAGAGCTGTACCAGCAAACCCTGGAGAGCAGCAGGAGGCGAAGGCAGGGGGCAGGTCCCATGTCCGGGAGTGTGGCTGTGCCCGGCCAGCGGCAGTGGGACTCCATGGCTCTCTCACAGCCCTGTGCACTTGCCCCAGGCTGGTGCACAGCCATTCCCTGGCACGAAGGACCTGCCAGGAAGGGACACATCAGTTACTGCTGTTTCAGGCTGCAGCCAAAGGTCACCCCTTGGCCAAGAACAGGAGGGCTTGGCCTGCTGGTGCCGGCCAGCCCTGGTTGGGCTGCCACACGGACCATCCCACTGCTCTTCCTGACAGGAGCCCTGAGCCTCCCATGGGTTTGACTGCAACAGGACAAGCCACAGCTACACTCAGCTGAGGTGCTCAGAGATGTTCAGCCAAGTCTCCTTCCAGGGAAACTCTGTGCTCCTGCAGGCCATGCGCTTCGCTCCCTGCTTCCCAAAAGGAACGTAGGGATGGTCCCCCCAGTCCCCTTCAGAACATCTGCAACTATTTAAAGTCTGTGACTGGGATACCACTACTGGAAGCCACACTCATGCCAAATTCCTAGTGCTGACTACTGCTCTGCATGAGCTGTGCAAGGAAACGGTCTCTCCCACAATTTTGCTTTTTCTATTTGATATCATGACTCGTTTGGCTGACGCACAAGAGGGCTTTGTTTCATTATTATGCAGCCTCCTGTGTGCTTCCAAATACCACCCATCACTTCTGCTGGGCTAAACAAAAACACACAGGTTTTTACCAGACTTTTTCTCTCATTTACAACAGGGAAAAAAAGCCCACTGTAACATACTGCCAACTTCACATGCAAGATTCAATCCAAATGATTATTCTGAAATTAGAATTTTTATTTTCCTCTGATTTTAACATTAAACAAAAAGTAATTGAAGTTAATAAGATTAAATTTTTAACATTAACTACAGTGGGAAATTGAGACCATGTTCTTGTCTTGATATGCTGTGATTAATTCCCATTGATGCAAGAGCACTCTTTGTGCAGCATCATAGTTTTGTCTTTTCATTCTTTGCCTTAGCAGTAAATTTAATAATCACTGGTTTTTTTACTAGAATAGATAAACATGATGATGTAAGGAAAAGCAGTTCCTTCAGACAATACTATTCTTCAGACAATTTAATTTTCATCTGAAATGAAGAATAGATGTTATTATATTAGAGGAAATATGGATGTAAAAATAATTATTAGTAGGCTTAAATACTGAAGACCATGTTCTGGCAATATTTTTCCATAAAGTTAATAGGAAACAGGACCACATACCCTCAACCACTTTGGGGATTTTAAGTTATAAAGTTAAAAATACAGTGATCACAGCCTCAGAGTATCTCCCCACTCAGATTTGGAACAGAAATTCTGTCTAAGCAACAGTAAAATATTACCTATCTTTTTAAGATTGCACCTATTTAAAGAAATGTACAAAGGAGAAGATTAAATTAAGAAAACCGCAGAAAAGTGTATTAGAAAAATGAAAAATCATCTTCACTTAAGAAAACATAACATTTACTGTTACATTGTATTTTCTAAAATTCTGTAGAATAGACTGAAATCCCAAAATCGGGGAACCAAATCTTCTTTTTTGGTACGTTCCTGCCATAGGCTTTCTTCTTTGGCCAGTGTTTGAACTATGGGTGTTGGATCCTTCCTGTCCCAAATGTAGAATCATGGAATCATTTAGATTGGAAAAGACCATTAAATATCATTGAGCCCAACCATTAACTTAACAGTGGTGGACATTTAAGTCCACCACTAAACCGTGTCCCTAAGTGCCACATTCACAAGACTGTAAATAGTTCCAGGAACGGTGACTCCACCACTTCCCTGAGCAGCCTGTTCAGGTGCTATGAAGAAAGTTTTCCTAATACCCAAACCAAACCTCCCCTGGTGCAACTTAAGGCCATTTTACCTTGTCCTAAAGTAAGTCCCTAACTCATGCCTTCATAAACAGATGGCACAGGTGGGATGGGAGGCTGGATATAGTGGTGCCCTGCAATTCAGATGGGACAGCAGTTCCACAATGGCATTTTCCACAAAATGAAAGCCTAGAGTTGGTTAAAGCACACCACTCCACCATGGACAAATGGAGGCAGTGGGCACCAGCACAGAACAGCAGGGGAGGCTGCAACAGGAGCTACGGGAGGCAGTAAGGAAATACAGCTTTAAGTAAAGAGAGTCTGCACTATCTCACATCATCCTACATCCTGCTGCAGGTTGCTTTTCCTGCCACAGCCTTCTCCCTCCCGCCCCTTCATGGTGTCATTTTCCCCAATGTGCACTCCCTTCCCACTCACCAACACGTAAGGCACACCATGATTTATGTCACCTCTCCAATCTGGCCCAGCATCTCAGAGGTGCAAGCATAGATGCAGTCTACAAAGGGTTAGGATTAATGCTTTATTGGCAATTGCAGCAGGCAAGTGGCTCAGCTCATAATGCAATTTTGTCCTCAAGAAGATCTGTAGGAGGTGGGACCGGCTGCCACGAGCCTGGTGCCTTCTGTGCACTGACATATGTCCTTGTTGCTGGGCAAAAGGGCATGTCCAATTAGGTGTCCTTTATTATTAATGTTTTCTGTTTCATCTCTTGATCATGTATCCTCCTCTGCACCCCAGCTTGTGTAACGCACTGACATCTGCAGAGACACTGCTCTGCCTGGGAAAGCTCAAGTGGAAATCTGGTGGTGGAGACCAGGTATCTTCCTCTTGTAGACCCAAGCAAGATCACAGTAACTAGCATCCTCAGGCTAAAGAGATGAGAAATATGAGGTATCTGTCCTGCTGGGAGTAGTAATTACAATGTATTATTAACAAAACTCAGGTTTCATCATTAACTTGACTCGGGTTTCAAGAGCTGATCTCACCCTAATGATCCTCCAAATTACATCCAGTCTTTCCTTCAGAGTGGAACCAGTACCAGCAAGGAAGTCTGCTGGCAACTGTTACACTGAAAAGAAAGCACTGGTAAAAATGAGCTATAAATACCACAATCAAACAGGTGCAAAAAATTACAGACATTTTAAGTTGCTCGAACTCAGGGCCATCTCACCACTTGGATTTGATCCTGCCAAAAAGATAGAGACTGTAACTTCAAAGCAGCTGAGAGGAAAGGGCTCACTGTCAGTGCGTGCTGCATATGGCACAGCTGACCTGACCCTCCTTCTGCAAAGGATTGACTCCACTCCGCTCAAAGATGTCAGTCAAGTCAGAGCTCCTCTTGTGGATCTCAAAACATGAGAAAGGCCACCTACGTGTTTGCTATAATGAAGTAGCCAACTGTCTCAGTCATGACCCAACTCCTGCCACAAAAAAACCTTGTTTGATTTTGTTCCTCTCCCAAGCTCATCAGAGGAACAAAGACCTTCAAAAGTGTTTTCTCAACCCCTATGTAAAGAGATGAAAACGCCACTTTAATTGTGGATTGGTGAGGTCTCCTTGAGAAAAATAAACCAAATTGCTCAGATGCAACTGCGTAACAGGGAGCCTAATTGCTTTGCTAGCATCAACAAAAAGCTGCTGGTTCATTAGAGCAAGCTGGAGGAGCTGCTGTTCGCATCTTCACAAGCTGGGAGCATTTGATTGCAAAATCGCTATGGATGTTTGATCCAAAATTCAGCCTCTGATTTCTGATCAGCAAAACTTAAAAGTAAAAAGCCATCACTCTGATATTTTTCTTCACAACTTTCTCCAGGGTAACAATTCATTTTTCTCCTTGATCTGTTCAAGAATGTCAAATCTAATCATAAGATAGGATATGAACTTTTATATTCTGTATATACTGCTTAGAGAAAGAACAGAACTTATGGGAACCAAATTGCAGTTTCACATGACAGCTGGAAGATGCTGGCACTTAGGCTGCTATACTGAGGTCTAACTGCAACAGGACCTTGCCAGAAAGAGCGAAGGGCAGAGGAAGGCCAGGAAAAGGCCAGTGGAGGTCAAAGGCACTCACTTTTCCTGCTGACTGGACAGAGCAGGTTTGGACAGCAGGCAACCAGGCAGAAAAGGAAGCTTACTTCCATCTTATCCAACAGGGAAATAATTTTCTGAATCACACTAAAGAGGAATGTGGCAGCTAGTGCCATCAAAATGTCCAGGAGCATTCTCTGCCTGGGGCAGTTCTACACCCCTTTTGGGAGACCACACTGCTCTGCTTAAGTTTGCCTGTCCACCCCCTCCTCATCATAAAGCTCAGATAAACCACGGTCTTGCTTTATGCTTTAGGTAGCTCTTTTTCCATCACAACCGTCTTTAGACTTAAAACTTTCTGAATGAAAAACACAAGCATAAACTCAGGCAGATAACTGCCTCAGCAAGTCTATCAAGAGCCTCTTATTTTCTCCAACTCAAACTCCACATTAATAGGTCCACATACAGGCTCAGACACATCTGCATAAAGAGGTCCCTTTGCCTGAGTGTTTACTAATGAATGCTTGGCAGTCAGAGGGACACCAGAAGTGCATCCAGTTGGTTTTCATTTTTTAAAGAAAAGGCTGTTTACATCTCTAGGAACAAAGCATTGATGAAGTTGCTTACAAAATGCACCACCCATGGATTCAAATCTGAATCTTTTCTTTTTTCCCCTTTTTATGCTGTCTGCATCAGCTTGCGGGAAAGTTAATAGAAATACTCCACCAATGAATTGAAAAGTGGATCAAACCAGTACAACACAAGCCTTCAATAAAGCTAAAGAACTCAACATGGGGTGCTCTCAGGAAAATCACTCAAATGCAGAGCTACCCATTGTGCTGAGGGCTCAGGTAGGTCAGCCCTTTGCATGCTCTGCTTTTCACTCAAGGTGCTCATCAGGAGTAGAAACCAAAACCTTCTTTTCTGACAGGTTATGAATTAAATAACTACAGCTGGTTTCCAGGATCTCTTACCTGCTGCTAGCAATTTCACATAGAAATAATGAAAGTCCTCACAGAGTAAATTATTTCTAGATGTATCCTTTTAATCACAGACTGCTGTAAGATACTTCTTCTCCAGTAGCAGCGAGTCCAGGAAGCACAGAGCATCTGCTAGCATTAAAAGAAGAGCACATCTAAAACCACAGCTCCAAGTTGTCAAAATACTGCTTGTTGCAGGAATTTCATCTGTGCTAACACTCTGCTAGAGTAATCCAGGTAATAACAGCAATAACAAACAACATGGAAAAAGTTATAGGCATGCTAATATAAATGGGGCAGCATTGCTCACAGATATTTTTAAATCCCAGTGGTGTTGATCCACCCATAAGCAGGTCTGGATTTATAGAAAAGGAAAGAGTAAGTGGATGACTACCCCACAGGAAGTTTCTATTTAAAAAAAGTGTCTGCCTTGACTGAAAATCAAGATAACACCTCTGAAATTCCCACCTGTCAAATACATTCTGTTTCCTCCTTGGTTTTCTTTTTATTTCTACAGTGAACTGAGCTGCCCTAAAATTATTTTTCTGTGATTTTCAGCTAAAGTAGATATAGAAGGAACTGAGGACAAGCACTGAAGGCATTAAGCCTACAAGAGACTTAGCCTTTGTCCCCCTTGAGAAATCGATAAAATGCCAGCTTGAGTGGACTCCAGGTTTTAATTAGACAGAAGGTGAAATCAGTCAAACCTATCTCTTGCTCAAATACTATTCTTTCCTTTGTATCCCATTGTTCTCCAGAAAAAATGCTCTTCTGACCTGTTGGTCGCCTGTTGGTCACCACTTATGCAGGCACAGAATCCAAACTCTGTCCCACTGTGCCCTCACCATCTGCATGTTGTCTACCTCTCCATCGAGAGCCTCCAATAAAAACTTCCTATAATAGAATTGTCCTGACTCACAGGTAGGGGGGGAGGGAAGCTGACCTCGCTGCAGCATCAAGAGTCTCTGACGCATTTTGGGAGGCTGTGGTTTCAGGCCTGAAAGAATTCAGCCTTGTTTTCAATGAGGTTTTATACAATTAACTTCCAAAATATCACCCTATAGCTCCATGTCCATTTGAAACTTGATATTGTTTAGTGGTTCAACTTAGCACTATTCAGGGCTTTAGTGCGCTTGGTGAACTAGCAGTACTCACCAGCAGAAGAGAGTTTCTCAGAAACGCAGCCACCCAGGCTCCTGACTGGCTCCACCTCTTGTCCTCCCACTCCCAGTTTCAGACATTTCACATTCCAAAACTGGAAGTGTCTATGCAATGTAAGGTCAGATTATTGCACAATATGCTCTTTTCCTTCTAAGAGCCACTGCATCTTCAAAAGTACATCTACTCTAACAGCAAGAGAGCTGTTTACAGCAAATTTCTATCTGAGTGGGAGTATTTTCTCCATGAATCTTATAACAAGGACATGACTTGTATGACTCTTCCCTACATTTGGTAAAATTGTTACCGAGATGGCATTTATTCAATACTTCCACATCAGCATGCCTTCCTCTTTAAGCTGCCTTTTGAGAAATTGAGAATTCATTTTTACACTTCCTTAAAGTATTTCTGTGCTGGATAATTTTAGGACACACTAAACAGAACAATTTCTGCCTATCTTATATTTAGAACCAAGGCCTTTGCAATGCAACCATGAAATACAACTGATTGTCACAAATGTAGGTTTTGCCAGTTGTTTTTTTTTCTTGCCAAACAATGTGAATAATTGCTGTGATCATTCTTTCAGTTAGTCTTCAAATTCTAACAGGTGAATGAAAACTCCAGTTTCAATTATACCAGAAGAAAACCTTCCATTTTAGTATAGGGGACTACAAGTGAGGTGGACTTTATTGTTTTTCCCGAAAAACAACACACAGGTGGAAATGATGGAGATATATTGTGTTCTTTGAAACTGTGTTCAGCTTTTCAGTACAATTAGGTCTTTGCTGTTAGCATAGAAGGGCTATTTGGTGTTTCCTTGAATGCCAGCAACTTATGTTGGTATTGCGTAAAGGCAACTGTTGACATATTTAAATAAAGAATTAATGACCAGTCCTTATGTCATTCATTCTATTCTATTCATATCAATCACCTTTGTCTTCAGCACCACTGGGGAAGCTGAGCATTGGGGAAGCAGAAGGGTTTGGGGCTGGGAGGGTTCCCAGCACCATCTGGTAAGAATGGGGATGCTGGCAGGATAAATGACTAAGGCATCTCTCAAAAACCCTTCCTGATTTCACAGTCAAAGAAGTTCTCCATAAGCTGTCAGTCTTATCCTCCCAGAAGGAAGAAGGCTCAGATCCAACAGTCAGCATTCAGAAATCTAATTCAGGCTACCCAGTAAAAACTATGAGGGTCAAAACAAACCAGTGACAGAGTAAGGAGGAATGGGAACTTGAGAGAATCCTATGAGAGGGACAGAAAAAGGGACAGAGGAGGATGCTTTAGATGTGTGCTGGCACCATGCTTTTCTGTAGGTATAGGTAGCCCTCGGATTTCACTCCGAGTCATTCATCTGGAAGATATGATTGAGAGTCAACTACCCTTCATCCAGTGGAAGAGATACCTAAAATGGACCTAATGGTTTAAAGTTACTTAGCTCCTGTTCAGTCTGTGAGCAAGTGAAAGGTTAGACTGTAATATTTAACCACAACTCCCATGTCTTTCTGAGAAGCACAGGGGAGGCTGCCTAAAGGAAAGTCAGACATCAGCCATGATGCTTCCTGTGTGCACCAGGTGAAAAAATCTGCACCTGCCTTCAGGCTCATGTAGATAGCGAGCTTCCTCTGGCGCAGTGGCTGTCACACAGCACACTTTCTGGTACAGCCCATTTCCTCCTGGGGAACATTTCCCTTGGGGACAACAGGGGCTAGTACTCTGTGCATGCCACCAGCCACGATCACCAAAACCGCCGGTCGCCATGCAATACAACCAAAGTTTTAGTGCTGTGACTAGAACTTGCTCCATGTGTCAATGAGAACAGAATGAAGAACGGATGAGAGACAGCAAGACAATGAAAAAGACTCACAGAAATCTGGAGACACAGTACCATAAGGAGAACCCAGCACCTACTACAAATATTGGTACTATTCAAACCGTTAGTTTAAAAAGTAAAAGTGATATTCATTCTTTTTTAATGTTCATTCATAAGAGGTCACTGTGTGACACAATGAACACCTTGGTGTCAGCAGCATTCTTCTCCCTTCCCATATGCTCAGCACCAGGTGTCCAGTCACCTCCAGTAATGTCTCAGCCATTACCCAGCTGCCAGGGCAGGAATTAAAACAAAACAAGTGGAAGTCCTTCATCTTGATTCTGTGATCTTAGTCAATTTTACAATCACTTAAACATACTTTTTATTCCCCATTAATCTCAAATGGAGTCCAAGTGTTTTACAACCCCCACAGGCATTTTAAATAACCAGTATAATATACTCAAAATTTTGGGAAACTGAGTTTAAACAACAAAGATATAAGCTCACAAATCAACAAGGCTCCTCTGGTTTCCCAGGGTTTGGGGCCTCTATTTTAGAATTTGTTTCACTTTGACATTGTTTTTTTCAGTAGTGAGTAGACTTTTTCACACAAGTGACTACAACCCAGTGTGGGACACGAAGACTGTCAAGGTGATCTGCCCACAGGAACTTCTTAAGCATAAAATTTTTGTACTGCCATTCATAATGAGATGAGAAACATAACAGGCAACTTAATGGCAACTGAAACCATTTTAGCTCAGATCAGCTAAACAAAGGTCTTCTTCACGGAGTAAAGTGACTTAAAGGGAAGTATTTAATTCAGAGATTTCCATGGGAAAACAAAAAAATAAAAATAGCAATATGGAAATTTTCCAGTGGAAAACTTGTTCTTGTGGAAATTCCACTTTCAATTGACAAATTGTTTTTATGGGAAATTCCTAAGCAGCTGTAGGCACAGCCCTCATGCTGAGAAGTTTAAAAGCAGCTCATGGTTGACCCAGCACCCTCAGATTTCCCAGATCAGATAAACTGCAAAAGCAAAGCCCTCATTTTTCCCTTACTCCCAAGCACACCCTGCAGCACACAAGCAGTCTCACTGCAGGCAGAGTATATTGACTGCCGTGGCAGCATGCACGTGGTTACAGATGGGCTGCTTGCAGGATTAACCTTTTAATGTCCCAAATCAAGACTAACTAGAGGCTCTAATATGAGCTGTCTCTAATGCTCTGATAACTCTGATACTGGTAAAGCTGTCACTGACTCCAACAACAGGTTTACCTGCACTAGGGATTGCAGGCTTGGGAGAATCTTAAATGAAGCTTCTCATGGTGGACTGCATCAGGGAGAGATAACTTGGTGCTGACTTCTATGTGCTTATGTGAACAGTCACAAATCACAGATACAAGTCTGTCATTATTAACTGTTTTACACTGGCTTAAACCTGCCAATAAGAACTATACACCCTATAGCTACCATTACAGAGAGCAAGACAAACATTTTTAGCAAGCTTGCTAAGGGTCTTCTAAATTTGCAGGAGGAGCATTGAGTAAGTGTCACCCTTACAGAATGATATTAGGAAAGCATAAACCATTCATTATAATGCATCTTCTATCCACCACTTTAGCATGAATCATCATACTGTGTAAACAGGCTAGAAATCATATTTCTGGTAGGGCTCAAAGTATCTCAGAAAGTCAGAGGAAGAAAAAAGCTACTACAAGAGGCAGGCATGTACAAAACCTCACAGTCCAGAAAGGTACTAGAAAGGTACTGAGCACCTAAATCATAGTGTCCTGCTTATGCAGTGATTTACGGTGTTTCTGTACCAGACCTGGACATTTCACACTAATGCGTTTTTCACACAAAATAAAATTTAGAACCCTTTGAGTAAAAAAGTTAATTCTACTGGCTGTACAGGACTGGTCTTCGTAATTTATTCTCAAGAGTGAAACTGTCTCTTTCCCAATCACCTTCTGCCCCGTACAGCCTATTCAAGTGCAGAGAGGATCCAGCATACCCCAAACTGAGTTGGGCTGGAGGAGCTCAAGCACAGCTGAGCTTTGGCAGGAGCGGGAGCCCCAAGGTGCCATTGGAGGAGGCTTTTGGCAGCTGGCTGCCTGCCAGGGGCTGCGGGCTACAAGGTGAAGGAGTGGACAAAGGCCAGTGCTCAGCTGCTACAGTGACCTTCAGCTATGCTGATCTGCAACAGGAATGCACCCTCTTGCCACACTCGTGTTTCCACGTGCTTTCTTGGCTATCTGCAACACCACATACACACACATGACACTGAGTTGGCACACACACAGCCCATGTCCATACTGCACACGACGCCAGCGAGTTCCCCTCTAGCCGCACTGCTGCTCCTCACCCAGGCAGCACAGCAACCACAGGTGCTCACCAAGGCACGTTGCATGGCTACGACAACCAGACACCCCAAGGTTGAATTGCAAGTAACTTGAATTTCAGAGATGGGCAAAAAAATCCTGTGTCTCTCCACCTGAAGGAATTACTCTTCTGATGTCACAGTAATAAAATTGCAATGAAAGCCTTATTAATGCAAGCTTTGTTCCTGAAGTGATAAGACGGGCATTTATTTTCAGAGCCAGACACTCGAAGGAATACCCCACATGGTAGATAGCCTAAGTATCCCATGTTTCCAGTATATAACAGCTACTTCTACTACACTGAAGCACATGTGATAAGAGGGCCCGGGCCCTTCTCCATATTTTCTGCATACCTGTTACTATCACACAGCTGCTCTCAAGTCTACAGTTTCCTGTGCAGTACAAACTGCATACCACTTCCCCTACGGAAAAAAAGGCCTTGCTTGTTCTTAATTGACGATGGAAATACTGTCATATTTTCCACTAGCCAAGCTCGAAACCATTACTGAACAAACCTTCATTAATTTTTCCACAACATTTTGCAGAAATGTCAGGAAACAGCTGCACCAGAGTGATTAACTGTCCTTATCACTAAGGCTTCATTGGCCAACTTCAAATTATATAGGTTTTCTTCTTTCAAAACTCTACATTTACTGCTATTTTTTGTTATTCTTCAGTTGACTGTTTTGGTACAACGCTTTCTCTTCAAAAGTATCTGATTGCACAGGTTCAGTGGCAGACAGACATTTTATGACCAGTGGAAGAATTTGTACAGTTTGGAGCTGCATACTTCTAGGAAAAGATTGCTTCCTGCAGATTGCTCAGCTGTGTCTTTCTTGGATTAAATTCAATGAAATTCACAATTTGCAGTCAGATTGTATTTGCCAGTCAGGCTGAATTCATTACACTGACATAAACTACTCTTGCTGCATTTTCTTATTCCTTTCTTTTCCTGTTCTCCTCTTTTGCTTGTCCCTTCTCTCTCCCCCCACACTCTCCTTCTCACCTCTTCTTTGAGCTATACCATGTGTCAAAACTTATCATACAATGCCCTGTGCATTTTCTGGCAAAAACAAGTGGAACAGTACACATCACCATCCCAAACATGCAAACGCTGAGATGCTAGAAGGCTTAGTACCAAATGAAAGTGCAGCCATCTGGAGGTAACTGCTAGTGTGGATCTGAGCTTCCCAACTGTCTCAAACTTTTCAGTCTCAGAACTTTTTAGCAAAGTGTCAATGAGCAAGAGACTCCACTCACATGGATTTGCACAGGGCACTGGACTGTAATTTTTCAAAAATGTAAATTCTTCAAATTTTGCTTAGAATACAGCCAGGTTCATAGGATTACTTTTAAAGACTGACATTGTAGTATAGTGTCCTGCTTATATTTTGAAATGATTTAGGGTTACTATAGCATGATATGTAACAATAATTCTGCATGTATGTCACTGGCAGATTTAAAATTGCAATTGTTCACTCCATGCCTTAATTGAAGCTGTAAGCCTTGAATCTATAACCTTAAGATATTTTTAGACAGCGGGAAATATAGATGCAAATAAGTATATACACATCTTGGAAGTTAAATAAAATTAATGCCATTAAGTGGGGGGTTCAGTGATTCAAGTGTTCATGCTGTTATGACCCCCTATCCCTAGCAAAAAGTAGTGTACTTCCAGGATTATAAAGAAATGAAACATATAGAGGTTTATCTAGGTATTATAAAGAATCCTCCCAGCTGCCTGTATTCCAAGACCAGTTGCATGTCTTTCTTTTTAAAAGAATCTCTCGCACAGCAGTGTGCATTGCAGCACACCATCCCCACACAGCTCTGCTCAGGGAGAGCCAGCCACTGATGCCCTCACCCCGTGCTGGGTCAACTCCTGAACTCCTGCATTGCCTTCAGCAGGTATATGGACACCTGGGAGCCCCTGGGCCAGGATGCTTAACACAGAATGCTGGCCTTGTCATTTAATTGGTGCAGTGCTGGCTACGAAAAAAAAAAACCAGCTATGTTTTTAAATTACTCTACCAAGATATCTGCTTAGATGGCAGAAATTGCAGTACACTATATTCTGCTTAAAATACGCATGAATATATATAGGTTCTATTTACGAGATATGAAATACTGCCAAAAGTACGCAGGTTCTTTAAGGCTTCGGTTTTATAATATGCAACGCCAAATTTCTCCTTCACAATATCCTTATCTGTCTCCGCTCTAGTTTGAAAGCAGCAGCTCGCAGTGCCAGAGCATTTCAAGGACCGTGTCCTTCCAACAGGCGGGATGTCAGGGCACTGCTGTCTGCGGCTGCACGGGCCACATATTGTGTCGGGGGGAAAATGAAGCTGTTAGATTTCATTAGGCAAGCGTTGATTTTTATGGCTCTGGGGGTTGGTTCCGGTTTTTTGGGGGTGGGGACGCTCTGAAATGAGCAGAAGACAAACGCCGCCCCGCCGCCAGCAGAAGGGAGCCGCAGCTGCCCGAGGGGCCGAGGGCTGGCAGCGGCAGCTGCGCCGGGCGCGGCTTTTCCCTCCACATCCCGCCCGCCCCCGCCGCCGCTGCCTCGCCACTGCGGCCCTTCGTGCCCGGCAGCTGTGAGGCTGGAGAGCGCAGTGCCCATTTCTGCCTCCTCTGGACCTTCTCGCGTCTCATCCCCCCCAGCCCGGCACAGGCTGTCAGGGAACTGACGCATGGATTTGCTGTCCAGCCACCCAGCTCGGCCGCCTGCGGGACGGGAAAGAAGAAACGTGTTTTGCCTCTCTCTGGCTACTAGCGGGACCAGAAGCAAGTGCTCTCACTTACCCGAGTTTGCACATCTTGAGCTCAAACCTACAGGAAGATTCAGCCCCGTTCTATTCACACTGTCAGCAATGAGAAGCAGGATCTAGGGGCAATGTCACAACAAAAAGAGAGACCTTGAACTTGCTTCACCCTTTGCATAGTCATTTATATTTGGGCAAAGTGGATAACAGCTCCTTTAGCACCAGCGTAGTGGTATTTTATGCTCGCTCGGCATTCACTTTACCCAGGTATAAATAGCAAAAGGTTTCAGGCAGTAGAGAATCAGGACCAGTTCTCAGCCAAAATAAAGCAGCTAGTCCTCCACACCACAGCTTGCAGTCTTGCTCAGCTGAAGGAAACATTCCCTGAAGGACTCCTGGGACTGCTGGTTTGGCAGCATTGCATGCTCTGGTCCTTGGAGAAAATGTGCCTTCCTACCACCCAGTGCCTAGAGGTGGAATCAGACTGCAAGCTTTCACCTGTAAAGTAGTCAGCAATAGGGTTCCATTTCTTCATGGGAGCCTTTTATTAGCTCACACAGCGTATTTACTACCCTACCAGTATTAAGTGCTTGCCTTAATATCCTTAGCACACAAGGTAGTGGTACATAGCATCATAGTCACAATAACACCGGTTTGAACCACGTTAATTGAGAGCATCTATTCTAAAATTTAATTGTTCCAAACAAAAAGTGAAGTGTGCTATTATTCGGCTGACACATTACTGGGGAGAGTTCTCAGTGGACAAGAGCCACAGCAAAAAGGGCCCAACGCACACAAGTGCCGTTAAGTTACATGCTAACAAAACCTGAAAGATGTATGCTAAAACCCCATTTCAGAGGATGGCCGCCATACTCTTGTGTACCAAAGTTCTCAGTTTTCCACTTAAATCCTGCCTGGTGAGTCAGGACATGGCCAGGTTTCCATGCTCCAGCAGTGTTCCATTACCCCTCCTTATAAATTTCACACGCTGTTAATGCTTTCCAAACTGGCAACAGAGCTCAGGGGTGCATGAGGACAGTTTATTTTCCTGCTGAACTTTAAACAGAAATTCCACAGGACCTCTGGCGGGGGTAACAGCCCTGCTGACAGCCATCAGTTCACACCCTCTCGCCCACCCAACTCTGATCCCAGGCTATGCAGAAACGTCTCGGTTGCTCTCAGAGACTGCAGAGGGGAAAGAGAACAACGCAGATACCCATGACTCCCACTGCAGGGACCTTGAGAGGGATCCACAAGAAGAGATATCCCATATAGCACCATCCTGGACTGCAGAATATTTGGGATCAGTTCCAGGGCTGAGCAAAGGTTCAAGGGATTGCCATTCTCAATTTAACCCTTTCTTTCACTGAATTAATATATAGAATGAAACATAGGTCCAACACTATTTACATAATTCTGAAAAATCTGGCGGGCTTATATCAAAATATGTTCTGTGTTTTCTTTGAACACCTGTGCTCATGATATCACATGAGAATCTCCAGGGTTTTCCTTATACACCTAGCTTCTGTGGCTGAAGATAAATATTGGATAATTGAAAAAAAAAAAAAACTCAATGAGAGAGATCAAACTTTCCTTAACCTTTCACTCTTTCAAGCTTGTCTTATTAAATTCTAAGGGCTAACAATTCTTTGACCATCAAGGATGTGCCTGTACAAAGAAGATGAGAGAAGAGGAGCTTCTCAGTGCTTCAGGTCTCCTATAGGAAGAAAAATAACTTTGTGTACTGCACACAGGCACAGTTTTTGAGACTGTGAATATGAAAACTAACCATCTTGGGACTACCAACCCTAATAAACATGGTGCTGCAATCAGTAGCTGAAAATGGACCTTTTCTTGACAAGATAAATTGTCTTCTGAACTATCTGATACCACAGTAAGAACTCTGTTGGGGATCCACTAACTTTAAGCTTGGGTGTTATTGCATACAACAACATTAGGACTTTCATAACTGCAGTTTCTATATGCCCAAGTGTTCAAGACCCAGAGGAAAAATTAAACCTTGAACAGTACTGTCTGTGGTGCACTTGAAATGGCAAGATTGTCAAGCATAAATCACCAACTTATATTTTAGGACAAAGTAAATAAAAATCCCCAAACATTTCAGATATAAAAACCTCACCCACCGTATCTTCTTGTATTTTTACAAGCACATTTTTCTGCTTGTTTAGTTCAAGAAGTGGAGTCCCTGGATACTTGATACAAGAATTGCTTAAGAGAAGGGAAAGTGGAAAACCAAATATATGGACAAAGCAAAGACATCACTTCCAAATTAACAAAAACCCGCCCCAAAACAGAAATGTCTCTAATTTCGGCAAAAGCTAGCTTCAGTTGTAACAAAAAGACAAATAATCGGGATTTAAATGTGGGTGACTTCCACATGAAGCCTTTTGAGAATGAAAAACTGTGCTCTCAGACCCACTCCCTCAGCTCACGCAAAACCACACTTCCTTCACTCTCCTACCTGGCTGCTGCCATCAAAGGTGCAAGTGAGTAATGGTTCCAGTCAAAGCAATTTGGTTCACTACTCCAGCAAATATGGCTGTTGACTCTCTCTTCCACCTATTTGGAAAACAAATATTAAAGATTTTTAATGACTGTGATCAATTCAGCCTACTGTTTGATTTTATAACCCGACTTTATGGTGTTGGCTACATCAATACATGTAAGAACTTCAGAGATTGTCACAGTCCTTCTTGCTGCCTTCAGAGCAATGTGGCACCAGCAATCAGTAGCTCTCCTGTGGTTTCCAGCTTGCTGTGGGCTAGAATACACATCAACTAATGCATGTCAAAGTGAAAGCAATAGACATACAAGGCCAGTAGGTGCATACAATTATGTATTTTCAAGCATGATATATACAAAAAGCAGGGTAAACACAAACCATGAATTGTCTTTGTAGCATCTTTAGATTTAGGCCTTGTCACTCCAAGTGTTCTGCCTAATTTCTGTCTAATTTTGAAAACATCATGCCCAAATCCTAACTTAAGAGCACATAATTTTTAATTAAATGCGAATACTTTCCTGTTATTGAACCAGAGCAATGTGATTGTCTTTCATCCCGCTTCCTTCCTATTTAGCATTGTGCTTTAAAAGTGAGATCACCTCTAGGAACTCCCTTTTCCATATGATGCTAGTATGTTTTAGAAAGTAAGTTATTAGCATATATTGTGAAAAACAGTCATAATCCTTACATTTCTCTTTACATGTTATCGCACTCTGGGAAAGACCACAAAGAAAGCACTTTCTGCATACAAAAGACCTGCTGTAGGCATGTGTGCAGGAGTGTATGTGCATCCAAGGCACAGAGCACCAGGAGACATGTTCATTAATGTGTTAGACACGTTAGACAGCCACAGGCTGCTTTGCTTACCCCTTGCAGGGAGTGGGTTATTGAATACCCCTAACTGGGGCATACAGACAAGGCACCAGGAACTGGAGACTCAGATCTAATTTTTACACAGTGGAGCTGACTGAAATGCCCCCCTTGTTAATATTCAGGCAACAAAGCTTCAGTGATCAACGTACTCCAATGGGCCTGGCTGTTCTGATTTTGCAAAGACTGGTGTGAACACACAGACAACCACAGCATGCATTTTGCTCAGGTCACTTTCTTTCAGGATTCCCTGCATCCCTGAATACCCACATGAGATCCCAGGTGATGTGACGGGTAGGCAATATGTGTGAGTGTCCCAGGTGGATGTGCTCCTGCACAGGGCAGCAGCCCAGGGGTGCACAGGGTCCCAGCAAGAAGTGCAGCTCATGTCACCCCTTCTCCTGCTCTTGTGCCCTGGCTGTGTCACTGGGCCCTGGCTGGCTACCATCTCAGATGATCAGGTCACCCCAGCCGAAGAAGGTACATGCTCCTCAAGGACTTACACAGGTCATGGTAGAGGAGCATGTCAGAGGACTTGGACAGGAAAATCTCAAACTTAGCCCACCTAACTTGCAGATTTGTGCCCGTGGCCTGACCATACCATACCCTGAAGCCAAAGCAAACTTCCCTCTGTTTCCAGCAGGGAACCTGTCCTCTGTGGGGTGGGCAACACATGGTGCTTCCACTGCTAGCAGAGCACAGATGTGACCTAGTGGAAATAGGGTGCCAAAAGCTGAAAGGTAAAGCAGGCCTGGAACTGGCTGGCAAAACGGATATGCTTATGCTGTTTTTCCCTGCAATGTTTGCTACCAGCAACAAAAACAAATAGTAAATGATAATGTGTTATTGACCAGCAATATCAACAGCAGTCTATACAGGCATCTGAGTATATAAAATAACACATGCTCTGGCTGCAGCCCCTGGCGCTTTATCACACCAATCTACAGCTTTCTAGGAAATGATCTGGGTGTGAAGCCAGGAACCACTTTTGAACCTTTGAACAGACAGGGCCCAATATGGTTTTAATCTGTTGGTGAAACCTTGGCACGGCTCTACTCAAGGGCAAAACTCTGTATTTAGCAGGGCCAGCATTTCAATTGCTACTTTTACAATTGACCTGAAAAATGTCCCAGCCAAAAAAGCAAAGCAAAGCAATAAAGAAGTCATGAGTCCTTATTCTCTCATCCTTCAGCAGGACCTAGGGGTACTTTGGACTACAGCATACTCACCCTGGTGTGGCATGGATACCTTCCAGCCCTAAAGCAGATCCCCCTGTACTTTCACAGGCCAAAGTGGTTTTAGTGATGCTGGCTACACTTGCACAGTTATTTTTAATTAATATGCATCATGAACTTGTTTGTCCTATCTGCATCCTAAAGACAAGGGTTTTTAATTCTCATTTACACTTAATCCTCTCTATGGGACCCTGGCAGAAGCAGAGGAGACTTTCATGAAAAGAGAATAAAGCCATAAGTGAAAGATGCAATTTATGGAACAAAATCACACTTCTGCTGCTCCAGCTTCATAGAGAGGGTTTAAACTGAAATCCATGAGGAACACTATACTCCATTTTGCGCTTATTTTAGCTCCAAACTGATGGGATTCAATGTCTTCCCTCTTGCTGTGGTAATCTCTCTGTCTTCAACATGGTTCCTCAAAGAATGCTCTAGCATCTGATGCGTTCAATTCAGGCTGGATCCGTTTCTGAGTATTTAAGAAACTTTATCATTACTTACAAGGAGGCAAAATATTTTCCAAAGCAAGATCTGGTTAAGGACAGCAGGGTTTTGTCCCGGCAGTACTAGGGCATCTCCTTACTAACCTAGCATCTCACAGCAGCACTGGTTCTAGCAAAAAGGACATGGTCTGAAGGAACAGTCAACCTGCAGAGTCTCTAACAAGCCCAAATAATGCATATGTCATTAAACAGGATTTTGCTGCCTAATTAAAGCTCGAGAGTTATTGTTTGGATAGCAAAACCAGGAACTTTTGTTTTTATCACCGCATTAGTAAAAATTTGAGCAATGCTTTGTTCCTTTGCTGCAGAAGAAAATGAGTGTGCCTCCAATGCCTGCCCACCAAACAGACAGCAATGCAACCACCACTGCTGAGCATTTTTTAGTGTTTATAAATTGCTAGGTCTCTTCTTACAACTAACAAATTATTGGGCAAAAGGAAATTACTTCAAGTTGCATCAGAGGAGGTTTAGATTGGATATTAGGGAAAATTTCTTTGCAGAAAGAGTTGTCAAGCCTTGGAGCAGGCTGCCCAGGGCGGTGGTTGAGTCACCATCCCTGGAGGTATTTAAAAGACATGCAGATGTGGCATTTGGGGACGAGGCTTAGTCATGGATTAGGCAGTGCTGGGTTAACAGCTGGACTTCCAACCTTAACGATTCTGTGATTCTATTTGGTCACACCTGGTCATGACTCTCCTAATCTCTCCTGCAGTTGTTTGACAGCTGTTGGGACTATGAATAGACAAGCTCATCAAAAGGGAAATGAGAGTATGAAAATCACAGCATGTGTCACTGTTTGGAAGAGCTTTTTCAATTTGAACTTTGTCTCTCAAACGCTCTGGGAATAGCCTTTTACACAGGACCTGGAAACACAGGCAGAAATGCTCTGATAATGACTCTTACACCATCTGCTTTTGAAAGACTCCTAGCAGCCTTGGCAACCCCTGTCACCATTTTCCAGACATAAAACTACACCTTTAGTGGTGACACAAAAATGTAACAGAGACATCAGCATCATCTGACCATAAGAATAAAGTAACATCATGGATCAACAACAAAATCTTTGCTTTATATCACTTCTTATATATTTGTTAAACTGACACTGTAAGGTCAGTTGAGGGTAGGGGTTGACAGGGAGATTCCTGTGCACCTTCCAAAGCAAAAAACGTCAGAAGTCTCATGTGTATTTTAATCAGAAACTACAATTTTTGGAAAGCAACTGGATAATATTTTACCGGTAATTATTCAAAGATAACTGAAATAGTACAGTAAACAGGTGAAATTTCTTCAAGAGTACAAAGGGCAAATAAACCATGCCCATGTTACTCCTTAACTGGCTTGCAGCAGACAGCATTCCAACACAGACTGTAACTTACCATGGTTTGGGAATTTACCTAAAGTTTCACTTTGACCAGGTCTGTAAGGTACCATTAAGTTGCAGCCAGGTTTTAGGATTATACAGAATCATTTGTACTAAAGAAGAGCCAGGCAATATGGCTAGAAAAATGTGCACACTTCTGCAGTGCATCAACAAACAACTTGAATTCATGGCTGGTAACTCAAAACAGTAGGGCTGTATGCAAATCTCCTACTCCAAACCATCTTGCATGAGTTCTCTCTTCATATATGTTTTCTTATTTAATGCAATGAACTGACCATAAAAACTTCTGTACTGTAATATGTAGAGAGTGTGAAGCCAGTCAGAGTGGATTTTCTAATATTCTTTTTTTTCATTTTTTCATTTTTCTCTTTTTGCTTCTTTTCTCTTTTTCAAACACAGAAAGTCCATAGAACTCTGTGAATTATCATCTGTTATGGAAAAAATTAGAAGTCTAAAATTTGCTTGATTGCAGCTATGATACATTAAGTTCCAGGCATCAATCTCAATCGCAGCACTTTTTCTCCAAATGGGCAATATTTTACAGTTATCGCTCTCTGAACAAAACACAATTTATTATACACACAATTTGACAGCTATGGCAGCTAGAAGCAAAAAAGTCTTCTGACATGAAGAAGGTAAAAGCAATGTCATACTTTAAATTGACTTCGTATGATCAATGCCAGAAGACAATCATCTGTGAAATTATGTTCATGCCTTGATCAAATGCAATCATACCATATGCAATTGAATTTGGAAAAAGTGGAAGAAAATTATTCCCATTAGTTTACTGGTGTTCTTAATGTGTTCACACAAATCATTTTTGAGTAGATGAATTAAAACACTTAAAGCAACTCTACCTTTGCCCTCTTAATTCCAGGTCATTCTGGCAGCTCCCGATACTGCACAAATATGTTTGCCTATAACCAGTTTGATAAAATTAACGGATCAAATCTTAAACTACTTCCAAAGTAAAAGGTATATAATTCATTTTTTGAATCAAATGTCTCTATGCTGTAAACATTTTTGTTTTCATTATTAAAACAGCAAGAGATTTGAAGCCTGCTTTATTTTTCAGTATATATGCTTCTTTTGTTTTCCACGATTTTCTCAATAGGAGTGTGATAGCCCATTTAAATATTTTTTACAGACAGCTTTTCTTCATTTTGGTATCCTGCTAACACTATGTTGCAGATCTCAATGCAAAGATCACCAAGAAATCTTTGTAAAATTTCAGTTTGTTCAAATTTGTACATGCATAAATATATGTGCATATATATGTATTTATATACATAAATATATGTATATACCCATATGTGCATATTTGTACACATATAAATAAAAATAGACATATTTACTAATGCATGTTTGCTAGTGGAGCTGGCTTTATTGTCTCTCAAGTTCTGCAATCCAAACAAAATTTAACTAAAAGGAACATCTATGAACTTTGTTTACTTTACACATAGGTAATTCACTTTATTGAAACCAAGAACCTAACTTCTTCTTGGGAGCTTCCCTATGTTATCTCCTCTATCGTCAGAGCCCAATCTGCACAGGAGCTTATTTAGCTGCTGCCGCTGAAACTACAATTTTGGGTTACTTTTTTTTTTTACTTCAGCCAGGAGCTAAATTAGCAAGAGCACATCCCCCTAAGTATAGGTCCATAACCTCACTGCAAATAACAGTTTAGACACTGCCAGCTGAGACCAGCACCCTCACTAACCAGGCCTGATGCTTTAGACAATGGTCAAGCTGACAATTGACACAGTGTCCTCAAACACACATTGCTCAACCCATTTGCCTAGCCTGCTGCTGCCAAGAGGGCTGTTTGTGCAGGCAGCTGGCAGGAAGATGGGAGTACATCTGGCGATCCTCCGAGAGTAGGCAGGGAAAATGAAAACATCAGATCTCAGCCAAGCCCAAGATAGGATTCTAGGTAAAGCTCATGCTCTATGGGATCCAAACATGCAAAACAGACTTTGGCAAAATCATCACGAGGAACCTCCCACACTGAGTGGCCTTGGCTTCCATTCTCTCTTTGAATGACTACCCTGCTAGGACACCCATGCACTGGGGAAAACCAAAGCAGCAAGGTGCACAATGAAGAACCTGAGGCCGAGGCACTAAGCGGCCATTAAGGCCACTAAGCAGGTAGGCTACAATATGGCAAGTATCCCACCAGACCATGGCAATCACTTGAGCTGTCAACACTATCTCCACCTCCATGGAAAGACCATTGCAACATCACGCCCATGGTAGAGTAACAGCCATTGTGCTGGACAATCCCAGCAGTAGGTGAAAGCTAACTTGTCCCTGAGAAGTTGGCAACTGGGTCAGCCATAGAGGATAACAGCAGGGAAGTGGGATGTCTGTAAGCAAGAGAGTTTTGTCAGCAGGGAAAATAATCTAAGGATTTAGGGTCTGTTTACAGAGTTTTGGCTGTTACCTGCAAAATCTAAGCTAAGGTTCCCTATAAAATAAAACTAAGAGCTCAGTGATTCTGGTGTTAATTAAAAGTATAGACTTCACTCAAGGCATTCTGAATTTAGACCAGATAAGCTGAAAGCAGTCTCGGACAGTTGCAGAGACAGCTTGTATAGCACAGGATTGCACAACCGTTGTTTCAGGTTGGCAGCCCCAGTGTAATACCATCACTGGCAGCTGATCATTTGTCTTGAAAATCTGAACGGGCCACCAAACCATCTCTGAGCACACACTTCTCCTGGACATCATGCAATGTCTTTACAAAGAAACTACCTCACTATCCCTTGTTATTGCCACATCTAGAGAGGGACTGTTTCAAGTGTCCTCTCTCCCAGTCCCTCTACTCTGGTCCTCCAAGTCTTAAGACTACCAAGAGAAGGGCAGCAGTGAAGTCTTTGGTTCTCCTCAGTGAGGCAAGATCCCTCTGCACTGTTGTCAGTCTGCTCTTGGGGTGTGCTCAGTAAGTCAGTAATTTGTCATGAGCGTGGGCCCTATCCATACATGGCAGGCTGGAGGAGGAATGACCTCAAACTCTGCTTCTAATCCAGGGGGCGTTGCCAAAGCACAGTGTTTGAGTTTGATGCATGAAGCGCAGAGATATTTTCAGCTACTGAATCACACTTTTGGCTCTACAGCTAACTTGAACTTCTCCTTAGTTTTGTTTGCAATTTTTCACATTTTGTGATCACCATTGACTCTCAGAAAAAGAAAAACAGGTGGTGTTTTAAAGAAAAAAAAACCCTGCAAAATCATAAATGTGAAGATTTTTTAAAAAAATAATTTTATTTGAATAACTTCTATTTTATTCTCTTGCATGTGTGGAGGAGTGGAGTTAAACAAATTACTAATAGATTATGGTGCATCACTAATGTCTGGCTTCTTTATTTCACATTCTAAATATATGCTATTAAATGCTGGCAGTGAATGTTTTCTAATGATTTTTGTGTCCAACTAGAGAATGAAAGAGTCTGAAAAACAAGGCAGTGCAACAGCAGTTAGCTTGGACACAGCTACACAAGAACTCTTAGCTATATTCCTATAGCTGACGCAAAAATATTTTGCTATACTTGCCCCATGAAACCATATTCACTTGACCACAATTCACCACAATTCACAATTCAAACCATAATTTGAAACTGGCAGTAATGAAAAAGCAAAATGTCATTTTACAATACAAAGGACATAATTCTTAATTGACTTATCCTGCCTGTTACAACTGCAGTGAAGTTGTACTGAAGAAGAACTGCATCACCTCTCTGTCGCTGTGGCCTGAGCCTACTCTCTCTGACTTGAGAGGAAAGCTCCAGCAGAGAAATTATGCAACCTCATTCACAGCTAAGCAAGTCATTTAAGCAAGTCACTTAATTCCA
The DNA here is from genome assembly GCA_013399945.1 of Ploceus nigricollis. Classification (NCBI taxonomy): domain Eukaryota; kingdom Metazoa; phylum Chordata; class Aves; order Passeriformes; family Ploceidae; genus Ploceus; species Ploceus nigricollis. The sequence goes on from VXBC01012395.1 coordinate 543,497, forward strand.
TCTCTAATCAGTAAAGTCAATTCAGCAAAGCAAAGCATGTGCTCAAGTCAAAAGTGAATAGGTAGTGTGCATCTTTTTGATCATCAGTTTTTCACAGAGTGAGGATGTTGCACAAAACTTCCCTTGATTTCCTTTGAAGCTCATCAGGCTGGAAGAAGGTAGAATTCAGCTGTTAATCAAACTGTCACTCATGCATGTAAAGTACTAGTCTTTTTAACTCATCCATAGATCAGTTAAGCAAAAACAAATTTTAAAAAGGCCATGGGACATATCCTTGGAGTGGACATATATATATATATATATACACATATACATACCACCCATGGCCTGCAGGGACCACAGAAGCAGGAGTCAACACAAAAAAAATGAGGTAAGAAGCTACCTTTGGAAAGTCTGTACATACATTGCTGATGAGCCTCACTGAGCCTTTACACAGAGTGAACTGGGAAATTATCTACGGGAAAAAGAGTGAAAAATAATGGGCATTTCGACTCTTCATTTACATTTTCCTCACATGGCAACAAGGAAAGAGTGGGGATAATAAACACACTACTTTGATAAGGAATGTGGCTCTTCCCTTGATGGACTGAAGTTACAGGGCAGCCTCTAACATCATCTGAAACCTATTCTTTTCCTTTAAATTTCCTTCAGTCTTTGCAAGCATCATTAATCTAACAGTCAAGCACAGATCCCCAGAAGCATTCCTTGACTGCAGACAAGTGGGAAAGGAAAAGCCTGTTGCAAAGAGCAGGGCTGGAACCAGTCATGGGGAATTTATGCCCAGCAGCAGGCTGCACCATTTGCCTGCCTCTGCCCTTCTCCCCAGATGAAGGAGCCTTATCTACCTTTGCAGATACCAGAATCAATTACAAATACCATGGGGCTGCCCTAAATTATGCTCTGCTGCCTGAGGCAGCTTTCTGCCAAGCTCCCAGGCAAGTCCTCATAGAAAAAGGCTGTGGGGAATGTGGGGAAGGGAGTGCGGAGTGCTCAGAGTGCGGAGAGCCTGAGGGCCAGGCTCTACTTGTTCTTCCGCTCCTCCAGCTGCTGTCAACACACTGACTTGTTCCGTGTTTGAGATTGCAATCTGTCCCTGCCCCAAAGGTGCTGCCAACCGTATAAAAGTTTTCAGAAATTAAACCACTCCAGAAAAATACACATTATGCAAAGATCTTCTCTCTTCCCAGATAACACAACATGGAGCAGCAAGCACAAACAAAAATGGACCAAAGAAAGCACAGCAACATTGTGGAAAAAACTAATTTAGTGAAGGGCTTCTCTGCCCTCTTTACAGCCATTAGGACAGTGATAACGCTGAACTGGCTGGTCAGCCACAAAAACTAGATAAATTGAGACACAGAAATTGAAAGAGAGACAATTGAAAGAAAGGAGACGAACAGCAAAAATAAGTGAGACAGCAGATGGAAAGCAGAAATGCAAAGTCTAAACTGCAGCTGTAATTCTGCTGGTAACAGTCACATTTAAGAGTAGTTCAGTTTGCTTTCCAGTTTTGGAGAGGAAAAGAGTTTTTTTATTAAAAACCCCAGCTTGTCAGCTGAACTGCTGTGGGTTTTCCCCAGATATTTTGTGGGACAGGAAAATTATTTTTCTCCAAGCCTAGGAATGCAGAAACACTTCTAAGAAAGGGCAAAATTCTGACAACCCTCTAGTGTTGTGCTAGTACTGTTGGGAGGGGAGAGGAAGGTCACATCAATAAAATCTATAGCCACAAGTGAAAGAGCTGTGTTTTAGTTGCTGCTGGCCAGGGGTCAATCCCTGGCACTGTTCAGAGCTCTCCCATGGTAGCACTACTTCCTTAGTCTTTCTCCTTTACTAGCATGACTCTTACAATTAGGCAGGAAAAGGGTAGTTATTGTTGTAGCAATGTTGTTGTAGGTTTATTTGGCAGCTTTTCTAGCAGGATTTTAGTATAGTTTTGATAACATGCAAGTATGGGAAAGAAGGATTTCCACATTGGCCAAAGAAACACTTGTGGCAAGACTACCTATTTTTAACATGGTTTATTCCTAGCACTATTTCAGACACAGTATTTTCTCTCCCATCTGTTGACACAGTTGTTTTGTTTCTCTAAAGACACAGTTGTCTGTCTCTTGGAGAAAAAAAAGAACACCAACACCATGAATAGTTGCAGAGAAAAACATGAGACCAAAACCCAATCAAACAGTGATCTGGTCAAAAGGTAACACTGGCTGAGCTTTATGACTGCAATGTACAGCAATTCTTCAGATGCCTCTTAAAATTTACATCAGATATTTCAAGTGTGACCGTGAATCTTTAAAATTCAGATCTGGTATACTCAACAAGTATAACTAAGATGGTTTATTGATCTAAGGGTCTGTCTGCAAAGCTGCTATTGGAGCAATGTACCTGTCTGTTCACAAGGAATATGCAGACACAGAGTAAGGTGCAAACACCGTCTTTAATAAGGGAAGGAAAATGCAATGAGAGCACCAAGGGGAAAAACATAAACCCCAAAGGCTGATAAAAGTTAAACTGGCAAAACAGGATGAAACATTAAGCAATCCTTCTAACACTCGGGTTGCCACGCTGTTTTCTCTGATTTTTAATGATAATTTTTTTGCCTTGCTGGACTGCTGGAGTTCATAGTTATGATCTTGCAGGCAATCTGAAAACCTTATCTCTTCTCAAAGGCATTTCAGGCATCTTGAGAGCTGGTAGGTGGGAACAAATAAAACTGAAGCATGGCTAAGGTAGGACCTCTGCAGATCACTAATGCACCTCTGTTCTTGTAGAACGGCCTATTTGCTGGAAAAGCTGCAATATGAAAACCTGATATATTAAAGGTCAAGACTCCAATACAGAGCAGACTCATCTGTATTGTGTTTTAATTTCTTTTTATGCCGAGAGGTGCCTAAGGTTCTGAAGAGGTGACAGAAAGATAAATCATGCATGACAAACTGGAACAGAAGACAAGGCTGTATCCAGAATAGGATAGCTCTGCTGGTGCAGCTGTCCGAGCACACTGTACTGACAGTGTTCCCAGCACAGCCTTCATTCGTACCAGCAAAGTTGTGTTATTTGCTGGCACAGCTTTTTCCTGAGGTCCGTCTTCCCTCATCCAACACACTAAAAGTGTTTCAGTAAAAATAAAGGTTTGTTCTAAGTGTATCCACAGTGAGAGCTTCTGTTTGTCCTAGAGGTCAAGTCAAGGATCATGCCTCTTTACACCTTTGGCCAAGACAGCAGAGACAGCAAAAATCTTTAAAACAGGCATGTTCTTTCTTTGACTGGAGTAAGAAGTCCTTTGTAAAGGCTTCAATGCTGGCTTCTGCCCCTATTGGAAATCTTACCTTCTTATGCACTTCTGCAGAAATGCAGAGATAAAATGTCTCACCACACGTGCCCTTATCAGAAAGGTTATGGTATTTCCACAAGCAAAAGAAGTTTCCAGCACTGCCATGACTGACCCCAGCTCCTGCTCCACCCCCATTCTGCAGAAGGCTCACCCACCTAGCCCTGCCCCCATCAGTGAGGCTGAATCCGGGCTAAGCACCCTTCCCCAGAGCCACAGGAAGGGGGAGGCAGACAGTGGGCTTCGTGCTGCTGCCTGCTGCAGGCACAGCCTTCTCCCAGGATGGAGAAGGGAGGACCATGATGTGCAGAGACATGGGGGAAAATTATGCCAAACCAAGGGCCTGATACTATGTGAGCAGTTTAAGAAAACAACCAAATTCACCAAGATGATGAAAACAACTGATTTAAGATGTATTTTAGAAATAATTTTATTAGAAAGCTTTCAGGAGCTGTGTGAAAAGTTATTTTCCAGGTGTGCTATATGGTATGACCTACTGGTCACAATCATTTAAGTGATTTAAGATTTTAAGATTGTTGTCTATGATTTTCATAAGTGACTTTAAAATGCCTTTGAAGAAATTAGGACCAGCAAAGGATCTGGCAGCATAGTCACACATGGTTTTCAGCCTATTAAAGGGTTTGCCTTTGGTTTGATGATGTCTACAGCTGCAGTCACTGGCCACTCAGTATTACCTAATTTTTTTTATAAAACATACAAAACTTCCTATTTCTGGAAGGCTGGACTTACTCCAGGCTACTATGGTTTCCATAGACAGGAAGCTTGAAGGTTTGGGATTAAAACAGCAGGAGGTTGAAAAGAAAATTGAGGACCTGGAAATCACAACTGATAGTCCTGACGCAATCATCACTGAGAACACTGCAGCTCTGAAAAATGTAATCAACAGCCTGGAGAATAATCTCAGATAAAAGGCTAGCTTTTGGAGGCCAGTGGAAAGCTCCTGCAAGGACAGTTACAAGACAGGTTCTAGTATACTTTTCCATAAGAGTTTCAAGACTTTTTCCTCAACCTCACGTAGGAAAACATGATACAAAAGCTTGTAGCTATCCAAGCTATCCCGGCACATCTCATTTAGAGGAAAATGTTGTTGGCTAAGAGCTATGACAGCACATCTTGCTCTAGCTATGGAAGCTGAAGGTCCTTCTGTCCCTACTTGTTCCATGCTGGCTGAAGGCTCACATTTCTACCTCATTCAGTGTGAGCCCTCCACTGACCTTCAACCAAAGCCAACCCAGATGGCTTTGCCTGGAGTAAGAAGCAGAGCACTCCCACAGCTCTTCTGACAAATAGGGTGGTGGGGTAGTAATCTCCAGCCTGTAGGCAATGATGATCCATGGGCAGAAGGTCATCTTTAACCTGTGCAGTCCCTTGCAATTCCTGTCCACTGTCTGAGATCTGAAGCATAGATGAAGAGTTATAGAAAAGGCAAGATGGAAAGTTTAACTTGCTGCATCACTAAAGTAATAGCTGAAGAAATAAGCTTACCAGACATGCTACTGAACTTAAAGCCCTAAATAAAAATTATCTATGATGTGGTACTTGACAGAAGACTCATTTCTTCAGGGCAGACACACAGGTTTTATCCTGAATTTTCAGAGCTCATGAATATGTCTACACAAAGTACTCCCCTTGAATATCATTTTGTGATAGTCAAGACAAGAAAGAATAAAATGCAGACTCCAAATAGTGTACTAAACCCATCCCTCTCTAAATTGCCTATTTTTACTATGCCCAGAAAACTCATTAAAAAGCAATATATTTTAAGAAAAAAATTACTGACCTTTGAAACACAAATGATAATGCAGGTGAGCAGAGCCTCCACTAAATTTGATGCCTGTGTTCCCAAAGCTAGGTGCCAGCTCAAACAGATACCATAACACTAAATGGCAGAAAGAGACTGGCTGATTTAAAGAGACTGGCAGGGATTAGCTAAACCTGGTTTCTGAGGATGTTTCATATTAACATATGGTATCTTCAAGGCCTGGTTGCCCCAGGAAACAGAGAAATGGAAAAACAGGTTTTTAGGCTACCTTTGCTTTCTCTGCCGCATTCAGATGAGCTTTGGTGCAGCTGCAAGCAAAGACTAAGGAGTATAACGTGGCAATTTCGCCAAGACTCATACCCTTAAACCCTCAAGGTCTGATTTTATGTAAGGGCTCCAGCTCAAAAATTAGTAAAACCAGAAAAGTGGTGAGAGGCCGCTCTGACTGTAGAAGCTTCAACCAAGGAAAAACTGCCCTAGGAAAGGAGACAAGAAAAGTGCACGGGACTTAAAAAGTGCTTTTGGATAACAGAATCAACACATAAGGCCCAAAAAATGTTTCTACCAGGAAAACATAGTGCCACTACTAAGAAACATAAGAAATCAAGCTAAAGGCTTCTCACAAAGAATAAAAGACACAACAAACCATAGTGATCACTCAGAAATTCAGATACAATGAATGGTTAAGAAAAGTGATAAGGTCGGAAAAAAAGGACAAAACAGATCCCTACTGAATTTTACATCTCCAAAGAATTGTTCAAATTTCCACTCAAGCATTTCCAGAGATTAATACCATCATTTTTGATTCAGGCAGTTACAACAGATATATTAAAATTTAGTCAATTATGTCTCAAACCATTATTACACTGTTCTAGAACATTTGTGACCACCATAAACTGCTTACACTGCTTACTGCTTCTTGATAGAAGAGCAAGCACTCAAAGAAAAGAAGTTATTTTTTTCTGTCAGGACTATTTCATGAGAGAAAAGCAGAATAATGAGATCCCAGGGAGAGGCTCCAGGCAGAGCCTGATGAACCTTGCATGACCTTAGGACACTGCTCACCACTTCTCTAAGGATTGCTTACTAATACATCAATCCTACAGCAGTTTCAAATGTGATTAAAAGAGGATAAGTAAATGGAGTCAGAATTAACTTTACTGGGGCTACTTCATTTCTTTCATTCTGACAAGTAAAATAAATTCTTAACTTGAACTGCAGATGTAGGTTTTGGCACCTATGTTCCAATGCTTTTCATACCATTTCATAACAACTAGTCCTGGCAACGAGCAATGAAGTCCTCAGTGGGTTTGCAGATCATCACAGCAACACGATTAGAAAACTTGATCCAAATATCGTAAAAGTCAATGGAACCTGGACTGAGACCAAGGAGAAATGCTCTTCCGCGCCAGGTGTGATTAACTATACATCATGTTGCTCCTGTGGATGAAAGTCAATCTTTGCCCATGCACCAATTTTAATTAACACCAGAGCCTGCTTTTGAGCAATGTAGTATCATGAAAGAGAACATAACCTGACATAGAGGAAATGTGTCTTCAATTAAAAATTCCACTGACTACAGTCACTGTTGAGTAAGACTAGCACACTGTTACTTAAGGGTATGCACATACATACGAACACATGCATGCACCAGCTTACTGATCTGTAAATCCTCTAAACCCTTCCCTGGAAACCTGCACCACGACAGACATTTGTAGCAGGACAGATGTAACTCATGTGGTCATAGGGACACAGATTGTATCTTAACCTCCTGCGTGAGATTATTATCTAAAATACTAGATATTTCCTATCTTTAAAATAGGGAGAAATTCCTGTGGAAAAAAAGCATTATTCTAAGGAAAAAACCTAAATGTTTTAAATATAGCCTAAATGTTTGTAAGATATTTTACTTTTAATACCAATTTCCAGGATTATCCATAAACACAAACACACTGTATTATGTATTGTAATACATAATTTATGTAATAATTATTTGGCATTTTAGATCTGCAATAAACGCAAAGCAAGATTGGTCATATTTTTATCTTACATGCTGTTCTTAGTGCAGAGGGGTTTTTTGTCAACAGAGCTGTAATAATTCACAAACCAACTGGAAGAACAATCTAACAAGAGTTGAATCTGAAAAGAATGGAAATCACAGAAACATTTGGGATGGAAGCCACCTCTAAATGGGTCATCCTAGGTCACCTATAACAGTCACTTACCTAGTCTAGCTGTGGCTGACCCCACACCCTCCCAGGGCAGTTTGCTCCACTGACCTACATGTTGCATAGCAGTAACCCTTTTCCAATATTGAACAGTCTAGAGCAAAGTACTCCCTGCTGTAGTTTAACCATAGTATTTCACCCCAATTTCTCTTCAGCAACATATGAAAAGATCTTGCCCTGATCATTCCAGCCCTTGCAGATACATATGTGCACCTAAAGCTCTCACTTAGGCTCTCTCCAGACCCAATGTACCTAGATTTCTTCTGTCAAACACACTTTCAGCTTGACTTTGGGTTTTCCATCTTCCTGAAGAGTCCTGTGAACTGAGGTTGCCCTTTGGCTATTTGATTTTGTGAACTGAAGAGGATTTTAAATATTTGCACCAAGTCTAGTTACTAATTTAATTTATGAGGCTTGAAGTTAAAAATATGTCATTGCACAATTCCCTGCTTTCTAGTGGCATTTGTTCTCTCAAATTTAATATTGTTCTCCCAAGATATACCTCAAGAAAATCCCACATACAAGATCAATACTTACATTAATTAAATACCTTGAATTTAATACCACTCTTCTTCAGGATGTGCCCTGTAATTCCAGAGAACTTCCACCCAAACACCAACCAAGACTGTTACCTCCCTCCATAAACTTAGTTGTCACCTCCATTAGGGATTGCTCAGAATGAAGTCACATCAGCACCAAGATTACCTGAACATCTGCACAGAACATCTGGAGGCTGTTGAGGCCATACTAAATCCCAGTAGCAGGAACTTAAAAGCTACTTCTGATATGCCTGGTCTGCAATCATGGCCTATATATTTTTAAGTAACACCCTTCACCTGATATATGTGACACACCTGTGCTCCCAACACAGAGGAGGTCCAGGAGCACAGGAGAAGCTGGTGACCTCCTCATGCTTACAGAGAGTCTTTGGCTGAGCTGCCTGGAGTCACACGCTGTGTGTGCAAGGCACGTGCCACCAAACATCCACCTGTCCCAACTCTGCCAGTGCCTAACACAGATCCCTCTGAGTGATGTCTGAGCATCCCATAAAGACAGACTGGGGCGGTCAAGCTCTCCATCTGTGACAGAACATCTGTGCTGCTTTTGATACCTGAGAAAACACAATTTCCACAACTGTGGATTTAAAATACAGCATTCATTTGGTGTATCATTATATCATGAGATCTGGGACTTAAAATCAATTATCTGCCTGTAACATAAAACAAGTCCATTTTCCCAATGAAAATGCATGCCTAAAGTGCTAAAGACACATGAAAAGGGGACTTATTTTCCTCTGTTTAGACACAAAAATTGGCAGAGCACATCTGAACGGCCCTGCTCCACTGTTACTTCAAAGGGCTGCAATATAAGACTTATCCAACTTGTTTTCAGAATCAATACATGGAAGGTTTGGGTTTCCTAGTTTTTTACTGTTTCAACAAAGAGAGGACACCACTGCTGGGACTGCCTTTGCCTTGTACCAGCATGAGAAGCAGAAAACAGATTACAATAGCATGGCATGAGCAATTTCTATATTAAAGAGAGAGCTGTAAACTCTGATACAAACAGACAAGCATTACATTTTCCAACATGCAGCTCAGAAGACAGGCTTATTGACCATAAAATGAATTATATAACCCAACTTGTATTATGTCATCTGAGACCTTGGTTAGGCCACTATCTTTGAGATATATATATATATCTATGTGATATATATCATATACATAATTATTTCCCCCAGAAAACTGTCAAGTTATATTCCTTATATAACACTTCTGCAGTGCTAACCTGAAGCATAATGACTGTGCTCATTATAGGGTTATTATGAGTTCTGAGATGAAGAGCTGTCAATAATTTAATTTTCTCCATATAAGGTAAAACACTGTCTTTGTTGAAAAGGAAATCCCAGTTATATCTGTTTGAAATATTAATTACAGTAATAAACAGTTCAAGAGCAGTAACCAGAGGTCCCCCTCCAGGAAGACATGCAAGCCTGTAACTCAGGGGGTGTGTGGGACAAGGAAAAGGGATGCTGCAACCTCAGCTGCAGGACCTGGCCTTACTTAGTGTACAATCCTCTTCATCCTTGTACTGAAGAAGATGGTACACAATCCTGCAGTGCTTATGGCCAAACAGACGCAATGTTTTTTGTATAAAACATATAGTACCTATACAAAGTAAATCTTATGATAGTTCAGTCTAGCCCTTTTTTTTTTTTTTTTGGTCATTTTTGCTGTCAATTCAGTTCAGTCTATTAAAGACTGTGAAAATAAATGGTTTTCAGCAGGGATTTATATTCCAATCACATAATCTCAATTTCTTTCAGAAAAAGAGCTATTGACCTGGATTTTCAGTTCTCAGATAAGTCAGGTCCAGCTTTCAGATGCTGCCCTTATGTTGGGATTAGGTTTTGCCAACAACTTCCTATTTAATATACTGCAAGATAAAACTGATACTGTGCACTTAGGTTCCAAATGTGTTAAATCAATTTGATAATGACAGGGCAAGTAGGTAAGTCTCTACCTGTCCAATTATACAGTAGTGGGCTTTTTGGTTATCTTTTCTTTTAAAGAGCTGTGATCTAAAGGTCTTTTAAAGGCCCCATCTCTAGTGAAACAGCTTTTGTTGCTACAAGTTCTTGCAGTAAAAAAACATAGGTGTTCCTTTCCGAGGATTCCACTGTATCCCTCACCATCAATATCCAATTGAGTTGCAAAGCATACTGTGGATTCTGTCAAACTCCTTACTGGGGCTTGTCCTGGTTTGTTACTGATGTTTGCCTGCACTGGTATTCCCAAGAACCAGCTGGGCTTTGTTCACTGCAGGCCGATGGATCAGCAGGGGATCATGGACTGCTGCAGTGCTCCCAGCAGCTGCCTCTGCTGGCTCAGTCTCTCTCTCACCTAAAGCCAGCAGTCTGCTTCAGTGCAGCCAGGGCTCAGGGCCTGGGCTGATGGATTAGACCCCCCTGCTATCTAAAAGAGAGGTTTCCATGGCTAATGTTCAGGTGTAAAGGTCACTGAGGATGAAATGAAAATCCTGGGAACAACGTGGAATGCAGGCAAGTTTATTTCAGCGTGTGTGTTACCAGAGTTTTTAATTTTTTAACAAACTAGCAAAAGAGAAGAAATCCTGACTTTAGGGCTTCTGCTCCATCTAGTTCATCTGCCTGCTCCAGGCAGTTCATCTAATGCAGCAAAGTACAAACCAGCCACAGTGAGACAGCCCTGTTTCACAAGCTCACTAATAAAATGCACTTCCATTTCTTAGGCTCAGCCCACAGTCTGCCACCTTACAGAGCCTCCTCCTGACCCCAGCCCCGCAGGGTGAGCCAGCATTTCATGCCCTCCACTGTCAGACAAGTTACACAGCTTGCAGCTGGAGGTGAGAGAACGGTTGCAAACCGTTGTCACGTCCACGCTGTCCCTATATATCCCTGCCTTCTCCTAGTGGCACTCACAGCCTGCCCTTTTGAGCTCAGCCCCTACTTCCAGTGGCCCCCAAGCCACTGGGACCAGCACAGGCTCCACTCCCTGCCTGAGATGCTGAGGAGTGACGACCAAGAGTCTGCTCCTGCACAATCCACCCCAAACCATAACTCTAAATGTATCTTCAATTCTACTCATTTATAGGCCCTTGCATGGGGACAAATTATGCTTTCAAAAATATTACAGGAAAATGCTGCAAGTGGTTGTCATAAAAACTCCCATCATAATTTCATTAAAAATTAACAAAAAGAAAGCATTAGTGTTGTCCTGCCAACTGGGGGTTGGGGGGTATCTCACATTATTAAATTGAGAAGGCCAGCAATGGAAAGCCTTTTTAGATTGGTGTTTCCATTCCTTCCTCTTTTGCTTGGTTCAAAAGTCCTGCATAATTAATACTGTAGTACTTAATAAATGCTTATGAACCTACTACCTCTCTGCTTTTTCCATTTAATTAGGTGATTGGCTTCAGGCATACTATAAATTATAATGACAATTTAATTACTTTTTTAATGTGCACACTTAAAAGATTTATAAACAGAAATAGGGTAATACAGTGCACTCAAAATTAAAAATACCATGAACTGGAGAACAGCATAAAGTAATGACATCTAAAGTATCTCCTCAGTGGCTGAGCAGCTGCAGTGACTGGGAGGTAGGGTATTTAAAGTGTCTGGTACAAGTACAGAAAACTGTATATTTCTGTCCAAATGCCCATGTACACAGCTTTAAACTTTTCCTTCCAGCATTTGCGCATCTCACTTGACTTCATGGCAGAAGCATAAAGGAGTTCCAAGGACAAGTTAGGCTGTGTTCTGCAGTGTCTCTTAGGTCAAGCATTCACAAGAAGTGGAAGACCCTTTCTCTTCTTTTAAACAAATCATAAAACTTCTGCATCACTTCATCATAACAGAGTCATTGTTAAAATTTGTAGGGGGCCAAAATCTCCTACAATATTCCAGCTGGCATAGGCAAACTGCCAAAGAGTATGGATTCCATCATCTCATGGACAGACCCTTCCTAGTCGGGAGGCAGAAATGTCTGAGAATATTTCGCACCACATCCTACAACAATCCAAGTTAACTCTTCTGATATTGTTGTTATGCCACCTAGGACTCATTCCCCTGACACTTACAGGAACATAAAAGCTAAGAGGATTGCATATATAACAAATCAAGAAATCAGTAAAACAAAGTAAGAATCAGATCCTTCAAACTAGTGCTCAAAAAAAACCTGCTAAACTAAAAATTATCTTTTTAAATTTAAATAGTTTAAGATAATAAAAGAGCAGTTAACCTACTTAGCTAGCCTACCTAAATGTCCAGACATTTCCAAGCCCTGGCTGGTCATTACAAAGAAAGCTGTATTTTCTACAAGTTACCTATCACCAACAGAGAGAGAAGATAGCATTTGTTTTAAATCACGCAGTATGCTACATTGGTGAAAATTTCTCATATAAAAAAGTCATTAAAATTTGGTCTAGAGGAGACACTTTCCCATCTGGGAGCTGAATCTGGTTTGGTGTGACTATTCCTGTCTGTTAATTTCGCAGTACAAAGTATAACTCTACATTCTTAGCATACTTACTGGGGATGCTGGCATCTCCGTAACCAGAACTGCTTACAGAGAGGAAAAAAAAAGACTGGGCAATTCACAGTGTGCTAGAAAAATTATGGGCAATTCCACGTTTTAAGCATCATCTATCAACAGTGTTGAACAGTCAAAAGGGGAATAAATTTGAATGCATTGCCAAGGCAAATGCTGTGATAATTGTATCTGCTTCTCCTTTTCAATACAGAAAAAAAAATCCCAGACGCTCATCTCATTTGCGCCCAGTGAAGCTGAGTGGAAAGCGGATCAATCCCACAGCTTCATCCTGCAACTGCCTGTCCACCTTGGCCAGCACAGAGCAGGACCTCAAAAGGTACAGGTAAAAGAAAAAACACCAGGAGGCTGAGCAGCGCGGTGAATCACAGGGAGCTGCTTTGTCTGCAGCTTCCGTTCTCTGAGGAACTGTGCAGGGCTGAAACAATGGCTCTCCTATGGAGCTGCATCTCATCTACCTCATCTACAGCCAGTGATGAATGATGGGTCAAGAGGGCAGCAGACTTTGGGTGCACAACCCTTAAATACTTTATCAAAGATGGCAAAAGGCCATGTGCTTCAATAACACAGCAAATACTTCCTTTTGCTGTATAGCAGACAAATTCCTTCCTCTCTGCTGGCTCAATCTGAAGCTTTTTGGTTCACAGCTCAGAGTGTGTGCAAGTTGTACATTCACAAAACATACACGTAAAAAAGCTTCAGTTTTATTCCTGAGACCATTCAACTGTAAACATTCTCACAGAAATGGAAAGTCAGTCCCATCTGGGCTGAAATCCTATGCTTTCAAAAATACGTAATTCTAGGGATTTGTGGGGCTTATAGACAATAAAAGAAGGCACACTTTACTTATTTTAAAAAGGGAAACTGAATAGTAAGAATTGAAAAAAATTCTGAAACTGTAACTCATCCAAACTTTTTATGCTGGGGTGCCTTGAAAGAAAAACATACTGATTTGATAGAAATGAAAAGTTCAATAAAATATAAAAATTTTGTCCCTGGTTTAAATGAAGATAAATGAAAATAATAGGCCTTGTGATATAACAAGATACTTCAATACTAAAGTTTGACAGTATTTTGCTACTCAGAGAATTACAATTTAACAAGACATACAAGATGAGTTGGAATACCTTCATGACATAAAAATATGCAAAATAAAACTGAAGCAACATTTAAAATGTTCTGAAGTAAGATGTCTTACTGCTTAAGAGTTGTCAAGATTTTGTCCCAGTTAGAGGAGAGGTAAAGTATTTCAGAACCGTCTGCTATCTAAATTTTCTTTCAACCACTTTTGTCTTCTGTTCCTCCTTAGCTGTTTCTTTGTCTTTTTATTCCTCTAGATATCTTTAAAACTTGACCTAACTGCTCTGGATTTGACAAAAAAACTTAATGTTCTAACAGGACAGAAAGCTGTGGGCTCATGTTTGGTTTCTAAAGGAAGTGGTAGAAAGCAATCTTGGAAAAAACTCCAAATCAGCTGTGATCATTTCAGTTCCCTTACAAAAAACATCAGCAACAGAAGAAGCCCATTTGGGTTTCTGCCCACCCAGCACCAGAAGCCGAGGTAACCCTGTAACTTTGGGATCATTGTTTAATGTCAACAACACGTAGTACTGGATCATAACTTTCCCATTTTGGAGGCTTTGAGGAGTTGGTTGACACCAAAACGCCGATGTGAGCAGTGCCGTGTGGGCAGTGAGGCAGCGAGCTGTGCCATCCCACCACCCATCCTGCAGTGGCATGGGAAACCTGCGCCTTTCGCCTCCAGACGCGTTAGGGCAGAAGAAATGGGTGTTTTCCCTCCCAAAGATCTCACATCATTTTACACTATGGCAATGAATTTGCATAATCTCAATCAAACGATGTATTACAAATCTCACCATAGGTTTTGAATTTAAACACTTCAGAACTGAGCAAAATAAATGGTGCTTATGCTCCGAAAATGGAAGGTCTTGGAGTGGAGGTATCTCAACTTCCTTATAGCCCTGTTGAACCGATTACAAGCAGGTCTGACATCTCTACTTCAGTCAAGTGAAAATTTCAGATTAAAAAATGAATTGTTTTAATTGATAGCCACAATGTGTACTGAAAAGCTTCTAAAACAATAATAGCTTTTGCACAACCACTGCTGCCCAGAAAGCAAATCAGCAGAGAAGTAACTCACCCTCTGAGTATTTTCATTCCTTTTTCAGAGTGTGAAATCAAGATTGGCACCACACTGCATCACCTTTTTAATGCATTTTCCATCCAAACTTAGAGACACTTGAGGAGCCACAGTGATGTCCCAGAGAAAACACATTCAATATAACTTTTCTGCTACACCCACCTTCAGTTCATGGCCCAGCACTCTGCTCCCATTTAGTCATCCAGGTGAGGAGAAGCTGACAGCTGGGGGAGGGAAGAGATTGGGGGCCATATGGAGCTAGAGTCAATTTTTGGTATGTATTTGTGAATAGATACAAAAGAGATAAATGCTGGCATGCATAAATTCATATTTTATCGATACATATTTTGGTACTTATTGTTAGAGTAATTTATTCCAAAATCGGCTTTTAAAAACGAACACCAGTTTAAAGAAAATTCCAATCCCGACTTATTTCTTGCCACAGTAAATCCAGGATTCCAACTGCATGAAGCAGGAGGCAGAATCCCACTCAACAGGGTTTACCTCATGATGCCAAAAGGGAAAGTGGTGCAAATAACAAGAACCCAAGAGAGAGATTCTCCAGGTCACTGCCCATGACAAGCTCCCCAGGAATAGGGATGCTCGAGAAGGGGTGGGCAACCAGCTTTGGCACAAGGAAGCATTGAGGGTTCACATCTGAGCTGCTCATGCAGAGGGCAAGGAGAGCTGATGGTTTTGCATGCAGCATCTTGTAATAACGAAGGTTATCAAAATTACAAGATTCGCTAGATTGGCTGTCTGTAATTGCTGCACCTACAAATGTTCAGTTTCACTTCTCAGACTTATTCAAATAATCCAGCCCCCATGGGCCTGCAAACCTGAGCTGCAAGTCTGAATACGGAAGGGGATTTATTAAAAGACTGCTGGTGCATCTGACCATGACAGAATGCTAAAAAATGAAAAAGTAATGAAACACACAGAACATTTCTGAGCCCCAGATTATGTTTGGCCTGGATCCAGTGGACACGTTTGATATCCACTGGCTCCCCTATGACAGGCTGTTATCTCCCCAAACTTTGATCTAAGGCCACTGCAAGAGCAGAGGAGCAAAAGTATCTGTGAGAGTCACTTATTCCATTAGTCAGAAATCAAAAATCAAAAGAGGCACTTGAAACACTAACAGAATGCAAAAACTCATCACTTCCTTCAGAGAAGGGCAAAAGACCTTACTTGTAATTGTTGATTGGAACACGTGCCATGGCAGAAAATTTCTGGACTCTATTCCCAGCTCTTAAATAGTTCTGTGGCTGGACTCCGGCAAATGGTTTGAATTTTTTATGCTTTTCAAAACCGTAATAAAAAACACATACCCACCTCACAGAATAGAGGCTTCATCAATGTTCCTAACTCACTCTCAGCTTCTTAAGTAGACAGTCCTGCAAAAGTGCAGAGCACCATTATTTAGATTTGATTTGTTTTAAAAAAAATATATATCCTGTCTATTACTTTGTTGGGTTTTTTTAATAAGTATTTTCCAGGTAGGAACAATTTTGGATGCAAAATCAGCATCTCTGCCTGGAGACTGGCCTCAGACTTCTGCCTCATGCATATGTGTGTAGATCATATTCCTACATCTTCCACAAAACAGAAAGTGAGTCTGTGAACAAGTAAGTAGGACACAAGCCAAGCAATGTACATCTAAATCTGAATGCAGAACAAACAAAAGAAAATGGGTATTTTTAAGAACAAAACTCTTTCCTAAGAACTTCATTTCTTCATAGTCACACAGTCTGGGTGCAATATGTAAAAGATGGCTTTCTGAGGCACTGTGGTGTCTTCTGAATCACTGCCATTACCCGAGAAAACCCCAGGAAGTGGTTTGGATGAGAAGCTGGACCCAGCTTGCGTAGGTATCAGCTGATGTCAGAGTACACACAGCACAAAGCCCTAACAATATGGACATTGTGAAACCAGGAATAACCTTCTCTTATCTCCTGCAGTTTGGGAAATCATTTCTAACCCAGTGACTACAGAGCTTAGCAATAAGTCAAAGAGTTAATTATTCACTATGCTTCCTAATTAATCTCCATTTCAGGCCAAATCTTTGTATGCCCATAAAAACACGAAGATCTCCAGTGAGGGAAACAACAGCATGAGCTTTTGGATCTCCTTCTGCAAAGCAATTCGTTTTTCCATAAACAGTTACTATTAAGCAAGGACAAAGCAACAAACCAGACAGCCATCTGTGTAAACCAATTTAAAAGGATGGTGACCTCATAACATTTTTCAAACTAACGCTCTCCATTTAACTTCTGCCACCCCGTCCTGCCCCAGCAGATGCTGGGTTCGAGCAGGTCCTCGGGTGAGCGCGGTGCTTTCGCTTTAGGGAAAGCTGGTACTTTAAAGCCACAGTGATTTCGAACCCGTGAAAAGAGCATGTCAATGAAAATACCTCGGCATATATGGAAGCAGGGTAACCTTAGCGGCTGCCCACGCTCCCAGAGGGTGTTGCCACAAAGGTCTGTGCTATGTTTGCCAGCTGAGCTTCCTAGAGGTATGAGGTCAAGCGAGCACAAAGGTTCAGGCCACTGATGGTAACACAATCTCTGCTGAACTGTGTTCTTTCTTACGACCCAGAGAGAAGCCAGAACAAGCACAGATGGCAACCACATTAGAAAAGAAGGCAAACTTGATAGCCTTAGAGCAAAACTTATGAATCCACATACAGCACAGCTGTCCTGTGTGTGCCCAGGATGGCCACAGCATCCCCAGCTCATTCTTCCTATTTAGACTTGAATCCAATGAAACTTCAGGCAAAATATGCAAAATAAAATACCAAGTAGAACACCTACAAAGAAGCGCAAGTAATAAACACCCAAGGACATGTCTTTCACAAGGTCACTTGCAGAACTGTCCTTTATTTCATTTACTAAAGTCAGTCACAGACACACAAGAGCTGAGAGCAGAGTGCATCAGATGATGGTGACATCAGACCATTGGTAGCACAACAGAAGGAAGTGCACAAACTCATTTACAAGGGCATGTGGACTACAAACATTTCAGTATCAAAGAAGGTAACTGAAAGAAATGTATATTCTGTATAGTCTCTTTATATTTCCAAACATCAGAACAACAGTATATAAATTGTATTTCAAGTGGTGGAAGGAAGTGTATGCTTCTCCATTATATAAAGATGATGTTTCTAATCTACGTAGTGCAGACACAGTAAAAATTACCTTCCACAACTCCAAGGTTTGTTACGTGGACTCTTTTTTCTTTAGCCTGCATTTTCAAACAGTCATTACTTTAATGCCACAGCGCCTGATGTTTGTGTGCCTGGTATTTGTGTTTGCTTTAAAATAATGGCTGTGAGGTGAAGGTAACTTGCCCTTCTGACCCAGTGCGTAATTGTACAACTGTTTGTGCAGTAATAACCCATGGTACACATAAAGTGACAGTTCTCTAATTGGCATTTGCTGAACACAAGGGCACCCTCTGCAAACACAGTGGCTTTTTTTATTGCCAACCTCTTTAATTATTTCACTCTTCATAACACAGAATCTCCTTTCTGTCGTTAGAGAAGAACAAACTGTTCCTCACCACAGCCACAGTAATACTATATATTTCTTAATACATATCACTGAATACTATTAAAGATTAGCCTTAAAAGACAGAGTAGTATTAACAGCTGTCCTGGGAATTTGTTCCAGAAAACAGAACACTTCTGACCTTTGAGTCTATGTTTCAGTGCCTTTTTGAGATGCTTCAGAACAAAAGTTCAAGTGGCATCTCCTTTCAGTTTGTCTCATCTTGTTGCATGGTGAGGACAGAAATTCAAAAGAAGCCTGGCTGGTGCTGCTTTCCCTTGCCTTCAGTTCTGCTGTGTCAGCTGATGCTGGCACATGCAGCATATTTCTCTGCTTCCTTTGGTTTTGTCTTTCCTTGGTTGCTGCTTTGACTCCCTACCCAGCCATCTCCACAGCTCTCCTGTCACTGCCATGTTACGTAAAAACTCAGAAATGGCTTAGGAAACATTTAAATCTGTGCTATCTTGGCAAGCAGCTAATCCTTGAAGCAAATGCTACTTACACAACAGAGTGCCTGCATTTCCTACCCTGTCGTGGAGATGTCATGCCTCATCTCCTAAGGCTGGAAGACATGCACAATGCTTTGTAAAATAGCTCTGACTTTCCATTTCTACCATATAAGCATCTTGTTATCTGTTTTTATAGGGAGGGAAAATGGAAAAGGGAATTCCTGGAAGAGATTACAATTGTCAAACTGGCTTTTGATATCTGTTAAACAGCTGAAGCATTAATTTTTTGGCGGCACTGTCAAAAGCCTATGAGAGCTTCCTGACTGAAGTGGAGGAAATAGTACATTTAGTTCAACTACAAGCTGTACTTTTTAAAAAATCCATATGAAAACAGACTCATTATTCATTTTTCTGTTAATATGTGGTTTTGCCCTGCAGTTTCAGTAATATTTTTTGTAAGACCTGGCAGTCTTAAAAAAGAACTGTAACTTAGAGCTAATGTTTTAATAAACTCTTGTTTATACTATAGTCAAACCAGAACAAACAAAATACAGCTACAAATGACATTTTTATAGGAAGTCAAGAAAAAGATTCATGTGTCTGAATATTTTAGTTACAGTGTGGCAGGCATGACTATTATTTCCTGTAAAGCCAAATTGTATCTTTAAAGAACTGGAAGAAGGCTACCATGGGAATAGAGCACGGATATGACTTGGACCTCTAAAGAGCAGCTGGGTATAAATACCTTACAATTTAATGCAAAACTCCCATCAAGTATTCTGAGAATTTTACAATGGAGCAATGGCAAGATAGGGCCATGAGAAATGTTTGGAGTCTTCAAAATACCACCATGCTGGATTACTGCAAATGGCTCCCTCTGTGGTAAAACTGATGAAAAATTTCACAAAGAAGGTTTGCAGTGAGGTAGGCAAGAAAACGACCATTTTTAAAAAGTGATCTTAGAATCCCAGAAATTAGATCAAAAAAGAAATTACCAAAGTCTATTAGATCATATTGTATCTAAGTAAGAAAAATCTATGTAGTATATTTTTCAGCATTTTGTCCAGTTCACTTTTGAGTTGCTCAAACTAATCAGGTCCTCTAGTTTCCATCAAGAGAACAGACTTTCACCATAATGATTTTTTTCCTAGTAGTTGAACTAATGCTCCTTCTGCTCATTTGCATAATTTTACTACTTCATACCTCTTTGAGACATTCCCTTCTAGGTGATCTTGGCTCTGATACCGCTGTGATATCTAATTTAACAGCAATCAGGGTATAAAATGCTAAACTAAAAAGAGCAACTGACCTTCTGATATGCAGCCTTGCTCCCTCTGTAACCAATGGCAAGCTTCTGCTTGCATGAGACCTGAGCTCCTGGTCAAGAGTCAAGAGGGTGGAAAATCACTACCTCGCTTCTAAAGACAGGCTGTATTTCATCAGTGCATGGCTCTGAGCTTTATGGAGGATGGAGAGCTAACAGCAAAGCAGCCTCAAAAGGCTCCTATTTTCTTTATTCAATGTGATGCTCCATGACTTGGTTAGACTGAGAAAATTTGGTTACTATCACTTTTCCCTACAAATTAGTGAAAGGGGGTTTAATGAATTTTCTGTTTCTTAGTTCTAATTAACCCTTTTATAAGGGTTGTAAGAACCCCTTTTTATTCCCAAATTACAGACTTCCAGATTAGGATATCTGGCTGGCCTTTTTCTAAAGAAATAGAATTCCTTGAAGGAGAGAAAGGAGTTTCACACTGCAGATTGTTATCCTATCTCCCAAGCAAGGGAGAGAAGATGTCATGACCTCATGGACTGACTTTGTATCTCCTCTGTCCCTGAACAAAGATGGTCCCAAGCAGCACACAGAGGAATCCCCAAACATTCATTCACTTCACAACCCAAAAGGATAAATAAGTGTGCAAGAAAAAAAGAAAGTCCATCCTTGAGGATGTTGGAATAAGTTTGTGAAAACAAAATTAACAACTGGTAAGGAATTTAATTTTTTAACTTAGTTGTTACTATTTTTAACTAGCAGGGTAGCAACTGGCAATTCTACTTGAGAAAGACTGGTTGAGTTTTTGGAAAACTCCTCAATCCTAAAGGCCTGTCTGCAGAGGGACAAAAATGTCATGAAACTACAGACACTTGGCAAACTCTTCAGCAATCTTGAATAAGTACCTTGTACTGCCCTTGTGTTATTAGCTATTGCAGTATCATGTAAATCCTTCATGACAGTGCCATTTTTGAAGTGCCACTGTACCGTCAGGTGTCCTGACATTATCAAGGCTCCTGGGGATGTCAGTGTGCGGTATCTCTTTCTTGCCTCCTTTACAGCAAGTTTCCAAGTCAGGATGTGCAAAAGGCCAGGATGTGACTCAGAAAAAATGTAACTTGGCTTAGAAGGAAGCTTCTTCCCTCACTGTCTCCTTGGAGTACAGGACCTCTTTATCCAGGATAACCCTGTCCATTTTCCATTCTTGTCTCAAGATTCATACCTGGCTTTTCATGTGAGAACAGGCAGCTGGTAGGGAGTGCTGGTGGCTGCAAGCAGATGGACAGGGACGCTGGGCTGAGTCACTGGCAGCTCACCACTTGTTGAGCTGTTTGAGGTCCTGCAAGAAAAATGCTCACTTTGTGACACTAAAGAGAAACACTTCCAAGAGCAAAAAATTGCTAGAAAAACTACTGCTCCATGTAGATACAGGAAATGAGACCAAGAAAAGACTTTGCCACAGTTTACAAGAGTTGGTGCCAAACTACTGACATAAAGGAGGTACCTTCCTGTCTGCTGCAGTACACAGCCTTCACCTGCAGTATATTCCTTTTCTCTTCTGCCCACGTGCCAACAAACAGGTGGATTTCATTCAAATTAACTGTTTGATGCCAGGGTAACATTTATAAATCTGTGAAATTACTGACAACCTAGTCCTGGATCTCCAACAATCTTATTAAAGTCACTGGCCACTTGCAGGGAGGACTGAGCTGATGACTAAAGGTCTCAGGACCAAGGTTGTCAGGCACGAAACACACAGGAAGTGCTGAAGTGTATCTGACTCCATTCACTCACATTACTGTATACAGTAATATCAAAAAGATGGAAGGCTCTTCCTTCACTGGACCAAGTGGATTTAAAATATTATATTCACAAAAATGAAGTAACTTTTTTCACTGTTCCAACTTTTCTTTACACTGCATTTTTCTTGTATTATTTCACTGCATTATTTTTCTTCCTCTTCACTTTTGTTACTCTATCACTACAAATATGAGCAATGTTTATGAGTAACTCCTTATTTTTCCCTACAGAAAAGTTATGCCTAAATGAAGTGATGGCTAACCTTTATTTCTTCCACGGTATCCGAAGGAGCAAAACCCAAAACAAACCAATGAAACTATACAAACTATTGCTCACAAAAGCTGACCAAAACTGCAGTTTCCAAGCATCTGGGAACTGCTTCACTGATTTCAACTGGACTTTATGGAAACACAAAGATCACCTTGAGAGATCAAGCATTTATGACTATAAAAGATGATTTTGAATGAAAACAAACAAAATATACCATGTCCCCTGAAAATGTCAAATCACACTTTGCCTCACATTTCAGAGTATTTTTACAGAGTATAGCCAGCTCACACTACTAACGTATATTTACTTGTGTTTATGATTTCACTAATGAATGAGCAGCACTGCCTGCTCCATACAGTCACTCTTCAAACAAAATAGTGCCATCAAAACAGTGGGCCATGGCAAGGTGAGCTTTCTAATTTTTTTCCTCTTCTTTCTATCCCAGAGCACCTCTTTACACTCAAGAGTATTTAAGCTCTGAGAGTACTTTGTGTAAAAATGAAACAAGACTATTAAATACCAACTCATGACCCTCAACAAATACCCAACACTACATCATCTGTACAGGATATATAGTCATAGATTTAACAGGGGGGAGAGGTGGAAAAGAATTGCATTTAATCTTAAAACAGATTTCAGAATGAAGCCCCAATATTCCTGTGTCAGATTCAGTCTCCGTTTTCGCCTCCCAGGTATGGTAATTACAGTCCTGTGCCCACTGGGAACCGGTTGCATATTGAAACACCAACACACTTCACTGGAGGAGGGAGAGGCTTGCTGATGGAGATATTACAAGATGCAGCAGTGAATACTCTGACTTTCAGTGAATGTGCAGCATCCCTTGCTCACAACACCTAATTATTTTAACTAAACAGATCAATATCTGGTTAGCCACTGTGTAGGGAGACTTGCAAGATTTTAAAGGTGGATGTTGAATAAATGAAGGCTCTTCTGGAAAAACAAGGGTTTAGCTACTGCAGTCATCATTCCTCAATTCAAGCTGTGCCAGCAGAACTTGGTGCCTGTACTTAGTCACTGAAGGCAACAGGGTGTAGGCATACAGACCCAGGCATCCACGGGGCGTGACTTCACTGCAGGGTCAGCACCTAAATTAAGTTTGTCCCCAGCGCGACATCTCTGTCACAGCACACAGGGAGGTACCTACACACCCTGCCACATGCCACTTTGGATTTCATCCCTCTGCCTTGGCCTCAGTGCCAAGCATCAGGAAACGGCAGGCAACTTGCCAACACTTTTTCTTAGAAAACGGCAACCCTTTCTGGAAATGTTCTGAAGGTTTGAAGAGTCTTTCTGGAAAGGTGGTAATGCTGAGCTTTTGCACAAATACTGTAAGTGAAAGCTACCCCAAAATACTATCACTACCCTAAACATGATACCCCTAAAAATGGGGACAAATGAGGTCAATATTAGCTGAAAGATATTACTGTATAGCCAGGCATTTTGATTCCTAGAAAGCTGAGGTAAATGACACATATAGTAGCATCAACCCGTTAGCAAGTTTTACATTTGCAAAGCACACCCTAGGAAAATCCACTGATCTTTAATGCAAATGACTCAAGATTCATCAAACATTTTTGTGCTCAACCTTTTACAGATTTTGAATTATATAACCAGTTTGTCATGAATCCCAAAATCTTACTGAAGTGACTGAAAAAATATAAACTCAAAAATAAAAGAAGAGTATACTTGTAAATCACAGTTAAATGAAGACCTTTCCATTCCCTCCTCTCCCCCTCTTGATTTTCCAAGCCTCTTTTTAATTGCTGCTTCTCTTCCTACTGTTTCTGCAGAATGCAATTCTTAACCAGCACTCAACTAGCCAGAGCAGATGAGGAAACTCACTTCAGACCCAGTCCCTGTGTTGGATCAGGCACCTGTCTGAAGGGAGCAGAGAGGTACACACAGCCCGTATTGCTCAGAGCGAGGGCATCCATGCCACAGCAGCGCACACCTGTAAGCACTGTGTCAACAAAGGCACAGACAGGGGTTAACTGGCTTCTGCAGGAAGCCTGGTTTCATTCATTAACTACGACCTCTGGGCTAGTACATGCGGAGGAGGGAACACACAGGCGAGTTCAAACAAAGCTCCTGTTTTCCCTCTGGAACTTTTCAAGTCTCAAAATCTCACACAAAACCCAATCCGCTGTCACCTGAATGAAAAACAATAGTAGGCACTCAAATAAGTAAGACCCGCGTGAGAGTTTGCAAGCCCAGCCTGTGCGGAAGGCCACCTGCCAACAGGAAGAAGTGGTGAGAAGGAATTTGGATCCAGCTGCTATCCTCCCTCAGCCAAACAATGTCGCGCGATAAACAGCACTAAGGATTTTTTTTTAATCCTCAATCACACTGAGAGCATCTATATCTGTCATTTTTACTCCCCGGTTACCAGGAGAAGGGCTTGAGAGATTTCTTTGCACAAGTTCACAGACAGCCAATCTCTTGTTTGCTATCATAGCTTTATCAAAGGGATTGAGACAAGAAGAACAGGAGGGAAAGAAGAAGAAATGACAAAGTGCCTTGCCGTAGGGCTGACTCAAGCTGCTAAATTCATCACAGGTAACACAGAAAATCTTGTAGCTGTCTCGCAGCCCCATTTCGCATGTCAGACAGAAAGGCAGAGTGGACACAAAAAGAGGAGATAACTCAGTATCTCCAGTCCTTATTTACTTAAAATGAAGTACTGAACACCAGGAAATGAACTACGACTGCGTGCTCAGTGGGTCACTGTGGCAGGTGCATCTTAACCTTTAGACCACATAGCCTACTGCACCTTCAGATTTAGCCCAGGCAGCACCTGGGTGAAGCATGCCAATAAATCCACTCGCTGATGATGGTAATAAAAAGGGTTAAAAACCAGCCAGACTGCAGCTGAAAATTCCACAGCGTTTCCTTCCACAGAGCTGCAAACTGCGCGTCTCCCTGGTTTCAAACGAACGGAAAAACTGCCCTAAAGATCAGCCAGCTAAACACATGGCAGCGCCAGTGCCACCGGCGGGCACGGACGGCTGGAGAGCCGGGAGAGTCGGAGCATCACGGCCGCTCGGCGATCCTCCGGCGCGGCCACTTCCCGGCGGCCGGGGACGCGCAACTCGCGGCTACGCGTCGGCGCCGGATTCACCGCCTTGCAGCCGAGGAACCCCCCTCTCCCTCCTCCCCGCCCCAGCCCCCGGTGAACACCCAGGATCTGGGTACTACCTGCGTTTATCAGCAGAGCCATCCCGTGTCTTCAGTCATTCAAGGAATTTAACAGCCTGGAAATTCCTGTTGTCCATTATTTGAGGTCACAGATAAAAGCTAAACAGCAGCCGTGACTCCCATCAATCATAAGTCACTCACTGATAGAGCGTATGGTAGGAGACCTACTGATGTAAGCTAGTCACCAGAGAAAATACCCACTGATGACGCATATCCAGGCACAAAAATAGTTACAGGGCCCCCAAAGGGATTATTCAACAGCCTACATTTAGATATTCCTTCAAGAGACCCGCAGTCAATTTGCTGCTATTAGATGGCTGGGGAACATTGAAGTTTAAGTTTCCTCAGCAGACATAACCACAAATAGCTGGTTTAAATAAGCTACTGCAATTACAAGCTGTTTTGTAAATTTTAACACTGCATTATAGCGATTAAGTCTAAACAGAACCACTGGCTAAAAAATGCTGTATAGCCTTTGCTCTCAATATTTACCAATTCCTCCTGCATATTAGCCAGCAATGAAAAGAATAATTTAAAATTAATTCACAAATGTTTAAACTAAGCCCCTCGTGCTAGCCTAGAGCAATGTTTCTTTATGATAAAAAACCAAAACAATATATGCAAAATGGTATGGGATATTTTGGTGCTGCTTAAATGCTATCTGGATCAACTTTTGCCTTAATTTTTATCCTTCTTTGGTATTTGGCTCTGTACTACACAAAAAGAAAAATACACAAATAGTTAATCTTTCTTGCACAAATCAAAACCATGTAAGATATTGCAACATGCAAAACCACATACCGTGCACCCGCTTTGAGCAGGGGCTAGAAAGAGGATCCCCAGAAATCCCTTTGAGCCTAAATTATTCTGCAATTCTGTGCAGCTGGATTTTTTGGCATTAAAAACATAATCCTCTAAATTAACCAATCAACTGATAATCCTACAATACTCCTGCCCCCTTCAACAGTTTCAGGATCCTTCTCATGCCCAGACAGCAACAAAACTCAGTAGGCTATAGCTGAGCCTACTAACACCGCTGAGCATGAAACACTGACTGTGCATTTCTGGCTGTAGTAAAATCTTTATTTTTTAAAATATATTATTTTAACGTCCAACCCCCCTTTTTGAAAGCAATTTTCGTGCTTAGGAGTCTAAAGTTTACTGACTTTTTATTGCACATTTAGAATCTAAATATAAGAAAATATTTTATGGCTCTGATGCCTATTTCATTGACATACTTTTGGAAAGCATTACCTAGCCAAACAAACACTCAAGGATTTATAGTGTTTACCCTGTAAAGCAGGAGAAGGAATTGTCTCAGGCTATGAACCTCTACCTCACTTTCTTCATCTGTGATAACATTATTAAAAATAACACCAAAAATTATTTTTAGCACAACTGTTTCATAAAGCCCTCATGTTTCTCTCATGCATCCATATGCTGCCAGTCCACATGGCCTAATTTAACAGCCCTAAGAAGAAATATTGGTGCCCTCTAGCTGATTTTCCTCACCAATTTCCTGCAGACACCGAGCAGCAGTCTCTCTTTTCTCCTGACATTCCTGGGTCTTTCACTGGTGCCCCCAAAATGCAGTTCCTTGGAATAAAATGAGCCACTTCCTACAGAAGATACAGGAATCAAAATACTCAAATCCCTTAGTGCTCTCAACTGTAGGAGCTCTTTAAATAGCATAAATGCTGTGAAAAACAGGAGAGGTATAACTGTGTTCACTATCACCTTACCAAGAACTGGTGAAGCACCTAAATAGACTTTGTAGCAAGTCTGCACATTCCATGGGAAAATACAACCTGCAATTTTGCATGAAACACAGGAAGCCCCTCACCCATTCAGAAGTAGTGCAATTCCCCTCCATCAGGAGCCTTCAAAAAGTTTGTAAGCCTTTCATTATGTTCTGCCACACATTCTGAAGTTAGTTGGTGATGGATCAGACAATTTCACAGCTCAGAGCCCAGGACCTCCCTTTTGCCATTATACAAGCCTTGGCGAGCAGGGAGAGCTTTCCTCTCCTTTCACTCTGATGCCTGTCAAAGGGACAGACTCCCAGTTCCACCCTCCCTGTCCCCATCCCCTCTGCCTCCAGCCCCTCTCCTGGAGGCTGTATCAGGTACCACTGAGGTACAGGGCCTCATCACCTTAGAGCTGCATGTCCCTGTCCAGCAGAGACACAGCTGGTGCACACCTCCAAAGCTGGGAAAGCCACGAGGCAGGGATGCTAACACATACTTTGAACACCATCTCCAGTGTGACAGGTGACGTCAACAAAACAGTGTCCAAATCCCAAAGGGGAGATCTCTCCTGGCTGGAGGAAAACCCCTGCTGAGGAAGAGCTGTCTCAGGAAATGCTGAGCCTGAGGAGGCAGGCAGCTGCCTGGCAGCTGCCAGAACAGCTCTTTGGCACCTTTGAGTGAGTGCATCTGCTCTAAGCCACACCAGCGGCCACCGGCTGCCCAAAGGATGCAAGAGAACAGGAGTCTGTGTAGAAAGCAGGGTTAAAGTTCTGTTCTCTTCTTCCTTGTCCAGCTAAGAGGCAGAGGTTGGCTGGAGCTGGCTGTCACTGTGCATTTAATTAAAGCCATAAACCTCTGTGGAGAACTCTGGATGGCCCTATTAACCATTAATCAAATTAAACATAGAAGGGAGATCAGGATCTGAAGCTCAAAATAAATACTGTGAGACAGACTAACTTTTAGGGTTACCTTCATAATCCTCAGAAGGTCCATTTAAACCTTGACTGAGAAAAAGGAAGCTGCAGCATATACTGTGTATTTCTGTGTTTGAACAGCAATTGTAAAGCAGAAACTGCTTAAATGTGTGGGAAGCATCAGGCTGATCCTGCAATTTCCAGCTATCTTTGGAAAGTTAACTTCCCATGTGCCATCTGCCTGTTGGAAGACAGAATGGGTTAATTACAGTGGCTAAGCATTTTGAAATGGTCCTTGTGCTCCATTTCTCTAGCACCTTACTACAACATTCCAGCTAATGTTCCTTTCACATACACCTCTAGGAAAAGGATGCTACAGACTCAGTCAATACTCATTAAGTGGTTGTAATCCAAATCTCTACATCAATTAAAAGATGAAGGGCTTATTTGAACATAGAACAGTCAAAACCCTTTGTTCACATAAAAGAGGCATTTTACACCATTTGGAAAATGAAATTTTTGGCACAGTTCATTTTTCAGCTTGCTTGGATTTTTTTGNCAACCAGCTGTTGGTTCTGCCAGTTCTCACATAGGAGACCTAGAACAAGGCTCGTTTGTGCAACTTCTTTTCTGGAAGGCAACAGACTTTTCAAAAGCCTCATTTCTTGAAACATAAAAGGACCCAGCAAACTCTTCAAGAGAATAGGTACAGATGTGGTAATGTGACAGATGGGCAGTGAAGGTGGTATCTCTGGGATAAAAGGAGATTTGGGGGAAAAATTAGGATCTGGCAGGAGCAGCTTTTGCTTTTTACAGTAATAAAAACACGTTGTGTTTCAATACAGAGAAAATATAATGAAAACAGGTGAAGGACAGAACAGGAATCATGGTTACAGTGGTAACTAAGTATACCCATTTAAGTAAGTCTTAAAGAGTGTAGAGATGCCCTGTTATCACAAAACTTCATGATAGTTTTAAAAACGATGTGTTTGAAGTAGGAAGCTGATGAATTATCCCTTAGTGGCCCAGGAGCATCCAATTTTGAATATACATTAATGTAGTGTAGAATATTGTTTATGAAAAGAGACTATGAGATTTCCAAACAGACAGTAAGAGAACACCTCACATTAGCAAATTTGTATTTGAAATTTCTATGATTTTTGAAACAAGGGGCAATATTAGAAAATATAGGCTCAGTGAGGATGGGATAGTATGGTGCATTTAGTCACCATATCATACAACATCAGATAAACCAGGACACCGATGTCAGAAACATAAATATAGTTCCTGTTATTCTCAGTCTGTCTGCCCATCAATGTCTTAGGGCCTGTCTCTCATTGCCAGCATTAGTAAAACAGGTAATATTGATTATAACTGAAAAAGAAAAATAAAATATTATAGAAGCACAGGGTTCTGAGACTACATATTGATTTTTTTTTATTTGGAAGCAGGACTCTGATACGTCTCCTTGCATTCAAGTACTCCTTGTAAATCTAAGTACAAAGTAAATCTAAGTACTCCTTGAAATCTAAGCTGAATAACAATGGATGATGGTGGTGAGACTTGTGCTTATTTTAGGTATTTAACAAAAACCCAATATTTTTATCTGTGGAAATAAGTACACTGCAAGTTAAATTTCAAATTAACACTACCTTTGATATAGTCTAAGCTAGATACATTGGTAGCATAGTTAACAGTAAATTACAGAGTTTATATCAAAGTTCTAAATTATATCAAACCATAAAACTAAAGGAAGCTATTGCCTGAGCACCTGAAACTGAGTTTTCTTGAAATAATAAACTAGCATTTGATAGCAATAGCCTTGTCTGTGTACAACCCTATTCCAAGATAATAACTAAAAATACTTTAAGATCTATTCTTTACCAAAATTCCTTTAAAATATTTCTAGAATATGGTGATAAAAACCAGTAGTAGTCTCAGTGGTTTGTTCACATCGTATGTATGCCACTTGACTTGAAGGGACCAAATAACGTTAATCATCAAAACATGACAGATTTATTCCATATATTATTCTACAGTGACTGCACTGGTGGATAAGGAAAGAGAAACTGATGTCATTATCTTGCCTTCTTTAAGGTCTCTGATACAGTCTCACAACATCTCTCTCTCTCTACATTGGGGAGATAAGGATTTGATGGCTGGACCATTAAATAGAAAGGGAACTGGCTGGATGGCCATACCCAGAGAGTTGCAGTCAACCTCTCAATGTCCAAATGGATCTGCATCAAGTAGTGTACCTTGTGGAACCTTATTGGGACTAATTCTGTAAAATATCTTAATTAATGACATAGTGGAATTGAGTACACCCTTAAAGTTGGCAGGGAACACCAAGCTCAGCGGTGCAATTGATAAAATTGGTGGAAAGGTTGCCATCTCTAGGGACCTCAATAGGCTTGAGAAGTGGGCCAGTCTGAACCTCATTAAATTCAACACGGCCAAGACCAAGGACCTGCACACGGGTTGGGGCAACCCCCAGTATCGGGACAGACAGGGAATTAATGGTTTGAGAGCAGCCCTGTGGAGGACTTGGAGGTACTGTGTGGATGGTTGACTTGACAGGACACTAGCTGCCCACCACAGCTGCTGTGTCACTGCCTTCCTCAAATGGATAGGGGAGAACAAACACAACAAAAGAGATAAGGATGGGGGAGATCACTCACCACTTACCGTTACAGACAAAACAGACTTGATATGGGCAAAGAAGTTTAATTTCTTGCCAAAAAATTCAGAGTAGAATAATGAGAAATAAAACCAAACCTTAAAAAAATTTCCCCTCGCCCTTCCCTTCTTGCCAAGCTTAACTTCACTTCAGACTTTCTCTACCTCCTCTCTGTCAGTAGCGCAGAGGAATGGAAAATGACGTTGTGTTCACTGCTACTTCTTCCTCCTCAGGGGGAGGACTCTTCACACTCATTTCCCTGCTCCAATGTGGGGTCCCTCCCACAAGGGAGAGCACAAGCTTCCCATGGGGTCACAGCCTCTTTCAGGCATCCCCATGCTCCAGTGTGGGGTCCTCTATGGGCTGCAGGGGCACAGCTGCTTCACCATGGTCTGCACCCCAGGCTGCAGAGGAATCTGCGCTCTGGTGCCTAAAGCACCTTCTGCCCCCCTTCCTCACAGGCCTTGGTGTCTGCAGAGCTGTTGCTCCCACATGTTCTCACCCTGCTCTTCTCTGGATGCAATTGCTGTTATGCAGCAACTTTTTTTTTTCCTTCTTAAATCTGTTATTCCAGAGGTGTCACCTCTGTTGCTGTTGGGCCCAGCCTTGGCCAGCGGCACGTCCATCTTGGAGCCAGCTGACATTGGCTCCATTAAACACAGGGGAAGCTCCTGGTAGCTTCTCACAGAAGCCACAACTGTAGTTCCCTGGTACGAAAACCTTGCTACACAAACCCAATACACTGTTAGATGAAAAATTAGATATGACCCAGTAATGTGCACTTCAAGCACAAAAAGGCAACTGCATCCTGAGCTGCATCAAAAGCAGTATGGCCAGCAGGTCAAAGGACATAATTCTGTCCCTTTACTGGGCTCCTATGAGACCCCACCTAGATATCATATGGAGCTCTGGTGACAATGACAAGTCAAACACGGTCCTGTTGGAGTGGATCCAGAAAGGGCCACAAAGATGATTAGAGAGCGGGAGCACCTCTCCTGTGAAGCCAGGCTGTGAGACCTGAGGCTATTCAGCCTGAAGAAGAAAGAGAAAGCTTCGGGGAGACCTTACAGCAGCCTTCCAGTACCTACAGGGGACCTATAAGAGAGGGACTTCTCACCAGGGCCTGAGGTGATAGGACAAGGAGCAACAGTTTTGAACTGAAAGAGGGTAGGTTTAGCTTAGATATAAAGAAAAAATTCTTTATTATGAGGATGGTGAAGCACAGGAATAGGTTTCCCAGAGAAGATGTGGATGCCCCATCCCTGGAAGTGTTCAAGGCCAGATTGCATGGGGTCTGTGCAATCTGGTTTAGTGGAAGGTCCCTCTGCCCATGGCAGGGGGGTTGGAACTCGAAAATCTTTAAAGCTCCCTTTCAACCCAAACCATTTTGTGACTATGTAATTCCAGTGCACAGAACTAGGAGTATCATAGAGATACTGTAAAGCAAAAATAGAAACAGTGACTGCAAAGAGTCTATTCTGACATTTATTTCACTTTTATGTTTGATTGCAAATCAGTAAAAACAATCTTCATCCACATGTACTGCCAATAAAAAATTAATTCAGAATATATACCCATTTCTAACCCCATCTGGAAAGGGAAACACAGAGAGAGTGGCTAGGGGTCACCAAAACTGGGGAGTGGGAAAGGGCAGCATAGGAAACTCCACTGTCTTCACTTTCTCCATCCCCGAGCGCTGTGATAACCTAAGATCGTATTTAAGTGTTAACGACCTCACACGCACACAATCTGACCTGCCCTTGAGGATGAAGTTTCATGCTTCAGTGAGGTTGGTCCAGAGGTAAGCTGCCACCAAAGAGGGGAGGATGCCACTTTGCTTCTTCCTTTCAATGCCAGCTGTGTGCTCCTGCCAGCTCTAGAGTTTGCCTGTGCCCACAGGGAGCCAATCCAAGGTGCTCACCCATCAGAAATCTCTGGCTATCCAACAGCTCGCTGCCTGCCCAGCTGCCCAAACCAGCCCAGTGTGGGCTGCAGAGGGCAGGTAGCAGGAGCAGCCCCTCAGGGACATGAAACCACAGCCAGGACAGTGGGAAACCTTTCCTCAATCTCCAACCACCTGCCCACTCGCTTCCAGCTTTGACAGCACTGGAGAATCTAGGCCAAGGAAAAGAAAAGCTGACTTCTCAAAGTTGAGAGGCAGTTCATACATTGAAGCAGACAACTTCACCAGGGACCATCAGAGAGCCAGCAGGGCCTAGAAAGAACTGCAGAGGGAAGAAAGGAGAATGTCCAAACCACGCTATGCAAAGCAGAGAGCCCCAGCTTGGCTGGTCCCTGCCACCAGTACCTGCCAAAAGGAGAGATCACCCCAGAAGGTGTATTTAGCTGTGCGTTGATTTGCTTACTAGGCCCGTTGAAACCCAAGTATGCCCGATGTTTTAGAAATGCCCATTTGTGATATTTTTCAAAACCTCTGTCCATTTTGTTCCCTTTGTGGCAAACTGCACAGATTAAATCCATGAGCAGTTTCCTGTAAAAGAGGTGGTTTCTTTTCCTCTTGAGAGGTTTCTTCGTATTGCTCAACAATCAAGGAAAGAATGCAAGGATCAAACTCATAAAGCATTCTTAAAAATTTGATTTATTGAAAAAAGTACAATTACCAAATCACATTGTTTCATCTTTTATATTTTTAAACAACACAGAAAAAAAGTATGACATCTCATAGAGACTCNAACTGTAGTTCCCTGGTACGAAAACCTTGCTACACAAACCCAATACACTGTTAGATGAAAAATTAGATATGACCCAGTAATGTGCACTTCAAGCACAAAAAGGCAAGTGCATCCTGAGCTGCATCAAAAGCAGTATGGCCAGCAGGTCAAAGGACATAGTTCTGTCCCTTTACTGGGCTCCTATGAGACCCCACCTAGATATCATATGGAGCTCTGGTGACAATGACAAGTCAAACACGGTCCTGTTGGAGTGGATCCAGAAAGGGCCACAAAGATGATTAGAGAGCGGGAGCACCTCTCCTGTGAAGCCAGGCTGTGAGACCTGAGGCTATTCAGCCTGAAGAAGAAAGAGAAAGCTTTGGGGAGACCTTACAGCAGCCTTCCAGTACCTACAGGGGACCTATAAGAGAGGGACTTCTCACCAGGGCCTGAGGTGATAGGACAAGGAGCAACAGTTTTGAACTGAAAGAGGGTAGGTTTAGCTTAGATATAAAGAAAAAATTCTTTATTATGAGGATGGTGAAGCACAGGAATAGGTTTCCCAGAGAAGATGTGGATGCCCCATCCCTGGAAGTNTGAGACCTGAGGCTATTCAGCCTGAAGAAGAAAGAGAAAGCTTTGGGGAGACCTTACAGCAGCCTTCCAGTACCTACAGGGGACCTATAAGAGAGGGACTTCTCACCAGGGCCTGAGGTGATAGGACAAGGAGCAACAGTTTTGAACTGAAAGAGGGTAGGTTTAGCTTAGATATAAAGAAAAAATTCTTTATTATGAGGATGGTGAAGCACAGGAATAGGTTTCCCAGAGAAGATGTGGATGCCCCATCCCTGGAAGTGTTCAAGGCCAGATTGCATGGGGTCTGTGCAATCTGGTTTAGTGGAAGGTCCCTCTGCCCATGGCAGGGGGGTTGGAACTCGAAAATCTTTAAAGCTCCCTTTCAACCCAAACCATTTTGTGACTATGTAATTCCAGTGCACAGAACTAGGAGTATCATAGAGATACTGTAAAGCAAAAATAGAAACAGTGACTGCAAAGAGTCTATTCTGACATTTATTTCACTTTTATGTTTGATTGCAAATCAGTAAAAACAATCTTCATCCACATGTACTGCCAATAAAAAATTAATTCAGAATATATACCCATTTCTAACCCCATCTGGAAAGGGAAACACAGAGAGAGTGGCTAGGGGTCACCAAAACTGGGGAGTGGGAAAGGGCAGCATAGGAAACTCCACTGTCTTCACTTTCTCCATCCCCGAGCGCTGTGATAACCTAAGATCGTATTTAAGTGTTAACGACCTCACACGCACACAATCTGACCTGCCCTTGAGGATGAAGTTTCATGCTTCAGTGAGGTTGGTCCAGAGGTAAGCTGCCACCAAAGAGGGGAGGATGCCACTTTGCTTCTTCCTTTCAATGCCAGCTGTGTGCTCCTGCCAGCTCTAGAGTTTGCCTGTGCCCACAGGGAGCCAATCCAAGGTGCTCACCCATCAGAAATCTCTGGCTATCCAACAGCTCGCTGCCTGCCCAGCTGCCCAAACCAGCCCAGTGTGGGCTGCAGAGGGCAGGTAGCAGGAGCAGCCCCTCAGGGACATGAAACCACAGCCAGGACAGTGGGAAACCTTTCCTCAATCTCCAACCACCTGCCCACTCGCTTCCAGCTTTGACAGCACTGGAGAATCTAGGCCAAGGAAAAGAAAAGCTGACTTCTCAAAGTTGAGAGGCAGTTCATACATTGAAGCAGACAACTTCACCAGGGACCATCAGAGAGCCAGCAGGGCCTAGAAAGAACTGCAGAGGGAAGAAAGGAGAATGTCCAAACCACGCTATGCAAAGCAGAGAGCCCCAGCTTGGCTGGTCCCTGCCACCAGTACCTGCCAAAAGGAGAGATCACCCCAGAAGGTGTATTTAGCTGTGCGTTGATTTGCTTACTAGGCCCGTTGAAACCCAAGTATGCCCGATGTTTTAGAAATGCCCATTTGTGATATTTTTCAAAACCTCTGTCCATTTTGTTCCCTTTGTGGCAAACTGCACAGATTAAATCCATGAGCAGTTTCCTGTAAAAGAGGTGGTTTCTTTTCCTCTTGAGAGGTTTCTTCGTATTGCTCAACAATCAAGGAAAGAATGCAAGGATCAAACTCATAAAGCATTCTTAAAAATTTGATTTATTGAAAAAAGTACAATTACCAAATCACATTGTTTCATCTTTTATATTTTTAAACAACACAGAAAAAAAGTATGACATCTCATAGAGACTCTTCAGGGATTTCTCCTCAAAAGACAGTTTCACTTGTTATACCCAAATTCCTCTCTTCCTGGACTCCCTCAAACCACCAGCTCTTATCTCTTATCTCTGGAATATGTTAAACTATGAAAAAAGCATTATCTTGCCAACTTGGCATAAAAAGAGGGGAGATATCTCTCCTTGCTCTTATGGGAATGCCTACTGAAATGAAAGTTTTTGGGTTGCTGCAGTTTACGCACTGATTAATATGACTCTTCTCTTACTGACATCTCCTTTTCCTATGAAAAGGTCAAAAGTTCAGCTAGTAACAATCTGATGTCTTAGCTTGCTACACAAGCCTCTGGGTTATTTAATCAATAAATTAGATTTCTACAATGCATAGCAGTACACTCACTGCAGTCAGACTAGGAACTGTTGCTAATTAACAAAAATGCCAACATACAATTATTTATTATATTAATTAATTAAAGCATATATAAGCAGCCTATCTGTAAGAAGTTAGATGCAATCTCTAGCAGACTTCCTGCTGCTGTGCTGCCAGTTTCTCGGTGCAACTGTGGCCATTCCTAATTAAATAAATAATTTACCCTGGAAGATTTCATTGAGTGCCAGACACAAGCACCAGGGCTGGGTGAAAATAAATCACTGTCGGCAGCATGCCAGTACTCGTTCCTAGAATCTATGGAAAACGGCTACTTCCCTACAGCAAACATTTTGCATAACCATTCTGCACAGTTTAATTGATCTCTGCAATATCATGATAGTAAAACCTCCATTTCAATGTATTTTAAGACAGTACTTCATGTTCTTTTGATTTCATTCTCTTCACATTTTCTGGCTTTTTGCATTAGTTGTGCAGCTTCTCGTACAGAATCATCTTTTTAAAAATTTATTTATTCAGGTCAAAGTCTTCCTCAATACCAACTCTTGGTATGATGCTGACCCAAATCCATCCCTTTAAGTCAACATGTTAATGCTCTGAGTCTATCACCATCCCCTGCTTTGATTTCTACCATACTCCTATCAAACTCAAGTTATTTCCTTCTCTACCAATGTCCTCTTATCAGTACAAATAAACCCTGCTTTTAATGTTTAACATTTCCTGTGCCACACTGCTATTTAGGCATTTTCATAACCACAGAAAAAATCAGGAAAATTCCCACTTTGTGCTGTGATGTCAATCTATTTTTTAAAACCTACTGCAATATACCACAACAAATATTATGGTGTGACTTCAATACCTGACAGCAGTGTAAACATCAGCAAGTTTTCCTGGGTAATCACAGGCATCTCAATTATCCAGATACTGTCTCAGCAAAAGGACAGCCTGACTTACCGTATGGTCAATGACTTTCTATGCATTAGTAATTTCAGAAATCCTAGACAGGAAAAAGAGTCCTTGGTTGCTTCTTCACAGAAAATTTCTGCATACATTTTTGTGGTGAATTTATTGTTCCTGTTCAGAAGAGTTTAGGCATTCTGGGGGGTCTGTGCTCACCACTTCCTGCCCCATGCACCAGATCCAAAAGGTAAGCTCCTGGTCTCTCTGCCAGGTCAGGTTTCAGTTGCTATTCCTGAGTCTTTCAGAGAATTTGGTTTTTTTCTTGCAAATTTTGGCAGTCAGCATGTGACACTTTGAATACGAAAAACCCACTGGCATTTCAAGAAAAAGCCAACCACCTTGATGGGGCTGCTCCCCTGAGGAAACAATGAAGGGAACACATTCTTCTCTGCATACATCTTACCCTAAGGCACATAACTTCCCAAGTGCCCCCAGTGTTTCACAGCTTCCAAAATTCTGCTTGACCACCTACCCACTTTTTGGCCAACTGGCTGACCCAGAAAAGCAGCAGAGAAGCAGCAGCCACTGCAGGGAGGAAGAAGCAAGCACAGCTTGCAAAGCAGCACCGCGTGGGAAGGAGCAGCTCGCTGGGCACAAAGAGGGTCAACTACAGCTTGCCCTGGAATGAGCAATGCAATGGGGGTCGGACCACAGA
Source organism: Ploceus nigricollis (assembly GCA_013399945.1). Classification (NCBI taxonomy): domain Eukaryota; kingdom Metazoa; phylum Chordata; class Aves; order Passeriformes; family Ploceidae; genus Ploceus; species Ploceus nigricollis. The sequence goes on from VXBC01012395.1 coordinate 580,925, forward strand.
GGTCATAAGAAGAATGGACAGGGTAGAAAGAGCACACCAAGGGAAAGAGCTTTCTTCTTGTACCGCAGTTAACTCCCCTAAATTTCCTCCCTCCTCCTGGTTCCCCAGTTTCCAAAAATAACCTATACAAAGGCAAAAACTGCAGAGGCAGAGAGCCTTAAAAGAGCTGCAGTTGGAAAATGCAAAAAGGTGGCAAGGGAATTTATTTAAAAGAAAAAAGCCCAAGAAAAAACAGACACACTCTTTTTGGAAAAGAACAGTGACATCCTTTAGCGTGAAGCCATTTCAGCAGGGATGTAGGTCAATAGCTGAAACCAGCATCTGTGGGGTCTCAGGTCCTGAGGCTGGTGTGGACAGCCAGAGGGGCCCAGGGGTTGTTTGGCCTCTCCCCAGGAAGCTGGAGAAGGCTTGGGCTGGTCTTGGTCCCTCCTGCCCTCACATGCTGCTGCTCAGCAGATGGTTCCTCTTTAGGCAGCCACACATTTCAGGTTTCTGGTATCAGAAGATGCTTGACATTTGGCCTTAAAAGTAAAGGCACCTTAATGTGGAAAACATCTCTTAATGACTAAGAGAGTCAAGAGCAAGTATTTGCACCCAAAGAATTCAGTTCCTCCCACATCAAAGCAACCTCCTAGAAAACTGATTATAAACAAATTAAAAAACAACTAGCATGCCTATCAAAAATAATTGTTTTGCTGCTGGCAAAGAATTAAAGACTCAGAGGGCCTGAAACAAACACTGAGGGTTAAATTTGATTCCTAATTGCTAGACTAGACACCAAGGTGAGAGAGGGGGAAAAAAATTCCTCCTGTTGTGCAGAAATGGTTGTCCTGTTCACATGGTATCTGTGGGAAGGATGTGCTCCTGTAACAACTGAGAAGTTAGTTCAGGTACAGGCTGAGAGATTTGGGGTTACACAAACATCAGCCATCATAATTTCCACATCACACCGGCTTTGATTTCAGGTGTATTACAGCACTCCAAAGCCACATGCAATTTTTTTTGTCTCTGCTTTTCAGCCTTGATTAAAATAAGCAAGTATCAGCACATCTCTGCATCACTATAGTGAGATACAGGAACATCCCTACTCACTCCACCAAAAGCAGCAAGACAGCACTCACTGTCAAAAGGTCTGTTTTCACCAACATCTCCTTCTTGTGCCTTTCACCACTTGCTTTCTCTATAACAGGAAAAATTTTTAAGGTCTCCAAGTCTCTCCTGTCCCCATGCTTTTAACATGAAATACTACCACATACTGCAGAGTATCCCAGAGACCAGTGCCCAGAGAACCATTCCTCTTCCTGTACAACAAACCCACTGTTTTGAATGAACATTTCTCCACCTCTGCAGACATCTGTTATCTTCTTGCATTTCAGTAATGACATTCCAAATAGTCTGGAGAAAATTGGTAGCTGGCTCTGAGGAGGAATTCTAGACTGATGTCCCAAGCTCAGCCCTCAGGTGTTGCATGGCCACTGTGGTGGTCAGCCAGGGTTTGAGCCTCAGCCTGGCACACACTGGTACCACTGCCCACAAAACAACCTATTTCAGAGAGAGGATGTTTCTCACCTTGGTGGTTCTCAAGAAAAGTTTAAAAATATAAAGCAAATACCACCTAAGTCTTTAGAAAAGAAGAAGCAGAAATGGCAGAAATTATTTGGAGGTTTGGAGCTTTGGATAGGGTTTAAATCTCGTAATTTCTGATCTCTTTCTTCCCTTTTGTGCTTAAGTAACCATTTTCAAATGACACAACTAGTGATGCCAGTGAGTTGTTCCGCAGCAATCTTCTTCAGCCTCCTATCAAGATGGAAGTCACCACAATCTCAGAAAACATCCGCTGGCAAGCGATGGCACTAAGTGGGCCAAGCCATGCCTCCTTCAGAGAAGCAGCAAAGCTGTTGAGAGAGCAGCATTTTTAGCAGCGAAGTTTAGGAGAGTGGGAAGAAGACAGCTTCACACAGCCTTAGCTGTTTTTCCCAGCAGAGCAGAGCTTGAGAAGGAAAAACACCACAAGCCTCTCATCTTCTCTGGCTTGCCACAAAACAGGGGTGTATTTTTCAGAAGGATCCTCTGAGTCTGACACCGAACTTAGCTCAACTGACATGAAATGTTAATGTTTAGGAACAAGGTAGGCGGAGAGGAGGAGGAAAAAAGACATTCATTATTTGATGCAGAATTCATTCAGAAGCTGCTTTTGCACAGCCAGAATTAAAATTTCCATTCAGCTCTTTATTTCTGGTAGCCCAGATAGCTTGAACAACTGGAAGAGGGATCTAGAGGGAGCCCTTACCCCTGCCTGCATGTCAACAGCCCTTCCTCAGATACCTTCAGAGAGAAGCAGGCACATTTTTATGACTGTGAGTCTTCAGATGCAGGATGAGCAATTTTCCTTGGGGATATTCATACTGGCTTCAGGCTTCCAGACATGGTGCACAGAAAAGATCTGTCTCCAACCACCCATTCTGGTGCCTGCAGCAGCCTCCCAGTATGGCCCTACTGCTCCTCACCAGCTCCCAAAACCTCCATAAGAAGAAGGTCACAAGCTCTTGGTGCTACAAACTTAGCAACTACTATTTAAAATTGCCTGGACCATGGTATGAAATTTATCCACGTATTTTATGTATTTTCTCCTCTTCATGTCAATCTGAATTATCCCTCGGGTACCTTCTCCCACTTTGTGTATTTTAATTTTCTTGCTCTGTTTTTTGTTTGATTTGGTTTTGTCTACATTACACCTGAAAACCAGCTTTTCCCTCATAGGCACCAGAGGAGCATCTCTTTCCTTTGCTGTGCTCTTCCCAGCCCCATTTTTTCTCTCATCACCTTTGCTCTGTTTCCTTACTCTTCATATCTTTGATTTCTCCCCTCCTTTTCTTCTTTCTTGGTGCTTTCTCCTCATCCTTCCTGCCAAGCTGACTGAGGCACTCCCCTGGGAAGGTGCTGCCAAATAGCAGCTGGGCTGTTGCAGGGTTATATCAGGTAGGGACACCTACAAAGGAATCCTTCAGCTCTCTCGCTATTGTTGGCTGGAGTGATTCGTCCTCTTCACTTTAGGGTTGCATACACAGTTCCTTTGTGAAAACACAGGAAAATGAAGGTGTGATGTAATTTGGGAAGCATATGCCAGTATTTAATGAGCTACATCTGCTTCCTTGTTTTGGGGGGCTGTGCAGAAATCAAAAGCCACAACAACAACAGCAAAATTGTGAGGATGTCAAGTGCAGCATTAGCAAGGGACCTGGTCTTACCAGTGCTGCTCTCCCTAAGAAAGAGAACATTTTAAAATGACACCTTCTTACTTTGCAGCTCTATTGCCTGGAGGGTGAAATCCACCCCTCTGTGGAATGCTGAGACAGGATCACTTCAGTGCTATTTATTCCCTTAGAAAAGAATTACCCACATTGCACTGGTCTCCTGAAGAGGGTGAAACTTCCTCCAAGCAGAATCTCAAACTCAGGGTTCCCACTGCAATGGAAGCAAGACTTGTTTTTAAGAAAAAATATATTCCCTATTTAACAACAAACAAACAAAAACCCCAAACCAAATTTACAAAAAAGGAAGAAAAGAATACAGATTAAAAGAGAGATTAATTTTATTCCTCCTCTCCTCTTGCACAGTATAACCACAGTTGGAAGTTGGTCAACTGCTTTCTTCTTGCACAGCAACTTCCAGCTGCAGAGCTATATTCATCCCCCAGTTAGACAGAGAAACCTTGCTGAAATCTCTAGGCTAGATGCACTGGTATGTTCGGGCTGCTTTGCCTGTTTTAGCAATACAGAGCAGCTGTAAATCCAGTTTAACTTGCCACTTCTGTCAGCTGTACCATGCCAGATTAGCACTGCTGTTAGCCTCACAAATATCAACATCTGGAGGTTCTTCTACTGCCCAGTCTGACTTTAAACCTTGCAAATCTGCAATTCATCCACCCATCAGCACAGCTGGCAGGATCAGCCTGAGGTAGTTCTTCACCCTGAGCAAAATCAATTTATCACAATCTCTCATCCTACATTCCTGCAGTCAACCAAGCAGATCAAACAAAATTCACGTAATGATCAGCTCTCAGTTAGTCCCTGGACAATTGCCCACTTGTTCTGGAGGGTGACTCCTGACCCTCTCTGGGAGCAGGTGCCTTTCTAGTGCAGGTCTGTGAATCCAAGTCAGCTGGGAAAACAAAATACACCATTTCTTTGTACTTTTCTATTTCTTTGGATGTCAGGAAACAGAGCTAAGTCTCGTTTCCTGCTCCTCCACCAGGGGAGGTAGGGGAAACTGGAAGTAGATGTAGAGAAAGGCAGAAAGAGGGCAGATCAAAAGGATCAAGGAAAATAATAACAATAATAAAAAAAACCCACCAAACAAACAAAAACCAACCAACCACACATTGCTTCACTCTGCTCTGTAAAGCAGTACATCTTGGAAACAATACGTCCCTCCACCTCCATCCCAAGTCTTTCTCTCTAGGGATATACAAGCATCTCAGGCATTAATATAATTTTCTTGCAACATTCAAGTGCTGCTGCACTTACAGTCTTATAAAAAACGCTCCAAAACCCCAGCTTCTTCATTTGCTTTTTCCCTGAGAAAAATGTATGTAAAGAAGAATCAGAGAGAACTGGGGGAGGGGAGGCTGGAGCAGGTGTATTCATGTCACTTTGATTTTCTAAGAACAAAGGCTTTTCTTTGTATATAAATAAGTTAATGGGAAAAATTTAGGCGCATTTTATTTTTGCCCAGCTCAGTCCCAACCCCTCACTCTGAATGCATTAATATATCCACCTTCAGCACAGTCGGGCCCTCCGTGTTGCCATGGAACTGAAACCTTTGCAGTTTGGATAGCGATGTACTTATGCTGTATTTATGCTTTGGAAGCATACTGTTCTTACACTTCCTATAACAGAAGCAAAATCACTGCATAGCATTAACTCCCTTAGTATTTAAGGCATTCAATGTCTTTCTTGCCTGCTCGTCTTCACACAGAGTTTGCTTTTTCTGTCTTGCCACATGCAAATGAAACACATTTGACATAGCTATCCTCGTCTTCATGAACTCGATAGCTCACACGCTGAGCACATTATAGAAGGGCCACGAGACTATGGTCTTTCCCTCTTTAATAGGAGGCTGCTGCAGGTATATTTCATACCTTCATGCTTTCTGCAGCCAAGACAGGGGCTGCAGAAAGCATGAAGGTATGAAATATACGTGGATACAGAAAAGTATTATCTTTCAAGGTGGCATTTAAGCAGACTTTTGAAACCTAATAAACCTATGTATTGCTAATGCTCTTGATGCTCCTGAATATTCTTTTGTACCCATTTGTCTGAATAAACAAATTACACTATAAAGATCCTGCAGTAGGGATCAAATCTTTCAATATCTTTCTTTAATAACCTAGGCTGGTGGGATATCAGTAGTGAGCACAGCTTTGGGCACTTCAGTTAGAGAAAAAACAAAGTCAGTACAATTCTGTGTCACCCTAAAGTTTCAGCCTACAGTGATTATCTTCAGCAGATCTGAGCCTTCTGCCAAAGCTTCTGAAAATGCCTGTACACGAGTTGCAAATACATAGATCTTTATGTTCAAAGCAAAAGCAGAGTACAAAAATATCCAAGTTCATTATAAAAAAGATTACCATAGTAAATAAATAAACAAACAAACAAATAGCCATTCATGTATGTAAACATTGGATCTGTACCTGCAGAAGCAACTGGAAGCCAGTCCATGGTCTGAAGCCAGCTTGAGGCTTTTTTTGTCCCAAGTTAAATATTTGCGTAGTATTAAGCTTAAAATTAAAGCATTTGCTGAAGAAACTTGCTGACTTGTGTATATGGAAAAACAAGAGGGAATTTACTGTCCCTGCACACTGGGGCAGATTCTTGGGATGCCTTCTCCTTCCCATGAATTCCTGGACAGCAGAGAGACAGACAGACTACCGACCGGGGAATTCCCCTCTTGGTTTCCACAGGATTTTGTGCACAGGCTGGACAGAGAGGCAATAACCCAGGTAGTGACTTTATGAAGGCAGCATTTGTTGCTTTGGTGCCTGCCCCTCGACCACCTGGTAACACTCCTTCCTTTTAGCATTGTCCCCAGCTCAGAAAAGCCCCATTCACCCAGCACCTCCACCCGTGCAGGTTTGACCGGTCCCTCTACCGCTCCCGGCTCCCCCATTTCTGGCGGCTGGGCCAGCATGCCGGCCGCTGGCAGGCTCTGGCCACTCACTGCCCCAGGGACATGGGCTGGGGGCTGCTCACAGAGGGGCTTTCTGAGGCAGGGTTGGCTCCTGGCGCCCACTTGCCAAAATAAGGCACAAAAGCACTGCTGTCTCTGTGTCTCTGTCTGGGCCAGAGCAAGGCAGCTGATTCCCTGTCCCTAGGTGCTAGCGGGTGCACACGAGACCCTGTAAGTGCCTGTGTTTTCAGGTACCCCCTTCTGCCCTCCACAAAGGCAGAGCTATGCTGGCAGCATAAGCTCCCTCTCCTCCTTCCATCATCAGCACGCGTCTGACAGTCGCACGTCCCCATCGCTGCGTCCATTACTGCGAGTTTACGTAAGGCTCTCGCCATCACTTTTCTAGTTACAGGAAAATGTATATTGAGCTGTGATGAAAGGCCAGCGCAATGTCAAGAGAATTAAAAGGACTCCAGAGACTGATTAGAGTCAAAAAGGAAAGGATTTATGATGGTTAATAAAGTTAAACCTGACACAGTCCTGCTTATTCTTTCCAACTGCAGGTAATCAGATCTTAAAGGAAAAATTATTAAGATGTAAAATTATTAAGGGTATTACCATCTCCTCTGAAAGAAAACCTATGTGTTGCTGCGAAGTACCTGGCCAGAATGGAGTCAGGCTCACTGTGGCACCTACACTGACTCCAAGGAAGAGAGGAAAAGGAGATACATCACCTGCCCCGTGCCTTGGGTTAGCAGCAAGGACCTCAGTATCAATCATGTATGTCACCTGAACAGCTCCCAGTGGGTCCCCCCGGCACCTGCCACTCTGCAGGTAGTAGCTGGGACAGAGCTAGGACTTCCACAGACCATGGAGCACCATGCCATGCCTCAGCAATGAGCATGAGCAGACAGGGAAGAAAAGCTTCCCCCTCTTTTGGCACTTCACATCCACAAGAGAAGAGGACAAAGCAAAGAAGGAAGCTCTTGCCTCTCCCAGTCTGGTGTCACATAGGCACCTTCTGCTGAAGACTGCAATCTACCTGGATACCAATGGACTGCTCTGAAACTTGATTTAAATGTTTTGTAATCTAATGTGCCTAAAAGTTAACATAACTTTACAAGACACTGGAACTAGTTGCCCAAAGCAGCTGTGGGTGTCCCATCCCTGGAAGTGTTCCAGGCCAGGCTGGATGGTGCTCTGAGCAACCTGGTCTAGTGGAAAGTGTACCTGCCCATGGCGGGGGTGTTGGAACTAGATGGTCTTTAATAAAAAGTCCTTTCCAACTGAAGCTATACTTGATTCTAAGTTAATGATTTTCCACATTGAAATAACAACACTGAGAGAAGGCAAATCAAAGTGGAGGGCCAAAGTTTAAAAAAACTATTGGGAATTTTCTATCCATATCTAAATTACATGCACTTTATTGGATCTCAAGTTTTCATTTTTCTACTGCTTAATAATCACAAATATGTTATATACACCCTTTCCATTTTGTCATTCTTTCACTATATTACATCAAATTTAATTTCCTGTGGAAGTGTGTAATCTTTTCAGCTGTCACTGTCTCAGAAGCTTTTCTGTAATAAGCAGAGCCTCGTCCTCTGGCAGGTCAATCTTTTATGAGCTGTGCTCCTGCAGATTAGCTTCCTGAAATGTTTGCTATGCTATATGAGAACTAGCAAAAGAGGAGAACCAAAATAACACCCAAAAGGAAAAACAAACATGAAAACCTTCACTTCCTTCTGACTCCTGTGTTCACCAGTCAAAGGAAATTTCATTTTGATGTGTGTAGATGGCAAATCCATGAAGGTTATTGCAGCATATCAGAAGCTTCACGAGGTGCGAGACACAGTCTTCCTTGCTCTACAGCTCATTAAAAGTACAGTTGTGAGATGGCTGCTCGCTCTTTGTGCTGGGGAACACGGAGATGTGCAAGCAGTCACCACTCTGACAGCTGCCTCTCCCCACCACCTGCCCTTGGCACTCCGAGAGGTCTTCAAAAAGTCACATTCCACCAGAAAAGTGAAAATGTCAACCAAGACACATTCATGCTTTTCATACCTGTGATGGCAGGAAAGCAGACCAGCTGGTCTGCTGGGTCCTTTCCAGACCTCTGCCCCTGCAGGACATGAAACTCATCTTCTTCAAACCAGCTTTCCATTACCAATGCTTACACACACACCAAAACAACTTATTTATAAAAACACATACCAACCAATTATTCTGAATGTTTGAAAATGAATCAACTCACAAGAAACATGAGCAACAGAAATTCTTATTCCTGTACCCTTCCTGAAAAGGTGCTTGGGTATGGACAACAGAAGAGACATCTGAACAAATACAAACAGTCTGCAAAGGGTCGTGTTAACAGTGTTTGGCCAGCAGAGGCTACTGAGAGTGGCTAAAAAGGCATGCTAGAAGCCCTGCCAGCAGAAGCAGGTGCAATGCCCTCTCATTTCAGTGGTAGATGTCACCTCAGAGAGCTTCTCTTTGAACTGTCCAGCCAGACATGGAAACCTTCACCAACCAACACACAGGCTACCCAAGTTGTGAACTGCTTTCCCAAAACACCCTGCATTGATCAATGAAAAACGATCTTTCTCTTCCTACTCCCCGTAAGACTTCTGTCTTGCTTTCCCTCTCTCACATCCCTGCTGTAGCAGTAGATCATCCATCTTTCTGACAGTGTCTTCAAAATTACACATAAAAATACAGCACATTAAACTCAGATATATACTTTCAGAGCAAACAGTCATCTCTCCTTATCACATATAACAAGCATTTCACTAATTGAGTTCTCTTCTCATTATTTTGTCTACCCATTTCCTTGTAATTCTGTTTTACATTTGTATCTTTGATACTTAATCTCTAAGAAATGGCTAAGAAGTAAAAAAAAAAAAATCCAAGCAGAGAACATTACTTTAACAGAAGGTGTTAAATGTAGTGCTATTCCACTCCCATCAGCATGCAGAAATTTTTTCAGCCAGCTTTGACGGAAGTTGCATTGGGGCCATAAGTCAGATGAAGATCTTCATGCTAACAGCTACGTGGTGTGCTCTGAACTGCTTTAAAACCTAAAACAACAATTTAATCACTCTCATAAAACCATTTTGCCGCAGTCTTACAGGACCTGAGTGTGTGTTAAAAATATCAAGCCAGAATTGTAGAAAAGAAAAACATGCCAGCTATCAGTGACCTTAGATTTTTTTTTTGCCTTGTAGGCCATAAATTGAATAGCCTCCCTTCACCAGATGTGGATCTTAGTCTCCATTTCCTTATACAGGGTGAGGAAAACAGGCTTAAATATGAATTTACTTCCTATTGAAATCTTGGTCAAAGACGGTGGGTGATGTAAAGATGAACATCAAGGGAATAACTGCCATCATCTGGTTGAGTTTGGTAAAATGGAGTTAATTTACACTTCTTTAGGGACTCACTGGTGTGTGAAATTAATCTAATTTAGACTGACCAGAAATTGAAAATGGAATGAAGAAAGAAAGCAATTAAAGACCTTTCCTAAATGCAAAAAAAAAAGTACTGCTGTAAGTGCAGCAATACAGCCAAAGTACAGAACAATACAGTTAACGTACAGAACCCTTCACGCCACTGCTACCACTCCCTCCTTCTTGAGAGAGAGAATAATCATCTGTATATCTACATATCGTCACTGTACCAGTACAATCTCATCCAAAGGAAACATTGGTAGAATGCTTCTACCAATATTAGTGAATAAATACATGTTCAAGTTAAAACAGTTCACTATTCTGCATACAGGCCAGGCCTAGCAGATAAACATCTGCTGGAACAGCTCCGTGTAACTGTTGTACATGTGGCTTAACATTTACTTCAGTGACTTTTAGCACCTTCTTGTTATTGTTTCTGTGCTGTTCCAACAAGCAATGGTTAATGTAAGATGCAGATAGTTCACATACCGTGTACTTGTGAATAACTGGTTCCCAGAGATGTGGCAGTGATAACATTGTCATCGCAGGAGTCAAAGTAGCTCTTGGTAGATCACATGTCAGAAGAGGGTCCCACCTGAAAGTATAACAAATCCAGATACTAAGTTCATCATATTCAGAGGTTTATAGCAAGCTCTGCCAATACATTCGTGCATTTCACACATTCATCCTCTGCATTAACAGGGTCTTTGCTTTTTCTAGGCTCACAGAAAACATTCACGATGGCAAGCAAATTGCCCTGCTGTAGCCAGATTGTTTTAGCCCACTGCTCCAGACCATATTTCAGGTATACTATCAAAGTATTGAAAACTTCAGATTTCCCATTTGTCAGGTACTTGAAAAGCATGTAATTCTTTTCACCAGTACACCAGTGCATTGCAGTTTGGCTTTACCTTTGTTTTTTTTTT
>VXBC01012395.1:594144-605742 GCA_013399945.1 Ploceus nigricollis
AATATTTATATCAATGCACACAGCAAAGTCACACCAACAGAGCTACAGAGGCCTAAAAATCACAGGTATTTAGGAAGTCCCTATAAAACCATTGTTGTGCTCTAAGACTTACCAGGTTTTTAGCAATTCTTTCTCCCCATGTTAATTTGAAGAATGAATGAGGACTTAAGAAATAGACAAAGTACCTAACCACATGCTTAGATTGATTATAGACAAGCATCGAACTCTTTACGAAACCCAGGTCAGGAGGTATCAAGCCTCAAAAACTCTCCAGATACATATAATACAATATATTTTATTATTAATTTCATTAAAAACTACAGCTTCTAATTTCAAAAAAAAATATACCTCTTAATAGCCTTTCAGAAAAATAGAGTTTAAAGTTAAATAAAAATATGTAACTAATGATCTGAAAAAAATTTTCTGTCCTTTCCTCTCAATAAATCTAAGCTCAAGTATTACTTTCCTGGCACCTGTTCTCTGTTTTACAACTTCAGCATGTTTTCAGTAAAGGTGAGAAAGTTGGTATTTTGCTCTCTCTGCCATCAGAAGCCGCATTACAGACACAACTGCACTTGTATGCTTTACTATGCAACACAAAAAATGGATGGATGGATGGATGGATGGATGGATGGATGGATGGATGGATGAAGTGACAGTAAAATACATCAGACTGACATCCATGCAGACTGAAGCCCTCTTCTCCATACAGAAGAGGCACAGTGCTTGACAATGACACAGGCTTTTCCCCAATCCACGTCTCCACACACACTGCAGCTGCCCTCTGGGAGGAACACAGGAGCAGTAGTTTCTCAGTAACTGGGAATCACACTGCTGATAGTGACTATTCAGTTCTGCCTTTGTAACGTCTGTGTGAACACAAATAGGTCACATCAACAAGTGGGAGGGCAAGCGGGAAGAGAATGAGAGAAAGGAGATGCAGCTGCAGACAGGGGGTAAACTGCAGTAGGGGGTTCCACGGTGATGCACAGCAATCTGCTGCCCAAAAGCATTGGGGAATTCAGAAACCGGAAATTGGAAGCAGTCCCTGGCACAAAGCTGCACAAAAGGAGTGAGGGGCGTGCCAGAGCTGTACAGAAAATAAAGCATGAAAATCTCCAGACAAATTACTTCTTCTTCGACTTTCTTTGATAACCTGCAGAGAAAGCCTCTAAAATTAAAAAATACTTGTTAGACTGTCCCTGGCATGATATATTCCACCAGCACTACTTAATTAATCAAGTACATTATTCGTTTGTCACTTTGTCACTCTATGACTTGCTTTGACCTTTCTCTCTTTTAGATTTTTTTTTTTAAATTCTGCCCCTTATTTTCATGAATGTTTGTGATCACAAAATATATTGAAAGTGACAGACAGTAAACATTACTGGAGGCTGTTGCACTTGGACTGTGACTTGGACTGTGATGTGAATGATCATCCAGAGGCGGGTATACGAGCTCAGAGTTAGAAGGTCACTCCAATGTCCATCCCTCCAAAGATCAACACTTGTGAAAAACAACCTCTAAAATCAAGATCTAACACCAGGAGAATTTCACAGTAATTCCTATTCCTATTCCAGCCACAGTAATGAAACTCTGTTTCAGAGATCAAAAGTCATTAAACAGAGAATGTTGACAAATGAGACAGAAGATGCTGCGGATATGAAAGCACAGGGAAAAACACCCCATTCCACCCCATATCCCACTGAGATATAACATCCCAAGTACTGGTGAGAGACATGCAGAAAAAGACAGACAGAGTCAGTCTAGAAAAGCACAAAGAGATTTGATCACTAATCAGAGACAGAGACCCATCTGAAAGTCACAACTGTCTCTGCAGGCTCTGAAAGACAGAATTAAATTGGCTTAGTACTATATTCAAAAACGAATTTAATTAGCTGACATTAAGCAGGATAAGTTTGCGGTACCATGTTGCTCTGACAAGCTGTCTCCAGAAGGGTAAGTGGAAGGTAAAATCTTATTTTTCAGGATGAGATTACGGCCGTGCACTGAGACAGAAGGTAATGGCATGACTGCTGAGGGCAGCTGAAACTTGGTGCTGGACATTTCATCTCACACTATAAAAGGATGGTATATGATAGAAGAGCCAGAAGTGCGAGTTTCAGATTCTGTACGTTCATTCATATGGCTGTGCAGCTTCATCCTCCTTCTGCTGTTGCCACTTACATAAAGAAGAGAACCTCAGTGTATAACCTCCGTCAGGAGCTTTTCCTCCAGTTTCTCTGTCAGATCTTCTCCCTGGAAAGACTACAATACCCTAGGTGCAATTTATTTATTTTCGTTTATAAGAGAGCGTGTTGGTCCCTGGTTGGAAGAACGAGGTCCATGCAGGGGGCAGTTTCTGTGCTAACTGGGCAGGCTGACGCATCTGTCAGCTGCTGTTGTGTGTTTTATGGGGTCACCCACAGCACCCCTGCTCTGCTCTACCAGGACTTCTCTACGTGTACTAGAACCTGCACATCACGGTGCAGCCTGCAAGCAGAGCGGCAGTGTTAAACAGTAAATAAAAGTAAACACAAACTATGGCAAAAATCTAGCAGCACCTATTGACGAATGAAGAATCAATGGTAAAATGCATACTAAATCCAAATTGTTTCCCCAAGGAACACTTGCAGGAAATGGAACAACACATTTCAAAGGAAAAGTCCCATGACTATGGGCCATAACAAGCCTTGCCTTCTCATGCCTCCTTGTATTGATAAATTTAGTTCTGGAGACAGGCATCTCACTTTCAGTGCTAGAAATTCTGCTTATTGTGCCTGTCAAAGCAGGCACATGCATCCCAGGGTGTGACCAGGAAAGCTATTGCTGACATCACTTAATACTAATATCTCAGCTCTGTTACACCAGAACCAAGCCAGATTTACCAAGCAAGACAGATTTACCAAGCAAGCTTCACCTATCCCATTAGCAAGTCATTAAGGAGGTGTTCTTCCATCCCCTGACAAAAGTGCACAGCAATATGAGATCTTAATTTAGGCTGGCAGTGCCCTTCTCCCTCCCACGACTCCTCTCACCAGGACTGTATTTAGGCTGTGTGACCTTGTGTGGCAGCTCACAGATTTTAAGTGCAAGCACAACATACCACATGCCCTTCTCTGGCACCACATTAATCACCCTACTTTAATGACTTCTACTGATAAACCACCCTGTGTACCCAGCCATCCTCCCCAGTGCCTGCATCTACACCAATAAATTAAACACGCCCTTTCCCATACCCTGCTACCGTGTCATCCACCAGTAGAGAAAAAGCCACTGAGAGTCTCAGCTGGCAGACATGAGTCATTACCAGTCAAGAGACCCAGTTTTACTAGCCATTTGACAGGTGACCCTGAATTTCTCTGTGTTTTTTTCATATGGAAGAATCCTATTTCTTTTCAGCTACAACGAGAACCACAGATACAAGATACTACTTATTACTGGGAAGTATCTACACCACCTATTACTCTACATAGCTACAGATCAGAACTTCAACTAAACAGACACAGCTACAGAGAACATATGATTTTGTAGTATTATTTCTTAATTATTTCACTCTCTTCCAGGAAACTCAAGTCCACAGCTGAGCACAAATAAAGACAAAAGATCTTTATGATAAGAAAAGCAAAACAATGGCCTGACATGACCTAATGAAAGCACAGGATACTACTCCCCCAGGGTAGAAATCTCCTTATTCCAAAACTTCCTTTCAAGTGTTTTGAATATGTTACTAAACAAAGAAAACAAGACATTCACTTTTGCAAGGCAGTAACATTTTTTTAAATAGTGGCATCTGACATTATTCCATAAATCATCCACACAATCAATGTGCTTTATGTCAAATGGGACCTTTAAACTTAAGAATAGAACAAGTTTAGGAGTGAATTGCAACGCAAAGATACATGTAATAAACTAAATATGTCAAAAGCTTCAGGGGAAAAAGGGTTGCTGAAGGTTTAACATGGTTTAACACAGTGCACAAAGGCACACAGATTCACCTCTGTGATGCTAAGTGATGTATGGTGCTGGGAGTGCCACCAAATCATAGCACTTGAGAAACAGACTGAGTTCTTAGCCACCAGTGATTTCTTATCTGACCATGGAGGGCATCTCACAATCTGTGTCCATCTTTGATCCCTGTTAGAACATTTCTTTCCTCTCCTCATCTGTCAGGTATTTATGCTGTAAATTCAGTGAGTTTGAAGATGTAAAGACAAGAAAGCTTACATCTTCATAGAAGACTTTAGATATTACCACATGGACAATAAAAGTCACGGTAATAAAAAAATCACATCACACAATTCTAACATTTTACCATTTTCACATAGCTTCCTATCCAGAAGGTATTTTCAAATGAATTAATTCAACCTTCCTCCCAACATCTCTTTTGTAACCTTGTTTCCTACATAAAAAAAACCCTGCAATCACAAACTGTATGTGATGTCACACCTGTGTCTATCCATCTTCTCTCAATAATTTCTCTAAAGACATTCAACAAAGAGCAGTCTCAAAATTACTCAGTTGCCAGAAGGTCCTTCCAATTCCACCTTACACTTAGACAGGAGAAAGATGGTCAGCATTCATGTTAAGGGAAAAATCTTCCATGTTGAGTCAGAGAGCGCAGAACTTGCAGATAAAACAGATGTACTGAGATGCAAAACAGTGTCAAAAGCCGAAGTTCACAGCTACAGGTGCACCCATACGGCTAAATAAAAGTGGGAAAGGAAGCAACTTCACCCACTGGAGTACACTGGCCCAGCTACCCAACCAATGTGAGATGGACAGCTTGTGTCTGTGGTCTGTATCTCACTCGGAAAAGCCTACAAAGCTCCCACCGCCCAAAAGTCTCCCATGGAGTTTTCTAGGGAAGACATAGTACAGCATTTCAACAATCCTGAAGCCTTCAGTGAGGAGATACTGCTTTAAAATGGTGAGAGGAAAGCTTGGTAGCTGTTGCAGAAGAAAATACACAAAACACACCCCTGAGTATGCATTACAGTTGCAAAGACAAAATTCCAAACCTGAAATAATACAATATTGTCTCTCTTGTTCTGTCACAACTGGTTGTTTCAGCAAAATGTAACAACAAAACCAAAATAAACACCACTGATGAACTTCACTGCTGTCCTCTCAAAAAGCAGTGTCTGCCAATAATTACATTCACGCTACTGCCACTGCAACACAGGAAAGTCAGATCAGAAGCAGGTGAATTATAAAATTATAACCAGTAGCACTGAAATTATAATCTTATTTTGTTGTAAAAACTAAAAAAAAAAAATTTAAAAGGCTGTATTTTATTATACATATTTGTGTCATTAATTATATCAAACACATCTAGATGTTGATGATACTTCAAATATACTGTGTAATGAAAAATACGATGAAACAACTTTTGAAGTAATTTATTAGTCATTTCCGTACTTGATAAGAAAACAAATATTACACTGATTTATTTATTTTAGGCTATCAAAAGCATCATATTCTGAAAGTGGTCATTTCTTTCCACTACCAGTTTGTAGCACCCTGCTTCCAACGCTGCAGTTTAGTAACTCAGAGTTTCATCTGCTGGTGTGAGGGAAAAGATTTGAGTAGCTACAAGTAAGTGCAACTACAAGAAATGGCTTGTAGTTGAAAGACAAATGACAGCAGGATGGAACACATAACCAGAATATTTTAGAAGTCTAAAATTTTTCTTCATATTGATATAATATGGACAACAGATGGGTTTTTAAATGCAGCTCTCGATACAACTTTGCATGTGAGAAGGAAAATAATTTGGAGTTCACAGGAACAAGAGCAGATTGTTCTGTGAATCCAGTTGGTGTCATTCTACACCCTTAAATTCTCCTGCAAAATAGTGTAAGCAGAACAGCAGGAGTCCCAAAATTCCCCTTGCTGGCTCCAGCTCAATAAGCCATTACTATTCACAAAGTATATAACCATATACTTAACTTCAGGAGAATGTGTAGGACCCACTGATTTCACTACAACTTTGGAATCTGCCTGAAATTTAAGTTTCTCTTAGGGGCTTTGCTAATGAAGCACCAGATTCATCTGGCAGATATTTGTGCTGCATTTCTCTCATGCCTTGACTGCTGACTGCACCTTAGTTAGGCTATTTTTCCTCTTACATAAAGGAGATAGAACTGGACTCCAAAGCCACATGTAGCCTGACTTTTGCAACGACTTCTATGTTTAATACCATCAATATTTTGAGCAGAGGCGCCCATAGTAAATGACACAACTATTGGTCGCTCTGAGAATGGTCACTTAAAAACAGACACAAACAAACAAAAAAAAAAAATTAAGGTTCAAACCCCGCAGTTAGTTTTAGCACAAAACCCCTATTGGTTCCCTATGGATCAATGGCAGAATACAGCATCTGTCTACAGGACATCTCTGTAAGATAAGGAAGTAGAACTGACATGAAGAGAACACCGCACTACAGTGATACTGCTGTGCCTCGCTCATATTTATGAATCTAACTCACATGAAAATCAGTGTAAGGTGGTGTGAATCTTGCCCCAAACTCATGAACTGTGTAGCAGAACCAGGAATTGAAGCTGTGGGTACTGAGTCCCCGCCCAGCCTGCTAGTCACTAGACCGTACTTCCTTGGGTAGAGAATTACAGTAAATACATCAAGTCAGCTGTATACTGCTGAGCTTGTGTGATCACATGTCACAGACAGTAAAACATGCCACCACCATAAACTCAAAGGTCTACTCCATGCATATGACGTTGCCATTTCTAGTTTTGATGCAAAGCATTCAAATTCCAAGTGCAAACACATGCATTTAAAGCAGTTTTTCAGATGGAATAAAGTATACATTGAAGCAGTGAGTGTGATTCTAGCTTTCAGAGTTTCTTTGCAAAATGATTATAAAAAAACTGTCATTACCATTTTGAATCTACAAGAATGACATGTCAGCAGAAACAAAAAAAATTATTTCTCACTATTGCAACCAGGCACCTTACTGCATGCAGTATGCCAGGAAAACGGACTTGCTGCAGGAGGAATTGAACTGGCACAAGCACAACAGAAAGAATTTTAATCTACAAGCACTGCACTATGGAAAGCAACTGCACAAGGAAG
The DNA here is from genome assembly GCA_013399945.1 of Ploceus nigricollis. NCBI lineage: Eukaryota > Metazoa > Chordata > Aves > Passeriformes > Ploceidae > Ploceus > Ploceus nigricollis. Next base: position 601,240 of record VXBC01012395.1, read on the forward strand.
CATGCTCCATGCAGATAAACCAAATCTTGCATGATGCACTCAAAAAACCAATTCCATTCTCAAAGTAAACCTTGCGACAAACCTCTCCAAAGTTTGGGAAGGTTCAAAACCAGGGCCTGCCAAGGTAAAGAAAGACAGCACACATATTTTTGCAGGATGAAGCCTGTTCTCTACAATAGAGAAGGGTGTTGTATTGGTACTTCCAAAGAAACATGCACCATGACAACATCACTAGGATGTTGAACTCACCTTGGTGAGACTGATGGTGCAATAAACACAATCCCATGGCCAGCCTTGGCTAAAACTGAACAAAAGGTTTTGCTTCTCATTCCCACAAAGAGTGAAACCATCACTTGTGATAGGCCTCTCACAAAGCAGTGTCAGGTTCACCAAGGACTGGCTGAGGGGTAGCAGGACTGCAACAAGCACAATCACAAGAACCAGGCAAATGCTCTCAAATCCATTCCTGTGACAAGGAGCTAAGACCACACACCCACTTAGGCCACACATTATATAAATTTCATTATTACCTAGGGTCCAATTTTACATACACAGCAGCTCTGCAGAGGTTGTGTTGCAGCAACACAAAAGGGTGGCCCTTTGCATGGCTCCAGAAACCATACCAAGGCACACAGTACAACCAGAGTTAAAAGAAAATAAGTCTGCAATAATGAGAAGATTTGTTTAAAACTCTCTCATCTTAATCTATTCTTTATTTGTATCAGACTCACTGTAAATTTCTTCAAGTTTTTTTTAAATGCTTCAATCTGCTAAGAAAAGTCTTCTTGCAGATGGACTGGTAATGAAATACAAATAGAATGCTTAATATGAAAAATGTAATGCACAGCATATTTTTTTCCTTTACTTATTTCATCTTAATTTGCACCTGGTCATTTTCATGCTGAGCATCTCATTTGGTTAAATAATTAGTGTAAATTAAATTTCACCCTTTTTAACAGGAAAAAATGGTGAAACTGGGTTGGTAATTGTTTCAAGTTTTGCCACAACATGGAAATAACTTGATAACCTGACAACACTTAAGGGTTTGAAAGAACAAGATACACAAAAGCAAGGAAAACGAAACTGTGTACAGCAAGAAATCCCTCTGTGCAGAGCCTTATGACCTGGAGTAGTAACCTCTGAAGATCTATTCAAAGACCCCAGGATGTGAGAGTTTATTTCTGAGCAAGCCACCGCCTGCTCACACACAGAGACACACCTCCTCCTTGTCCATGCATCAGTGCCACTTGTGGCAATTTACTTTCTTCCATCCAGCAGCCACATGCTTACCCTACTCTGCTCACTCACAGATTTCAACAGAAATTGCACCAGAACCAAGGTCAGCCCACACCTCCCACAGCACATGGTGAACAACCCTCACTCCTCACAGGCATTGATCCCAGCTACATTCATCTGCCATGGCACCGTCCTGTGCCTGCACAGCCCAGCTCACCCACCAGCTCATCCCCCAGCTCACCCCCCATCAGCCCTCAGTCCCCCCCGGCTGCCCCCCAGCAAAAGCCAGCAGGCACAGGCTCTCACCTGACAAGATAAGGCAGCAGAGAGCCACAACAACCCCCTCTGCAGCCATGATGAGACCCTCTGTCTCATGGATCCTACCAAAACACGGGGTGGAAACTCCCATGGGTCCTGTGATGTTCCCTCTGACCCTCCTGGCTTTACAAGTCATGGCTCTTAACAAAGCCACAAGGACTTCTCATCCAAAAGAATAAGGGAAACTCAAGTAAAGTACACCCAAATAAAGGGCACTCAAACCCTCCTAAGTAGCCTTAACAGCAAAGTGCACCAACAAAAATTTCAACAATTTTATACGATGTCCCCACACAATGTTCATCTGTATCAAGTACATCATGGAATTACAGAAAGGACATAACCATTAGTCAGACAAAACCCACTACAGAGTCAAAAGTAATCAATATTGGAGTTGATAGAAACAGAAAGCATTTGATGAACTCTAATTTTGGTTTTCATCATGCAGGTTCAGGAAAATGTCTTTCTTCACCGACAAAGTCTCGGTGCCCTCATGTGCCACTGTTTAGATTCCCAGCTCTAAGCTTCTGCTGCTCTAACAGTAATGTGACTATACAAGACTACGTCAATTCAGTACAATAAATGAAAATTCTCCAGAAGACTGAATTTTTTTTTAAGTTTTCATCAAAAAAGCAAGTTTCTTCTGAAGGATGTTGCACCGACAGTCCAAGAGAAATCCTGCATTTGTTTGGAAAATAAGGACATACCAAGAGCAACATGGTTCACTTCCTTATAGCGCCTTTTTGACATCCCTTGGCCATGACCTGGATGGCCTCCAGTGTGAGAAAATACTCATTTCCGTCTGTGCTTGTTCATCCCCTCGTCTCCGGGCTGAGGTTATCAGCACTGGTGCTGGCTACAGCTGCAGCTTACAGAGGCTGCTTGTCACTGTAACATCTCAGCTGCCGCCTGTGCCAAGGCGCCATCAGCCACTGTGTTCGTGTACACATGGCAGTGCAGGAGACCATCCATATCAGCACTCATTTTTGGCCATCTGTTGTTAATAACAATAAAGTTTAAAAGTAAAGGAGTTTATAACCCTATGCCACAGTTTACAGATGTTTCATTTATAGATAAAACAAAGGAAAAATACATATTATTTGGTCAAAATGAGAGGGAGCATGACAGTTTGAAGGGGAATTCAGGAGCACGAAACCATTCCTTTCCAAAATAGTCACTATTCATATTCCTCACCTGAAGACCTGATATTCTTGCACCTTTATCTCCTGACATTATTATTTAACATCTGTATACATGCCACTAAAGCAAGAAGTCATCTCAGGCTTAACAACTCAGCATCACTTTGAAGATCAAGCCTAAGTAACAGCAGAGAAAATCATCAAGGAAATATTATTAAAGGAAAAATTAACTTAAAATCAATTGCTTTTATTCTAATGTATTCATAGAATCACTCGACTCTCCTTTCTATAAACTGTTTTTAAAACCTCTTGAGACAGAGGACTGTTGCGTTGCACACATGCCTAACGATACTATAAGGACATATTAAAAAAAGGAAGGAAAAATATTTATATAACACTATACAGGGGCAATCACAGCTCATCAAGATATTTGCTTTTACATGTGAAACCAGGCCCATTAAAGGGAATTTCCCCATTTATTATCCCAGAGGAAAAAGAAGGTGGGGGTTGGGGTGGGGGGAATTTGGTGTGCACATATACAAAACACTCCGAGAACTGCTAATGCTTGAGCAAATTCACTCTTCTCTCTGATAAACATTCCTATCCCAAGACTTTGTTTCAAGACACATACTCCTAATGAATAGCTGGACCTTGTCTGTACAGCTGGGAGTACCAACACACAGCATGTCACCTCAAAACCCAGTCATATCCTATTCTGCAAAAGGTTGAGTGCCATTACTTCTTTGCCTATCTTGCTTTTTCCTGCTAGCAAGCATCTCACCAGGCATGATTCATGTTACATAACGCCAGCTTGTTAAAAACAACAGTTATGTAGCTAGGTAGTACGAAAGATTAATGAGGTAAATCCAGAAGTTGCTTATTACAGAACCCAGACAAAAGCTGCTCCTTAAATAATATGCCTATGCAACTTTAAACAAATGAATAAGCCACTGCACCAGCACTGTTTACATTCAAAGTTAATTAAATCTTTCAAATTCAGGATCCTGTACTCTAGACTACTCAGTGCCGCCTCTCATGCCACTATATGCAAACTCCCTAGTTCATATGTGTTTTATTTTTTAAAAGTGACCCCCTCCCCTCCCCAGTCATTAAATAACAGCTGAATACTGAATCTGTCAACTTCACTCACAAAAATGCTGTATTGCTTTAATGTTCTGGATGACTATGCTGAGATAAAATCCTCCTCCCTGAGTTAGCAGCAAAATGCTTGTGTTTTGCAAATAACCATTTTTACTCATATCCCGCTTTTGGTTATGAAGTGTAAAAGCAGCAGCCAGAGAGGGTTAAACAGGCTTCCTGTCAACGCTCTGCAAGAAGCCAGCCTCTGTACTGCAGCAAGGCAAAGAAATCTGTTCAGGCCTAGTACATTCAGCATTATTCAGCACTATTGGGACCATATTCCAGGATCCCTCAATGCCCACCTGACAGTGTGTCCTCTGCATTAAGGTAGTGATATGGTCTCCCCAAGGCAAATCATCACCTGACCATCCTGTTCTTTGCAGCTCAGCTGTGTCCAGTGACATGCTCCGTGGAGCAAGCCATTGCCACATAACTGTATTCTCTTCTCAGTCACTTTCCAGTAGGTAAAAAAAAAGGAAAAATAAAAAGAAAATTACAAAGCTCCTATTTCTGGCATCACCACACCAGCAGAGCAATAGGGAGGCGACTGGCTGCCCCGGGGAGGAGGCAGCAGCAGTGGGGGCCTGTGCAAGCACCAGCTGGCTGCCAAGCCCAGACCTGAAACTAGGTCTCAGCCCATTCGACTGCAGGGGAAGGGAGGGGAAAAAAAAAA
>VXBC01012395.1:605763-621736 GCA_013399945.1 Ploceus nigricollis
AAAAAAAAAAAGGCAGCAGCACTTTCTCAGAGCAGGAAGAAGGGGAGGCCACGAGCGTTTCCTGTTGTGCAGCTGAAACAAGCAAAGACGTCATTACACTTACGCTCCCTCAGGGTGTCAGCAGATTGAGGGCCAAAGTTCAGTCATTTCCAATGCACCGCAAGGAGGGAGGTTTGGGAGGAGAAACCAGCAGTGGCTTTATTGCTAACAGTGTTCTCTGCACTTGCATAGCAAAACAGCTAAGCAGTCAGCTGCAAAGTATCGTATGTGACTAGAAACAATATTTGCTCAGGAGCCGTGCTGCTCTTGTTTTTCTTGTACAGCTTGTGTAAGAATATTACTGCAATATAGAAGTAGAATGAAATATTACTACAATATCAAAATGTACTAAGCTTTTTTTTGCAGCCCATACTTTTGCAAGCATCTGGAAATCAAGCCTTACATTGCTTTGGATACCATGAAGTAAAACATGTTTTGTAAATGCATCAGAGGCACAACTAGTGGGTAAAACTCCAGGATTCCCTTGTCAGATATGGCCAACATCCTGGCAGAGTGAATACAGAGGCTTCTTTTCAAATTTGCCTCTGTCTTTCTGAAGCAGGTAAGGTCTCACCTTAAGGAAAACAGTGAGGATGCAGGAGTTAGATAGTGGCATGGGGATGTCCAACATTTGGTAACTGATTGTCAGCCAGGCTGTCCATCTAAATGTAAGAAAATCAGTATAGCTGGCAAGCACAGGGAGAATCTGGATTGCAGTACTACCCACCATTACGACCTTCTTAAGCTAAATATTAGAAAGACTTTTTAAATGGAGAGCATTGACATGAATCCATATGAGATTCTTGTCAGAATTTCAGGAGGTTTCAGAGTCTCCACCAACCACTGGAAGCTTTAAAGTGCAGTCTGAACAACTACCTGTAGGAAATGCTTTGGTTATAGCTGATCCTCTCCTGGGTCAGAGGGATGCACAGGCTTACAGTACACTCTCGCACATGAGACACATTCTAGACCCATTTTTGATACTCTCTGAACAACGTCTTAAAACACAGTGATAAATGGAGTCATTCCACAATAAGCATGTCCCAGCATACATCGAATGTGACAGATCGGGTAGCAGTGCTCCACTTGATAGAAGTTGTTTTTCAAATAGAGGTACATAACAAACCTCAGTGAAAAAGGTTACAAGGAGATTGGAAAATGCTTTTCTGAATTCTCATACCATCATCACTAGCTGAAGAGAGTATTTTTGCCTTATTTTTGCAATAACCACCCTGTGGTCACACTGGGAACTGAAGCCAGTTTTCAGCCCTAGTAATTCAGCATAACAGAGCTGAAACTAGGGAATCACCAGACTGTATCTTGGATATATTGTATCTTTCATGGGACATAAGCAGTGTCACTAGCTAACCAAAACTGATCACTTTACTAAAATAAGGTCAGCTATAGTATTTTAATTATTTATAAACTGAACATTTTGGATATATTTTCAAACACGTTACAAGGATACGAGCTGGTTTGGTTGTTTTCTACCCTTTCCTTTAGAGGTAAGTTTTTGAAAGGTAACTTACCTCTAGGATTCATTGCCAGGTAGCATGAAAAAACCTCTACTGCTTCTTGTTCTGACATTAGCTTGAAAACCTAATCCTGAAGGTTGTCAACCTGGCACTAATAATCAGGACTCTTTTCAATATAAAAAAATAAGCAGAGAAATTAGTCTTTGGTGTTGACAGTGATTTGCGGTCCACTGGCATCAACTGCAGTGAAGACAGTTTGGATTAGCCCAGTCAGAGTGATCAGAATCTCGCCCGTAAACTGTGGTTGCTGGAACAGAATCCAGCCCATACTATACAGAGCAGTGGCTGTAAGTAGTGACAATCTCCTGAGAGAAGGAAAAAGGGGGTGAACCTTCAAAAGTACTGTAAGAAAGTTCCCACTGTGCATAGCATCCTAAACAACACATATAAGAGCCATTCGACTTTCTGAAATCCAACCACTTGGTACTGCACTCACTCAGAACAAACTTGGCCAACTATTTTTAGACCCATGTCCAAGAATGAAGGAAATGCACCAACAATTTGTACTTCTGACCATACTGAGACAGCTGGTGCATGGCACAGCAGCAGCACAGGGCCAGGCTGCACAACCACCAGGCACCACCGTGCTGTACCACAACAGGCTTTTGCTACATATCTCTATGTATATTTACATTTTGCTGCCTGTTGCAATACAGTGTCTGCTAAAGAACACAGACTATAACAAGGAACAGCAGGGGATTCACACACCCATCCATGCCCTGAGAGTTAATTTTCATGTAATTACATCTTACTGTTCCATTAGCTGACAAAGAGTATTAAGCCATCTCTGCCATGGTTTGAGGTGAGAAAGTGGAATATTCTCTCTGCAATATCCAAATACAACCCTAATATTTTTAAAAGAGCTGTATCTGTTGTACTGGGTTTTATTCATTAAAAGGTTGAAACTTACAGCAAAGAGACAGATGCAAACTGTGACCTGGCCTCACTGACAGTGCCCTGGCTACACTATGAAAACTTGCCTTTCCACTCCAGAACAGATATTGTGGTAGGTACAAATACATGTGGAAAACAACTCTTAAAGTTGGCTACTTACAAAGTATCTAACACCTTTACTGATCCCCACAAACCCAGTTACACTTTTACCCTTTGCAACCCATCCACGCAATACTTTTAACAAAGCCATTACAGTGTATCACTTGGAAATTCAAATTATGTACAAGGTTTTTATAATTCTTTCACTTCCATTTAAAGAGAAGCTCAAGTGGAAAAGCCATTATGTTGAAATTTTTTTGTTGCTAAATTGTCACATCGCTAAGGGAATTCTCTCAAACAATCCTATAAGCAGATAATTAAAATATCCTGCACCAATTTTATAACGAAAACAAGGCAAATAAAAATGACAAAGTCCAAGCTGCCAAAACACCTGATAGCAGGTCATTATTTATCTTCAAAATACGTGTGGCAAAAAACAGAAGTGGGGGCAAGGAGGGCTTATTTTTTCACTGTAACCTGGTGTTCAGCCTAAATACAGCAGTACAGAATGCAGGAGAGTCTGCCAATTGCTGAAGGGCACAATCCAACCACCAATGCAGTGGCAGCAACTAGAAATTCCCAAAGTATTCCCCACCATTTTGTCTCCTCATTTACTGCACTCAGCTGCCCCATGCCATGCTCTCCTGCCCCAGCAGGACACTGCCACCAGCACCAGTCTCTCCTGCCAGGTACCTGAGTGGGTCTTCAGGCACACGTACGAGCAGCCTCCCTCCCACGCGGAAGCTACATTGCCAAGAGGAACGTTCCAATTATATGGTAAGGATTGGGTTTAGGATGAAAACATTAAACTTGAAATGGGATGATCCCATATAGTGCAGATGTGTGCGAGTGTCCGTAGAGACAAAGTGTGGGAGTGTATTTGTGTCTGTGGTGTGTCTATACACATTTACATACACACTTGTGCACATGTCAGTGTGTAGATACAAAACAATATGTAGACATTTAAATATATAATTATATATATATTCACATTAGAAGTTAATATAGAAAGTGATTTGGCTAAGTGGTACCAAAACCCTGTGATTGTAACTATCTTCTATAAGCAATGGCATATGGAGATTCTTTGGGCAAAACACATTAGGTCCTGGAAGCTAAGTGGGGGAAAAGGTAAGCCCTTATTTTGTGGTACCAGGTATTTATATTTTATTTCAAATGTCTAATCAAGACAAAACAGATCTGAAACCCATGTTTAAGAACCTGAAGTTTTCAACAATAAGTAACCTAATTTCCAGAAACCAAAAGCAATTAGTAAAATACCTATTTATACTGCTTTCATGGAAACAAAGAGAAAACACTTTAAAAATCTTAAAAATATCAAATCATCTTGACTGCTTCTGTATCCCATTAATTCAACAAGATCCTAGGCAACAATAATATTTAGAATAAATATTTTTCTTATGGGAATAGCATTTTCACTCAAATTGACCAGATGATATCAATTAAAAAACAAAGATTAGATACAGAAAACACATCTACTGACTTAAAAACTAAACTGTACTTCAGTGAGTACAAAGCTTGTTGAAGAAGATAACGACTTTTTCTTTTAAAGGTCTTCTTACTTCTAAGGGGAAAATGCTTTTTTCCCCTTGCAGTATTTTGAACTAATTTCCATCCAAATGACAAAAATCTGTTCCCTAAAACTTCAGAGAGCACACCCTACTCAGTGTAAAACACTGCACTCCTACACAAATATAAAGTTGAATATACCCAAGGCAAACCCAGTATTGATTCCAAGTTCTGCACTTGGCCTATATGGATACCTTAAAAAAAAAAGAGAGGAAGATGAAGAGCAACATAAATAAATACAAACCAGTGATACAAAAATACAGTAACTTTCTACGCAATATACCATCTGTTCCTCCAGAAAAGCATGCTGCATCAAGCCACAGGGGCTACAGCTAAGAAAAGCCCTTGTAGAAGAGCCAAGTTCTGTAATGAGCAGTTTCAGAAGCTGTGGAAAACTGTACCAGCCACCACAGTAAGGAGGCAGCCTGTGATACGCTCAGTGGGAATCGCCATCCCCCCATGCTGTGGGCTGGGGTTACCCAAGCTGCCACAAGGTCCTCAGAGAGCTCCCCAAATGTTGCAAACTCAGGGTCAGAGGTTCACAGTGTACCAAAAAAGCTGGGCCACGCTGCAGAGCAAGCACTAGCTGTTTGAGGATGTGGTGTTTTGCTATGGGTTGTTACGGGAAAGTTTTGTCTCCAGAGTTACAGACACAGTAAACTGGATTTCCCCATCTACTCTACAGACCACACCTCCACTGCTGCTGCTCCCTCCTCTTGTACTGTGGATCTAGGATCAGTAAACAGAAATAGCTTCCAGAACATGGGAACAGGCACCCTAGCACGCCTGCTGCCCCTGAGGCACGTGAAAAGTAGGAGCTGCTGCTGCATGCCAGATGCTTGCTCACTGCTGTGTGCCTTACAGCAAGTAAAGTGAGCGTCTTCCAGCCACTTGGGCAAAGAGGCAGGCAGGAGAGACCCAGATCAAAGAAGTGCTAAGGGGTGCTCTGTTATGGTTAAGAAGGCCAAGTAAGGTGCGCAGCCCTCTCCTTCCAGCTGGCAAAGTCTCAGGTACTCAGGATTATGTAGCAAGAATTTCCTTCTGCCGCTTCTATTGTTATTCATTATGCGTGTGTTAAAAAACGTATCCGGCCTTTCCAGACTTTGGTTGCATTATCACACCAAACACAGGCTTTAGGGCAAGGTCTGAGTTTTGTAAACCATGCTTATAGAGAATCTGCTTGCGTTCCCTGTCACCAACCCCAGAACCCTGGGCAATTAGGAGACCGTACCCAGACTGGAGGGAATTTGTGAGCCAACACATTATCACAGCTCTCATTAATAAAATAATAAACTGTGCAATTACAGCAGGGTGTACACATACCTTAGGGTGTGCAATAAGGCACAAATTTAGAAATGGAATATTTCCAACAACCAGCAACAACTTAAACAGGCAAGGATCCTTATCAAACAATTAAGTTACTCAAGAACTACTCCAATAACTGGCCCTTTTTGCCCTGGGTTATGCATTCTAGAATCGTGCAACAAGCTTTCGTTGAACTAGGCTTTTTCTTCTTCCTTTTTCATTTTGTTTGTACTGTTAAAAAAAAAAAAAACGCTCATCTCCCCTCTAATCCACCCACCAGATGAGGCGCAAGATTTTATTTTAAATTACATTGAAAAATGGGGAAGTGCAAAGAAAAACTCCATTATCAGGGATAACCTAATTCAGTTTGGTGCTCCTGGGCTACAGATGGAGAAGCAGATACGTAGGGCAGGTGAAGTACACCAAAATGAAACATCACACTAGAACCATGCAAACCTTTTGTATATATTGTTTTATCTTTATTTTTATGCTGAAGCATACCAGAAACAGACAAAAAACCCCAAAAAACCTTTGAAATTATGCCACTTGAAATAAGCAGGCATCAGACCTCATTAAAAAAATAAAAATAAAACAGGTCATCGTACACAAACTGAAATTAAATGCAAGTTTCTCACACCTTAATCATTCCAAAACCAGATAATGGGATTTCACTGGGGAGAGAAGCACACAGGACAAGATACAGCCCTGGCTCTAAGTAAGTTTCTTTTTCAGCTGGGTTATAACTACAAATAATAACTGGAAAAAAAGCTGAAACCACAGGTCTAAGCCAGTCAGTTGCAACACTTTCACCTTCAACTCCATGCACTTTATATTCAAATCACAATGAAAGCACCTTGGGATACATAATATATCATTTTTTTTCTAAAATACCTTATACCATCTGGCAACGTAAAGATCATTTCTGTTGAGAGTGCCTTTCGTTGTAGGTCTTCTCTGCCTGAAGTATCCAGAGGCTGTTTCCATGTAGACAGTTTTTCTTACAGTCTCACCTAGTGTTACTATATTCAATGAAAAGCAAACCTTGCATGCCGAAGGTTTCCATTTATAGGCTGGGACAGTCACGAGGAGCACTATTTCAGCAGTACAAGTCCTATCTACAGCTGACGGCAAAATCCTGGCCTCATGAAAAAAAATCAAAATCAATAACTTCCCATTCTGCACTTTTATTGGTCAGGACACAATCCAAAATGTCAGAATTTTCATTATATTCACAAGAGACGAGGCAGTTCACATGGTGTCACAACCTGTGCCAGGCACAGTTTGGTGTCATCTTCTCAGATATGCGGCACTGATTAGAAAACTGTGAGATAGTTTTGTGTTGGCTCCAGAGAAAGTGAAGCTCCAGCAACAAGATCCATGTTGGCCTGATGCAAGTGCTTTTGGGGATAGCTTTGATTTCCATAGCTTTGATTTGCAGAGGTAGTCTGCTCATGGACTGACTTTCTGGTCACTTTCCTACAACTGTGAGAGCTGGCAGCACTAGTTCAGCCACAGTGTAGAGGTGGGCATCCCACCAGAGGAGCAAGGCTCAGTGAGCACCATGCTCAAGGCAAGTGTCAGGCACTAGCAGTGACAGGGCCTGGGCAATGACCCTTCCACCTTCTGAGCAGACAGAGTGATGTGACTACGTCCTTCAGAAACATGGGGATGTAAAAGGAACTCAAAGTGCTTCAGCTTAAAGGCAACATCTTTATGGGGTCCAACAAGACATGACCTTGGCTGAGTCAGTCACAAACAGCTAAATGGGGCCATGCTCACTTATTGATCCTGCTGCATCCTCCTAGCAGCCGAGCACCAGGAACAGTGGATAACATTTTAGAAAGATACCCTGGGCAGACTCTTGATACACACTCACCAAAGTGAGACCATGGCAGTTCCTCACTGAGAACTAAGATTTTTTACATTTTCAACAAAATGTGGCTGTGTATATGCATCTGTATAGACATTTGTGAAATAAATGCTAACAATCATGCATAAATAATTCAAACAAATTTATTTATTTACAATATTTTCTTTGATAGTTAACCAACAGCAGAAGTTGAACCTACATGGAATCCAGGACAAATCTTCCTCTCAGTGACAAACAAGCCAGACCTCCAACCACAAGCTCTCATGAAATCATTCCAGGTATATTGTTCTATGAAGGAGACAGGACATGACTATAGGTAAAAGCTATGATCACATATATGCAGATGAGTCTAGATGTATATACTTAGACATGCATTCTTAAATATTTCTTCACACAATGTGGCAAACCCTCTCCATTTTCTGCTGTAATATGTTCATTTTTATGGGAAAGCCTCAAAGCAGGAGCCAAAAAAATGCATTTGTGGCTGAGATAAAAAGACAAGTATAATCCCATCACCTGCATGTGACACTGTCTGAATTAGGAAAGGAAACTGAAACATGGCTCTCTGTTTTCCAGTGTGTGAATCTGTAAACAGCCATCAAATCTATTTATTACACTTTTGGCTCACCAGACAACCCACTTGACTGAGAAAAAGAGAGTCAAAATTAGTTTCATTTATTTCCCTGCTTGGTAGTTAAGTGGGTCGAACTATTGACTGGGATTAAATGATACTGCAAAGAAATTAAATCAAAACCATGCATAAGTAAATGTGAAAATAAATACCTTCAAGGACTGAGCAAGATAAGAAGCATCGTATTCTGTGTGCAAGCTACCTATGGAGACGTCAACATTGGAAGTTAGAGGATGTTACCACTGTATCCCTGAAGGTGCCTTCCACAGGATCTTAGTTGCTCAGCGACACATGCCCGTATGACTTGAGATGGGACAGGGATTCTGAAGACTGTATTACTAAAATTCTGTAGGTTAGAGGGACTCTTGATCTGATAAAAATAACTTCCTGTAGGCAATTATAATCCACTGTCAGTCACATTCAAACCTCCCATCCCCATCTTATTGATCTTCCCCTCAAAGCCTCATCCTCAACCAGCATACATCCAAAATTGTGTATTTAACATCCCTGTTTTCTTCTATAATTAATAAGGTTGTGAGTGAGAAAGAGAAAGAAAATTAAAAGGTTTCTCTCACATTCACTCCATTTGTGGAAAATAAGCTACACTGAAGTTTTGAAGTGGTGTGCATAAAGGAACTCCATCGTCCCATGTGTCTTTCTCTTTCCTGCCATGCACAGAGTCATCCGGGGAGCACGAGAAGGAAAGTCAGGGTACATCTACTGCAAGGTACTTCACTGTTCCTACTGAAGAATGAGCAAAGACCCCAGACACACCACTATAAAGCATCACACAGAGGACATACACCAAAACTAAAGCAAAGGTTCTTCCTGTACACTCATCTTTTACAAGGGATTGTGTCCAGTTCAGCCTCCCATCATGGAGGGTTTGGGTCTATCACTCCTGCATGAGGAAATCTGTACAACCCAGAAGCAAAACAAGCATTTCCAAGTTGACATGTAAACACATCCTGTCCTTACTCCAAAGAAAAATTTCGAAGACTGGATATGTTTCCATTCCCTTCTCTATTACTTTCTAACCTCTCCTTCAAGCCTGTTCATAAAGGTAAGATACAGAGTGGTGGAATTTTTTCCATTAAGAGATCACTAATTGAATAGAATCACTGAACAACTATATGAGCTGAGCTAAAAAACAAAGCGGAGAAAATGAACATATTGTATGTCATCGTTTTGCCTCCCCACATTTCACAGACCAAAGTCCTGTCAGACCAAAGAAAGGTGCTGTCGTACTACTTTATATCAGCTCAAATTTACAACTTCACCTGTTTAGAAAAAAAAAGCTGACTCAAAATTGTCCTACTAATTACTCCAAATCATGAAGTAGTTTTACTTATGCATGGCTGAATAGAAAGTTCTTCACCAATAATTAACATTACTCACTACAATGAATTAGGTCAAAGATGAGCACAATTTGTGTATTTAATTAGTAATTAGGTAAATCAGAGATTAAAAATATATAACATATCAAACATGACTGGACGAACTTCACTGTCCTCTTGATCCCAACATTTTCCACCATAAAAACCAACTGCAGAGGTAGCAACACTGTATTTGATATCACTCTAAAACAAATACCTTTCTGTCAGTTTGTATTTCACTAACATCATTTCCTCCTAAGCATATTATATAAACTACTCCTACCCTTACACTTACCACAAATTTCTTCAGATGCATCAGTAACATCTTGCTAAGCCTGTATCAAAATTCAGCTGTACCTCACAAATTAAATACATGTAGCTTATCCATTATTTAAACCTTAAGAAATCAAATATTCTAGTCAAGCAGCTCTGTGAAAATATTCACTAACATTTAAAGGGATTTTGCTACTATTGCAGGACCAAGCATAAAACAATGGAACAGACTGCAAGTTTTGTTTGACATGAATTTACTAGGAATGTTGGAAGAAATTAAATTCACATAGCTTCGAAGAGATTTTAAAGCAAAATTTCTTTACTCAAAGAGCCTAGTATTATAGCCTCACCTGGTGACCAAAACAGATTTTCATATCAAGACAGCAGGAAGACGTCCAACTTTATAGTCTCATAGTTGATAGTTTAATCCTATTTTTACCAAACTGTAGAAGCTTTTATTGACCTACACAGGACAGGGAATTTGGCTGTAGGAATCCGTGAAAGTCCTGCCAAAGATAAATGCCTTTTTCACTAAAGAACTATTTTACTTCAGACTTAAATGCACTTAAAAGGCTTCTCATGAACAGTTTCAGAAATTGCATTCATAAACATAACCGATTTTAAATGGGAAAAAGTCAAAATTTGTCTATTTCTATTGTTACAGAAGACCATGAATAGTATTTGATTTTCTTTTCTAAAACAGTAACAAAGCAGTTTTAGAAATTCAACTCTCAAGATGAATCAGTGTTTCACAGGTGTCACACAGGACTCAGTTGAACACTGTCAGCATACAGAGGTGTCAGTGAACCACGGGCCTGCATGACGCTCTAGGGTGTCTCTTTCATTGCTAATGCCTGTGCAGAAAGAAAGAAAATCACATCCAGTCCTCACTAAAATTGACAACAGCTAAGAGCAAATAAGGATATTATTTTTCAGCTAACTGAACTATTTATTTTAGCTGTCTTTGAGAGACAAGCAACATAAAACTCCACATACTTCTAGAACTTTTGTAAGCACACTACACACAAAATGAACTACACTGACCTGTGAAGACTGGTAAGAGATGCCAGCAACTTATTTCTCTGTTGAATACTGACTTTGGTCTAAACTAAATAGTTTTTGCTCTAACTAAATAGTGTCACATCTTGTTGTCAAGGAAGGGTAACCTCGGTTATTATTTCATATTATTCTTTCTTGACACACTACACATGTTTTGTTTTAATGCAAGCCACAAACACAAAATGCATAAATACAGAAAACTGGAACTTTTATCTTACTTAAACAAACAAAAACGACAAAAAAAACATACCAACCAACATGTAACAATACCTCACTGTCTAATAAGACTAATTTGGTAACCCTGATCCTGTGCCATTAGATTTTTTAAACTTAGAGCTCTTTTCTGCCTAAGCACAGATGTTGGTCTATGGAAAACCAGCTCAATAAATAATATTATTTCAAAAAATTCTCTGATGTTTTATCATACACTGTACAGTTGGAATTTTCTTTCAGCTTTTTACATTTCTTTAGCAATACTATTCTCTGTAGCCACAAAAGTCTAAACTTCATCATAAATTACAGAAAACAACTTGGAATTCTTCTGCTTAATTTTTTTATGAGTATTTTCTTATGAAGAGGGTCAAACTCTACTTTATTGCATTACTTTTAATATGTCACCTGACACTAATTTCAACTCCTGTTCGTTCCTCTAGTTTTCACTGCTCTGTTAAACTGAACTGTACATGCAAATTACCTAACTGCTTTTCTTTGTATGGAATTTCCAATAAACTACTACCTGAAAAAGAAACTTTCTGTAGCAGTCAAACCTTGAATTTTTCCTGTATGACACAACAGCAATTAAGCTATGCCTTTCAAAAAATACTGTACATCCTTTTCCTCCCTTTTTTTGCAACTTACATAAATCAAAGGTTTTAGCCAGAGCCGCAGCAGTTTATTACAACTTACTTAAGTTGCAATTAAGTGAACCTCCACATTTAAGAACAGATGTATTCTTTACTGCTCGTTTTTGGGTGTGCAGGATCAAATTTATTGTACATGAGTTGCATTTTTCAGACGCTGTAACTGTATTAGGGCAAAACTATCAACTAACAGGAAAAAATAAAAAAACAAAACAAGAAAATAATTTTCAGTAAAACACAAATTGAGGTGCAACAAAACAAACCCATGTGTACCTGAAGTGGCCATAAACTCATTACCTACTACATTATTACATTACTTGTGGCTACCATGTCATATTTAGAAAGAACTTTTCTGCTGAGACCAAATTTACACTGACAGTGATAGAATGTGCATAAACAAACCCAGAAAAAGGGGATACTATCACTATACAAACTGGTCATATCAGTATAATCACGTACCAGGGGAATTTACATCAGATAATTAAATCCATACTTACGCACTGTATTATTTAAGAAAACCACTCAAGTGGTACAAGGTAGGTATGCCCTGAGACTCCCATTCAGAGAAAGTGAACAGGGAAAAAAGCATGCACAGGTTTTTGCTTATTCAAGTAAAAGGCGATACCGAAGTTCAAAAAACAGTAAAAAGAGACACATCCAGAGCAGAACAAGGAAATACGGAAATATAAGCAATACTGTGACCAAAACCAGAGTGGTCCACACCCCATTGCTGTTACCCTGGCACAGAGAGAACAGAGTGACCATTTTGCAGATGTACAGAATGTGCCTGAAAGACAAATGAAAACAAGCACCCAAAATCCACAATACTTCCTCAGAGCATGAAGAAGTTTTTATGTTTAGACCATATCAATGATGGCAAGAATTTAATCACAAGACAATAAAAAAAGGCAAGCAATTCCTGACAGACAAAATTGCATATGGTACTTTAATGTCTTATTATTCTACACTGGGGATTTTGAAACACTGTATAATTGTTCCCCCTACCTATATCCTCCCACACCTTTTCCATGCTCATAGCTTTGGGAAAGAGAGTTCTCAGGGACAAATCTTACTGGGGACAATCTACTACAAATGAGTAGGGAGGGTAAAGCCAATTGTTTAACCTATGAACAAATCAGAATGGTGAAATAAGATGTCCATGGTACCTCCCACTTGCTATTTTAATTTAAAAAAAAAAAAATTTAAACCCCAGATGTTTCCAGACATTAACATATTCTTTAATTTCACTAATGATTTCTTGAAGTCTAAACAGGGGCTTGCTACTTGTTTGTCATGGAAAAACTTCTAATATTTCTATTTACAGTGGATTTTTTCTCTCAGGCTGTCAGACAGCACTTTCACAAGTCCTAATTTCACTTGAGAATTAAAAATATGGCCACAATGAACTGCTTTTTCATATTTCCTGTTGAAATAGGGGAGTCGTTGCAAAGTCTTATAAAATTTTTAAGCACCCAGAAGAGAAACAAGGCTGTACAAAGCTGCTATTTCCTATCAGAATGGCACAACCAGCTTGAAACTTTCATTGTTCTATCATAATTCTGTGTTGCTTTATTTAAATGTATCATCCCAAAATACTCACTGAATATGTGAAAAATACTATTCTCTATTTTCCATCTAGCTTACACTTCCCCTTGCTGTTTCTTCATTTTTTAGCAACTGCTAGATATTCTATTGAAAGGAGAAAAAAAAAGAAAAAACAGAAAACCAAAACTCCCAACCAAACAAAAAAAACTCTAACATACAAATGGTTAAACTACAGAAGAAAGCCAAATAACTTTAAAAATATTTAATCTGTAACATACTACTTCAGAGATGCTGTTTAAGAAATCTTGGGGGAAAAAAAAACCTGCCTCTTTAAAAAAAAAGAATTTTAAAGCAGTTTCCTCATAACTTATCGGACCTTTTTCAAATAACAAAGGTATGCAGCCTCTGCACTCAACACTCCTGTTCACCTCCCAAAAGTATTAACAATTAACTCTTCCCGAAGCCTTTAACCCGTAAGAATAATAATAATTATGCGTTCCTCCTGCTTGGAGGACCAATAATTTAAAACCACATACTCACAGTCTGAGGTAAAATGGATAAAACATTTTCTCTTTACCCTGTGTGAAGACCACTGACATGAAGAACCAACTTTTCATGGGCCTGATTTGTGATGGGACTTAAGACAGAGGAAGTCAGTACTCAGCTCTGGCAATTTACCTGAAATCCTTAGACAGAATCAACTACAAGCAGGTAGTACTTGCTGAGCTGTACAGATAACTATCAATATAACCAACCACAGCTTATTATAAACCCCACCACACTCAAATTTGAAGGACGGCAAGCCATATTTCATAATCCAAGTCACATCACTGTGACTTATACATTATACTTGTATATAGGAATACTCTTAAATAGCAAGCATTCTTTTCTTTTATGGGTAAGTATTGCAGTACTTCACTAAGTAAACCACTTCTGCCAGGCACACAGCTCCTATATTCCCACTACCTTACCCAATATGGTTAAATTACAAAAACAGTAACAGAAACTGCCCCTGCTGTTGACCAAAAATGATGAGCAGAGGGACATACAAAATGGTACTCATTACTTTCACTTCTGTTTAAATCAAATTCACCTTTATTCTTTTTTTTAAAAGCACCTAAAGAAATGAATAAGCAAAGAAGTTTGGCAAAATGCTCAACAATAAATGTCCTGCTTCAAAAATGTCCAGCTTAGTTGCAAACATGCAGACCAGGGTCATAAATTTGCTCACGCAACTGAGTACAGCCAATGGTATTAGAAATAGTTAAAAGTCAAAAAAGAATAGCCTCGTAGGGTGCCACCACATAAACTAAACATGATATACTGCCAAACACTCAAGTAGACACATGTACCATTATTCAGCAAGGACCACATGAATGCATATGGCTCTCTGTTTTGTCTTCATAGTAACAAGAAGGTTTGTAAACAGATCTCACATATGAGGCAATCTAGTCACTTGAGAATCTAATAATCTGCCTTTATAAAGAAGTATTCTGCACTGTTGCCACACAATTGGACTTAGATACACAATTAAAACTCCTCTACATTCGTGCTTTGGGACAAGTGCTGCTCGATTCTATCCTAATCCATAGCAGTGAGGTTTTAAGAAGTCACCTCAGTCAGGACGTATAGAACTGCTATGCCCAACAGCAATTGGAAAATAACATCAACACAACAGACTACAAAACATTAAAAATGCAGATTGTTTGATCAACAAAAGAAATGACACACTGATTTTGTACTGTATCACTGACGCCTTTGCACAGCTGAAAACCACAGTAATCTTCAATACATTTGCAGATGACAGTAGTAACTTCTTAAAATTCACATGAAAAAACCCTCTCAGCCTGTTCTACAACACTTAATTTTTTTGAGAAATGAGACAAAGCAAAAAAAATAATGAAGAAAGTTTCAGATAATCCATACCTGAAGTTTCAGAAATATCTCCT
The DNA here is from genome assembly GCA_013399945.1 of Ploceus nigricollis. Taxonomy (NCBI): domain Eukaryota; kingdom Metazoa; phylum Chordata; class Aves; order Passeriformes; family Ploceidae; genus Ploceus; species Ploceus nigricollis. The sequence continues at coordinate 620,786 of VXBC01012395.1, forward strand.
GAGTGGAAGGATCAGGAAAAATTTAACATCTAAGTGTAAATAAATATAAACCCCAGGATACACCGCATCTATCTAAATATGCCCACGTGCTGCAAATCTAACAGGCAGAGACTCTCCTATCTTTGAAAAACAGATGCACTTTTTTAGCATGTCTGTATATCATCTTCACTATCAAAATATTGAGGATTCCACACCGTGTCCTGATAACCTGAGGATCAAATTCCTCTAGTAGTCAGTGGTTAAGCCACAACAACAACAGAACTTAAAACTGGGCCCACTGAATTTGTACCTCGTTAGACCAGTAGTTCCTTTAAATTAGTAATTACTCCAATTACCCGGTGTCCCCAGAACTCCTGATGATGATGACCGGAGCCCCCTTGCGCTGGGAGCTGCACGAACACATGCCTGCACCCGCAGCTCCGGGAAGCAGAGAAACAGAAACCTAGCCAGCAATGCTTCTCTTTTGCCACCCTGACCACTTTGTTTACTTCTTTCGTAATAGCTCTCAGTATAAATTCATTAGAAGAAAAGAATAAAGTGACACCCTTGACTAAGCCAGCATAAAACGTTTAGTGCCCCCTCTACTATTTAATAATGTACAAACCCAGACAGATTTAATATTAAAGTAGGCTTCACTTTAAAATGAGACAAGAAAAACTATTTAGCTAAACATTTCTGCTGAAACTCATTAGTATTTCGATTACTTTAGTTTAAAAAGGTTTTTAAGAATTATTGCCTAAAAAACCCCAACTCTTCTGTGTTTCAACGGGTTTCATTTCTCCAACTATCATATAAAAAAAAATCTAAAAAAAAAAAAAGTTTGACCATTAGTGCCAACGAATAAGAAAAACAGAACCGTTTTCCGGGAAATTAAGCTCTGAGGAGGTTTATCGTTGTCCTGGGGCGAGCCCCGGCCGCCTGCCCACGGAGACAAGATGTGCTGGCCGGCCG
>VXBC01012395.1:623503-648738 GCA_013399945.1 Ploceus nigricollis
GGTTCGGCCGGGCCGGGGCCGGGGCCGGCAGCGGAGTCCCTCTCCCGGAGCAGCCCCCGGCCCCGGGGCAGAGAGGCGCTGCAGGGGAAATACCCTCCTGCCGGGCGAGGCGGAGCTCGTGCTTCCTTGAGACATCCCACCGCCCTTCCGCGGTGGTCGGGAACCCACCACGGGTTTTCGGAACCTTCGCCGAAGCAGGACCCGTCCGCGGTCCCGCACCGACACACGCCCCGGGTCCTACTGCTCACACTGTCTTTGAGTTAGTTAAACCTGAGCGCGATTCCGAGGAACAGCATTTGTATTCCTGAGATTTGTCACGGCTGCTCGGAGAGTGGAGCTCATCCGGCTGGTTCCCTCTCCCGGCCGCTCTGGCAGTGCGGGGGTTCCTTGCCTGGCCTCACCTAGTTTGGCTTTGCCGTGGCACCGGCGACCGCTGGGTTTTTGACAGCAGGTCTTCACTTACTTTTTAGAGCTAATTTTCTTTTAGGGAATCCATTCAGCCGCGTTTACAGGCTACTGGAAGTTGATTCGAAGTGATGCCAACTCGCAGCACCGTCACGGTGACATCGAAAGTCATACTTGGCATCTGAGATTATTCTTTTGACTGAAATCAAGAAAAAAATCAGTCTCATGGAGGAAAAGGAAAAAGTTTATACATGAATCCTGAAAGCAATGGTTCTTATGGCAGATGCCAGAGTAAATAAAACCATTATTTCATAATTTTACTAGCTAAGAATTTTAAGTTGTTCCTGCATCTTTTAGGGACTAATAACAATTCAGTGCTCAGAGCTGGCAATACAGGGACACAGAAGGGCATAGAATCTATTAATAAAAATCTTCTCATGCAACTGTGGTCTTTGGCCCCTGTTAATTTTGGTGATCTCTGAGTCAGGTTCCTAGTGCTTCATTTTGCTCAATGCAGGAGGTGCAGGAGAGTCTAGGGATTTCTTGGGGTTTCCCTCAAGTTATATAGGCACAAGATCATGTGACCATAATTTCATGATAAATTATGACTTCTTTTACAAATAAGACTTGCTCCTACAAGCATGTTCAATACTGAGAGGGCTGAAAAAAGAGGGTTTTGCTCCTTGTTAGGTCCATGAGCATGTCTGTCTTTGTTTTCCTGATTTTGGTGTAAGTGATACTGTCATTCCTGACACAGTATTGTTTGACTGGGATTATTGTATCTGAGCAAACATATTGACTTTGGGCTTGTGATCTTTATTTGATGTCATGTTAGAATAAGTCAATGGGAGTGCTTAGGACTTGTTTCAAATTGAGGTTTTCCCATCCTGCTATTTTCTACAACAGCAGCATTTATCTCTGCCACCAAATAGTGGCTGTCAGTATCTTCCCCTCTGGGAGGGTGCAGACTCCTGACCAGCACCTTTGACTTCTTTGTGTATGCCCAGAATTGTCATCCTCTCTCCTCCCTCTCACAAGACTTCAGAAGTTCATTTTTACTGTCACAGAGACCAGCCCACAGAAGGTACTGCAACAAGGTTCAGTGTTCAAAATAGGAGTTTATTTACAGTCAGTCTCAAAGCAAAGTAAAAAAATGTTTCTCCATAATGCTATTCAAAATACGAGTCTTTTTCCAATTATGTTGGTTACCTCAAGAAGCTATACTGTGTGTGCTTTCCCACATTCTCTTAGTATTGCACCATCTGAGCCACAGCCATTTCCTTCACTGTGTCTCTACAAGGTATGTGCTGGAGCTACAACTCTTTGGCACTTTGGTGCTTCCAGGGGAGAGAGTGAAGCTATACCTGTGCTCAGAGACCCTCACTGTTCTACAAAATTTGTTTGGCTCAAGCCCCAGAGCAGGTTTTGACAAACTGCACCACTTGCAGCTGCAAGGGTCATTAGCTTGGAGGAGACCTCCCCAGCCAAAGAGGCAAGGAGGTCCTCACAGGGTTCCTTCAGCCCTCTCCCCGGTTGTGCAGAATTGTAACTGGGTGTGACTGAGTATAGACTGACCTTCATCCCCGACTGATGCCCCTTTCCCCTCCCACGGGGAGCATGAGGCAGGAGCACTGCCCCACAGGAGGACTGCAGCTGGGACACCAGGGTAGTTTTCCTCCCAGACTCCTGCCAGTGACTCCGCAGAGAGGCATCAGACATCTGAATCACTTTCTCTCGCCTACTCGTGGCAACAACATAACTTAATAATGATGTCCTTGCTTCATACCATCCTAACATTTCCCTCTAGATTTTTTTTCTATGTTTACACCCAGCTTTTAATAAAACTATCACTCTAACAAAGAAGAGAACTAAGGGAGCTCTCAGATGTAAGATTTACAGCTGTTATTTAAATACAGATTTTGCAGATTCATCAAAAAGTAAGTCATTCTTGCTGCTTGGAAAGCACCTTGGCCATCACAGCTGCAGCTCACAGCAAACACAATGTACAATGATAATATTCAGCAATGATGTTCACAGATTATTAAATGCTATAAATTATTCTGAAAATCTGGTTTGATCTCAGAGCACACAGAATCCATCAGTTTTGTAAACTGTGCTGCTCTCAAAGTAGATAATAGAAAGCATTACATAATTTTCTATAATAGTGCAGTGGAATTGAAATGTTAAACAACCATTCATTCCTAAAATAGCTAATGATTTTAAAGTAATTCATCCTTTCTTAAGAAAAAAATACTTCGTCCCCAAACCTCTACCCACAAGCTCATAACTACTCTTCACAAAGTTGCTACAGATAGAACTGCAGCAAAAGAGACAATTCCTTTATATAAGGCATTGATACCTATTTACTGATTTCACTGTGAGCAGTGTAAAGCAAAATGGACCAAATGGATCCAATTTTCTGAAAGACTCAGAGGGTAGGAATGCAAAACAAAATTAATGGTGTTATTTTGCTGTTTAGATCCTCTTTCTTAAGGTTTGATTAAGTTAGAAAATCTATGGGAAACTGCCTGTGAATGGCTTTCCTCATAAATAAATACTAGAAGTTTGCTATCAATGATGTTTAAAACACATTGTCCTTACAGGAACTTCCTCCCATATTCCTTCTCTCATTTTTCCAACTGCCTGGACTGCAATGTCTCTTGCTGCCCTTGCCCACACCACTGCCTATTCTAACGCCCTCATTACACTCAGCGCTCTTTGTGCTTAGTAGAAAAGTATGCAAGATATTCAGGTCTGGCTTTCCAAAGCTGGAAGAGGTGGGTATACTCCCACTTCTGCTCTCCTCTTTGGAAGACCTGCTCTTTCTCCGCTCATCAGAAAGAGAAGGGCCCTGAGCTGGGTGCTGAGCAATGAATGGCCTGCAAGGGTGGGGGTCCCAGCCACCAGTCCCTCCCAAGGACGCATGGAGAGCCTGAGAGGGCACACCCAGTGGCTTTGGGGCCAGCAAGGAAGGTAAGAAGGGAGACCGAGATGGATTAGAAGAGTTGGCGAGGGTACTAAAAGGGCTGCATTTGCCTCTGACTTTACTTAGGATGTCAAATACGTCACAAAATCCATTTGAAGAGCAGTACTAATTCAGATGACTGATTTTTTATTTTAAGAGATACCTACCTTCTACTGATCATCTCAAGCTCTTCTCAGACATAACAAGCAGCTATGAGTTTCACATATAATTTAATCGTTTAATAACAAAAAATGCATTTCCAGCCACAGCATTCCACTTTCTCATTTGTACACATTGCTTTCCTTTTGCTCAAGTGCTACTTTATCATATGGAAAAAGAGAAAAAGACTCTGCCAGTTCACCCTCTCAACACCTCTTCCTATGTGTTCCTTGAATCCAGGCTGCTGTATCTTGTTTGTCTACTCTCCTACGTAAACAAGGGTAATCTTTCCTCATAGGGGAGTGTGCCCATGACTCCTCCACAGAACACAAAGGAGTCACAGTGAAGCACTTCTTTATCCACAACAGCTCCAATCTCATACAGTATCAAATGGTGTGAAGGAGCACGAAGCCAAGGTGGTTAGCTTGAACAAGCCTGTGTGTAAATAACTCTGGCAGAGGGCCCAAAGGAAGGGGAGTCCTGTTTGCCTGGTAATGAACAAATGGCTGTATTTCCTGAAGGAAAAATATTTTTCTGCTATCTTGAGATTTCCTTAAAAAAAAAAAAAGTTATTTTCTCCACATAAAGTATTTCCAGATGCAGAACTAACATACTGTGTGCATCAACAACTTGATAATAACATGTCATCACTTGACCTTGGAAGAGGGTGAAAAAATGAAAAAGGCAGAATTTTCTGAAATTATGCCCTTTCATGGGAACATTTTTTTAAAGCCCATGAATCCTGGGAAAATGTTTTTTTAAATAAAATTTGATTACTTTTACTCGTTTTAATTTTTTTTCATAGCTAATTGACTAGCTGAATAGGAAAATCTACACTGCTGACTCAAAACTCAGGCAAGGGATTATGTGCACTTCTCATGTGAGATAAATAAAGCTTGTAAGTTCTATAGCCAGGTTCTCTTTGCTTGTCCTTTTTAACATCACAACCCAATTAAGTTTTTGAAAGACTTTTAGGCATTTGGAAAAAATACTTTGCCTTGCTGACAAGTGGAACATGTTACCAAGCCCTGGTTATTTCTCTTTAAATATAAAGTATTAGTTCCTGCAGGTTTTGTATACTGGACTCAGTTCTCCCCCTCACCCTGCCCCATTTTTTATAGGAACAACTGAAGTAAGAGCCTGCCAAAAGCATGGCATGATTTAGCAACTTCTGAGTTATATATAACCTGAACTATTAAGTGACTTAATTTTCTAAACGCTTACCTATTTATATTCTCATTAGCCCTGATAGCCTTTCATTTAGCATTCTTCTCAAACAGGCAACTCTTTTGCATCATCTTCAAATTCAAAGAAACTTCCAGTGCTTCATGCATAGAGAATTTCATGTATGGGCTGGAGAGAGAAGAGGGGCAGACCACTCTTAACAGTGAGTAGTGACAACTTGAAAACAGAGTAAAGAAGATATCTCAAAATGGCAGGCGGCACTTTGGATAAGAAAAATTGCATTAACTAAGTTACAGCTATCTAGAATTTCACCATATTATCCTATCTCCATAACTCCTCTGGCACATGTCATGGGAACCTTCCTAACCACATTGGTTACCTTCCTGGTTTTGCATCCCTGGAATCTTCCCACAGGCAAGCGCCCCAAGCATCCTACAAATACTTTCCTCCACAACTGATTGAGAGGGAAGTGTGCCACCTACTGAAGGACCTCAGCCACTTGTCTTGGACTTTCTTAAGTTCTTGCCCATTTCTGAACTTTCCAGGCCTTCACACTACTGATTTGAATTAGAAATTAGTCTTTGGTTTATGAAAGTTTGTAAACTCAGCAACTGGAAGGTCACGAATATGGACAAGAGCAAATGTAATCCAGGCTAGTTCCATCTAATTCATGTGTAAGCAGCATAATTTGATAAATCATCTGTCTGAAAGCAGTTACTCCTACATTGCCACTTTTTTCCAGAAATGAGATAAATATCAAAAATTATCTCTACAAATGTAAGAAAATACTAGATTTGTAGATAATTACTAAAACACGCAGATGAGTTGGCAGTACTGGCATACATGGAATTTGCAGTTTAGGTGTTAATTAGGCATTTTTAACAAATGAGTGAACAGCTTCACTGCCAGGCGGTAGTTGCCTCTGATGGTGGGTGCGCTTTGTTCAAATAATCATTTGGTTGAACAAGCTCAAAGCAAACTTTACACAGCTGTTGTCATAACTTGCTGTTTGACACACCTAGAGAGTGTCCTTTGGTTACCTGAGTCTCACGCCACTGAGTTATTCATGCACAATAATGCACAATTATTTTGGCTACCAAAAAAGTTGAAACAGATGTCAGTGTTGTTTCAAGTGTTAGAATAGTGGATCATAAATAAATAATTTAAGATCAATTTCTTTTATAAATATCTATGAAACTGCTTAACTAAAAGATTTTCAGCATTGAGGTTCATCAGAGCCTTTCACTTTGGAGTCAGCAATATAAATTCTGTTATGTGCATTACAGCAGATCAAAACTTGTAAAATTGTGATTCACTGAAATTAACTGATAATATATGCCTTTAAATTTTCTCACACTTCTGTATTGGACTGATTTCTTCCTAAGAAATATTGTTCTCAATAATTCTCAGTAAGAATGTCATCAAAACTTCTGCTGGAATGTAAGAAATAAAAATAATGTGATTTAGAATAAATATCTTAATGGATTAACAGTTTGAGGATGTGTAAAATAAAAGTTTGAAGTGTTTCTACAAGTTTTGTCAATCTTAACCAACTTGTCATACAGTACATTAAAATCTCTGTAATACCTGAAACTGTACCATTCAGGGTTTCACATGTGTAGGACATAGAAGGAAAATAAAATTCATTGTCAGCAAGCACAAAACAGAGGGAAATCTAACTCTAGACACACCATCATGTCTATACCTACTATCAGTTTAAAAAGTTCTGCAAGTCATTGCAGACAGTTCAGCAAAACTATCAGCCCAGTGACCAATGAAAGCACCGTTACCAGGAATAATTCAGAAAAAAAGGGATAAAAAAGTGTTACACCTGTATAGATCCAGGTGGCACACACCAAATACTCTTCTGCTCAGGCACAATCTGAAAAATAGTATGGTGCCATCCCCCCCCCCATCACGAAAATGACGAGGTTTTGCAGATTTAAAACAGGCAAAAAACCCCACTTACTTAACACAGCACATGGCAAAAATGTAGACCTGGGGCAGAGGAATGCTGTGGGGTGCCAGACTATGAATGTCTTGAAAACAAGATTCACCTGTGAGATAGTCCTTTACTGGCAATTAAAAAAGCTTATATATGTGCAGATGCTTAGGGGTCAGTCGCTAAACAACTCACTGACTGGCAGAAGTGGGTGTATCATGGAAAAACTATAGGAGACAAAAAGAGGAAATTCTTTCCCTAAGTGGCCACACTTTGAGGACAACAAATTACATGGAGTACTCATCTGGCTGAAATAATGGCAGCTCTTATCTTCCTACTAATTTATGGTGGGTTGTTTCGGGGCACTTTTTCCAGTCACAACTGGCCTCTCTTTCTGCAAATGTCTGACAACTTTTGGGCTTTTAAAATTATTTTCAGTTTCAAAGACTGTATGGAGAAGCATTCAATGAAAATTTCAGTTCATCCTTGAATTATTTTTCTTCTTCATAATGGAAGAGACATTGCAGAGCATGTTGTATTTTCTGCTTTAAAAGCCAAAATGTATTAAAGATCTCCAACAAATTACTGATTTGTCGTAATGTAACCAATTCTAATAGCTAAAATATCAATATAAACTCTATTTCCTGAATACCACAGGTTTGTAAATGTGAAATACCCAGGCAGCAAACTTTGTATTACCTGAGTTTTTGAACTTATAATATTTTTGAGCCATTGGCAGCCCAATTAGGTGTTCAGCATATGTCTTGCATTTCAGAATCCATACACCATTCATCTGGAATAAAGAGATATGAAGGGGATGTGAGTCATTAATCATATTCAGGAAACAGGTTTCTGAAAATTAATACATGACCAGTTGCCAGTAAGTAGCCATCTGCTACATATATGAAAAAAAGTATGTTCTAAAGCTACATATTTTAATGATAGTTTTAAAATTGTAAATGGAAATGGAAACAATATTTCTCTAATGGAATGTCTAATATCACTTAAGTCCTACTAAGGGCTGCACAATGATTCTGATCAATGGGAGCTGGGTAAAATTGCATAGTCAGTATAGTACAGACAAGTCTGAAGTCAAGCTGGTGTGTAAAGGCATAATTACTGTTAAGTGCAGGAATAAACCTAGTGATTTCAGTGATGTTCTCTTGGGCTTAAAGTTAAACAAATGCTTAAGTGTCCTAGACTTCACAATCCTGTGCCCTCCATCCTTACTCACAGGCACTGACATTTCTTGCGCACCTCTAGGAGAAGATGTACAATTTGGCCCTATCCCTAGTTCAGTATGAGTATGCAAGTACATGGTTTTCTTATGTTTTGAAAATTTTTGGATTTTTCAAGCGGGTGGACACTATTAAATTCAAACAGGTTACATTCATCGGATGTTGTTTGTTAACAACTTCAGTTGTAATCTCAGTATGTGTAATCACTGCTGCGGGAGGGGGGAGGGGGAAAAATAAAATTGTGTTCTTGGTCAATAAGAACATTGTCAGACTGTTTAAGAAGAATATTTACCCGAAAACTAAGAATGGAAATTGCCAGTGCAATTACAATGTTTTGGCAAGGAACTAGCATGAAGCCTGCGAAAAGTCTGTTGGTGGATACCAACATGTATAAAAAGAGATTCAGTCCTGGGCTTACAGCATGGCCAGCAGTGTTCCTGGCTCAAGGTCTTTGGACTGTAGAAATTAATAAAAGAGCAAATTCAAAGTTCTGTTCTAATCTTCACTTAAACTGTAATTATATTTCAACAATCCAGAAACATTTGAAACTGCAGAAAAGTTGGCAACAGATAACCCTGTGTGCTATGAGCAATAGGCACTCACAGCCATATAACAAATTAAAAACAAACTTCTCTGCTGGAGACAGGAGTAAATGTCTGTTAAATAATTTAGGTGAAATTATTTTCTTTCGAAAGATCAAAATTGCATCTTCAGCTTCTGTGTACAAACCAAAATATGGCTAAAGACAGTTGATGATTGAGGGCAACACGTGTTCTGAAGTGTAATTTAACTCTGATTTTGGTCAAAAGATACAATGTAAAAAATATTCTAGCAGCCAGATACAACGAGAAGTAGATCTCATGGGGGGGGGGAAAAATCACTGAAACTAGCCTAACAGATTGGCCAGTCCTCTTCAGTGTGGGTCATCTATTATCATCCCAACCAAGCGTCAGAGATTGATAGGTATTAGCCATTTACAGTGATATAACAAGATATTGCCTACATACTCTGTACTGTTCAAGATCCAACAACTGAAGAAGAAGGTTTGTGGAAGGCCTGACAAACTTGCAAGTACTGAGAAAACAGAAAGTTTCAAGTTTTGCTTCAGTGAAATGCTGTTAGTGAAATCATGAATAAAATCTTCTGGTTAAAGAAATATTTGGAGCCAACAAATCAGGTAGCTGGTGAACTCAAATTGTCTGCAGTTTGGGATCTTTGCTAACACTGTCTTGGACCTACTAGCTGACTTACAGTGCAGTATTCACAAGCTTTTTTATAAAAGCATTATAAAAAATGCAAAAAAAAAATCCTTTATCTGCATCTCCAAGGCCACAGGAGACAGGACAACAATGAGAAATGGTGGAGAACTAGATTTTCCCTCCATACCCTAGTTCTGATAACAGAACAGGTTGGTATGGAAATCTGAATCCAAACTTATTTAAAGATGTTTAGACTTTTTAATTAGGTTCTCTTTAATTTTCTAAAGGACTCGTACAACACAGAAGACAACAAAGCTATAGCTATAGTAGTCAATGAACCAGGGCCCATCCCTGAGGATTTGTATCTTTATTGCCCTGTATCTTTAATGCCTTCCCAAAATAGTGCAGCACCACACACACACTCTACCTAAGAGAGTGAAAAGATGCCAACCAGCAAGTTGAGGGCTGGCTGGCAATGTGCAGAGGGAAATGAAGTACATATTGGCAGGAAGTGAAAAAATAAAGTTATGCTGGATGGGAAGAGAAATACTGAGAAGGAAATTATCTCAATTCAGGAAGCTCTTAATAATATGTTTAAAAATAAAGCATATGCTTCAGTATCTTCTTACCAATAGCCTGTGTGCCTCGAGTTAGGCACATATTTGAGCATCTTGCTGAGCTGGGGCTCTGCAGTGAAGTTTCATGGGCTGCTTAAAGTGACATAAGTCTGTGGTGTCACTGAGAGATGTGAACCTCCCCTTCCCAATGTCTGTAGCCCTGTTGTTCCACCACCTCTCCTCTCCTGGCACTAGACTTGTGGGAGCTGCACTGTCAGCAGCATCAGCAATGCACTTGCAATGGGGGCTGGAGGAAAAGAGCAGGTAGGGAGAGGGCTTTTTCTGCACATGCAGGTGAACTGGATGCAAGCTGAAGACACGTGTCAAATCATACTCTGTGTGTCCTCAGCCACTCCACTCCTCTTTTAGCAAAACTAACAGAGAATTCAAACTCATCTTGGATGGCCTGCCTGGGCCTTTGCAACCTTTATCTGAAGTGGTTAAATAGGCACCATATCTCCATGCTGACATGTTGTAAGATACATATCCTTCTACATGATTTGAAAGAAATTAAAAAGTATTAATTTGCATTTGCAGAACAAACATTTCTAAAAATTGTGGGGTTTTTTTTTTTTTTTTTTACTGGAGAAGTGCCTGACAGATGGTTTGAGTGAGGAGTGGTGAGGCACTTAAACCAATTTCCCAGTGTTCTGTCAGCTATTTACAGTTTCTGTTGCACACATTCATCGTTCATAATCTTTCATAAAATTCAACTTTACCTTTCAATCTATAAGGAAAAAAATGTTCTGATGTCCCATACTGATTCCACTGTATGATACTGTTCAAGTTATTGGCTCCATCATGCAATGTACAGTGCAGATATAGACTAGTTCATTAGTCAGGATGAAACAATAAAACAGCTCAAACCATTTAAAACCTATTAATCTGGATAGTACCATTAGCATAAGCAATGATTTATTATTACCAAATTAAATCCATTATAAGTATCTTGAGTGTCCAATCAGGTTAGTAATAACTGACTAAAGCAATCTACCCAAATGACTGTACTCCTTGATGGAATGCTTTTGGGATTGCTATGCATTAATCTGACTTTTAGTGGGCTGAACTGTTATTTATAACTCTGATAAACTGACTTTCATAACATGTAGAACAGCTAAACATTTTAGAATAGTTAGAATGGTTTCATAGGCTCTGTGATCAATATTTTTTTCTCTCTTTAGGGTCTAAAAGGCATCTTCTACCATATCACAGTTCCATCAGTCAGATAATCCCTGATCAATATGAAACCTGACTGTATTTTTTCATTCAGATTTTACAGGACTTATGTTAAAGGAAACAGAAATGAAGACAAAATTTTAAATACTTGAAAAAAACCCAGGATGCTAAATGGATATTCCAGATAACAAGACTGATGTGTTCTCATTGTTCCCATGGAGCTGGAGCCCTGCTAGCACTGGCTGAGCACAGCACACTGGGTGTGCTAGACTGTTGGGACAGACTAGGATTGAGACTGCTCCTCAAGTGACAGAATAAAGTTACAGATTTACTAAGAAGAATTTTAAGAAGAGAGGTACGGAGTTTTAACTCTTTAACAGAAACATGTAACTTCTCTTGCTAACGACATGGGTATGGGTTTTTGTCCATTAATTTTAAATTATTTGTCCGACTATTTTAAAAACCTGCTATTTCTTGTAAGTGCTACATATGCTAAATATTATGTATATGTATATGTAATGCATGGTAAAATATAGGGGTCAGTTAAAAGGAACTCTAGGCTCCCCCAAAAGCTTTGCCAATGGTGGCTGTCTCTTTATTGCAGTTACTCTTGCTGTGGCATGTGTCTGCTTCTAAAACATTTCTTCTCCCAAGTCTCCTGTATAAGCAAGAAAACAGACCTCTTTCATAGATGGGAAGCTGAAGGTGAAAGATTACTTCATTTTGCACTGGCAGGCAAGAAAATCAACGAGAGCAGACCTCCCTGGTTCTTTCTGTGTGGATACAATGTCTTCCCTTTTGGTGCGTTTTCACCAAACAGTTTGATGGGGTTGGTATATAGGACAGCAAGTAGAATCAAGAACTTGATTCTATTTATCAGAAGTCAGATGTTAAGCAATTACTGTCATTGTCAGCGACTGCACCTCATATATATTTTGAGATATACAGATAAAAAAAATTATTTCCCAGTGCTCTTCCTCATGCAGTAGAGCTATGCTTTCACAGGGACAAATGTGGGATAAGCTGTTTGAATCCCACTGAAGGGAGATTTTTATCACTGCTTTGAACTTTTTTAATGCCATTGGAAACGAATGTGGTAGGATCAGCATCAAATTTAATTGGTCTCCAGTCTCTGTCCAGTAACTTACTCCATTGGTGGGATTATGAGAAAGGAACCAGAACAAACACCCAAGTTCACAGGATACCAGGAGTCTACTGGGGTAAACTAAGTTGCAGCACTGATGGGCTGGCATGGGAAGAAGGGGACTGTGTTGCTTTCGTTTTCCTGTTGCTTCCATTTTTCTGTTATCTGACACATCTTGGTACTCAGCACAAGTTTTTTCTTGAGGCTGTTGTAATTTTCCCCTGAAGTAAGAAAATATATGTCTGGGTCTTTTCTGACAAACTGACAGGGCAATAACTTATATACACGAATCAGATTAGTTGACAGTAAAGATACATGGGATGTGTTATTTGAAGGACATGAATAGTTGTTGTTATTTTTCAGCCCGAAACACATCCTGAATGCAAAAACCTGCCAAGAACAGTATAGTGAACATAGCTCAGTGTTTTAAAGCTGACAGTAAGACTAATATTTTAAGCTGGCTTCTTACCCCTTTTTCCAAGGTTCAGCCATAACAATCATTCTTCTCAAAGTCATATTGTTTTGTGTGATTTTCCAACATAGCATGACTCAGTTGCTTAAAAGTCTTTGAAATTCAAGAAGGAAATAACCTAACGGAATCAGAAGCAAAACCTACTGAATTTTAAATCACAGGGCATCTCTCAGGCTCACTGTTTTTCCCTTATGCATGGGTAAATAAATTTAATTTGAGAATAAGAGATGTAGCTTTCTCCCACAAAATTAATAGATTAAACAGAAGTGAATCCTTTTCTGACTGTCCTTTGAGGAAACAGTTTTTGTTGGTTAAACTGAACGGGCTTGCATTCTGATCTTTTTGGGCTGTTTTCACTACAGTCAAGGCAGTTTATGCATCTATAAAGACAGAGACATGCCTACTTCATTTATTGTTCCTCTTTTAGTCTTCTTTTAAAGCAAAAACATATTCAGTGAGCAACTGAATTACATTATTTAAATATGCTTTATGATCTATGCAGCAAAGCTAAATATGTTCCCTGGTTTCCTTCCGTGAGGTTTCTGTGAGGATAAGCAGAAATCCTGTAAGCTGCACCTCTTCCCCCCTGAAAGGGAGAAATCTGAGGGGACAGTGGGACCACTGGCTTTCTCCTGATTTACTGCAGGCAGGATCTTGGCTCCTGTGACTTACTCTGAGGCTCACCCCAAGCCCAGACTCCCATAGAAGAGGAGCTGCTCTGGGGGAAGCCAGGCTTTCAGCCAGGCATGCAGGACCACAGTTAAGGGAGTAGCAATCTAGGCTGGGGCAGACACAGCCAGCTGGACACAGGCCTGACCTGATGGTGAGGAAACATCTTTTGCAGGAGAACTTTGCTGCAACCAGACCAGGGACCTTCTGGCTCATCTGAACAGACAGAAATTTTGCTCTTGGTGCTGTCAACGGCCTTGGCATATTTTCCAGTTTATCCAGTCTATATTTTCATGAGAAGAGAAATTTTCTCTGGACAAGGAGGTTTTTGTTACCAAGGGAGGAGATAGTGTCAACTATCAATACCCCTGGCCATGTCTGGGGACTCCTCTTAACCACGGAAGAAAATTATTATTAATGGGAACCCAAATCTTTGCTCCCTGGCTTAATGCAAGTGATGAGCATGACTAACATGACATGAGGCAGAGAGTAGAATCAAACTTGCTCCCTCACCATCATCTCATGAACACCTTAAAGGCTAAGCTATAGAACAGTCAAATTTTCTACACATGACACTTTTTCCTTTGCATAAAACAAGCTGTCAGCAGCCAAAGTCATAAATAAACCCTCAGTCCTGCTTCAGACATGAAACCTGAACATTAATCTCCAAAATAAAGTATTTTATTATTTATGCAAAATATATAGTCACCAAAAATAATTAGGATCCTTCCCCACTCAAGCATATCCTCTAAGATGTAAGAGAGAACAAGAAGTGGAAGTTGCAGATTATAGTCTGTTCTGCTACTGGGCAGAACTAAAACAAACTGTCTTATATACTTCATGATTTCTTTAACTCCTGAATTATTTGGGGGAAAATGTTAGCCTTTCAGTTTCTTGTGTCCATTCTTTCTCTGCTCTCTCTCATCCATCTTTCCCACAGTATAGTGTTTCAGGTCGCATAAAAAAAGTTTTTCACATTTAAGTTATTTGCATATTCCCTTACAGACCGACAGTTTGATGGCAATTTGCTATCCACTTGCAGCCACAGACCTTTCACTTTGAACACTAGGAACTGAGGGAACCATGCAAAATAGGATAGCAGCACTTGAATATTATATTACCCATATATTACAATTATATAAAGATTAAATGCAATGGGCTATCAAAAGTAAGAAGGCTCTTAGGAGCACCAAAGTAAAAACAAAGGCATTATGTAAGGACAAATAAATCATTAATTAGATTGATAGAACCTACAACAGAAGAATTTTATTTCACTGAACTATAGACATATATTTGTAACAAATCTATATGTAAACTATAGACACATATTTGGAAACAAATCTAAATGTAAATTGTTGATCAGTGCATAATCTTCCTTATGTACCAGTGAATTACAATCACAAATTTCTACCTGCAAGTGGAAGTTTCACTGGCAGTCTGGCATAGTGGCTATTTCTATAGATTTGTGAGACAACTTGGCCAGCAGTTCTGCAATTTCAGATTTGAGTTCCTTCAAAATCTTGGTTGAATGCCAACCTGCCCTGGTGACTTACGGATATCTGTCTATTTGATTTAATTCCATTTGGATCCGTATTTCTATAGCTGAAGGAAATGGGAGCAGGGACTTCAAGTAAACTGTCTTTGTCTCAGCCACATAGCCAAAGCAGTAGTAATATGTTGAAATGAAAATTTGTGGAAAGAAAACAGGTCTACTGATTCTATCCAGTCACCCTCATGCACACTGCATTGTGCTAAAAACATTGGGCAGGGCAATGACAGCGATCATAAAGGCAGTAGTGAGGCACCTTTTGATTTGCACATCTGTCAGAGCAATGCCAGCCTACTTATGAGATGATAAAATGAGCTAAATTAAGAATGATCAGGGAACCCCATTCACATTACTGAAGCATCATACAGTAAGTGCAAGAGACAGGTGGCATAAGAGCTAAAACAAGGATGGAGAGTGTGTGCTGCAGGGAATCAATCTACTGCATTAACGGCTAATGGCACACTCAGTATTTATCCATTATTTATCACATAAATGAGTATGTACTGTCTAGACTGCAGAGGTGCTTTCATAACTAGAATGACACTGATTACTGAAAATTAAAAAATGAGAGATGATCTTAATAAGTGAATTGAAAATTAGCAAATGGTAACAAACTCTACATGGTATATCTGCTCAAACTAATAACAGTGGGTTTTGTCTTGCTTTTATGAAAATTATTTGATCCATTACTGTAATTTTAGAGTTTAAAGAATAATGCAAAATCTGGAAAAAAAGTAGAGGACTTAGGATGCAATCACTACCTGCCACTATCACATACTTTCATTTGCATGCATACTCTTCATTCTGAGATGCTTTTTGTTTTGCTTTAATATTCTGTTCATTTATTTCTTTTCCCTTTCAACTTACTGGCACATTAGTGAAAACTAATAATATCTGCTCACATTAAGAAAAGAATTCTGTTACTCACCATGTACTATGTTCCAGTTGTGGCATAGAAACCACACTCTATGCATTGGTTTTAATGTTTTAATGATACCAGAACACTGGCCTTGAGTAAGTCAGTTCCATGAGCTCAGGCTTGATCATGTATCATTATCAGTGGAAGCTGTATCATTACATCCAGAAGAAGAAGCGTCAAATTTTCACCTGAGACCCACTGACAGTGTTAAAATTGGACAAAAAAATTAGATGGTTAGTTGAATCAGGAAACTTTAGAGTTTAATTCCAATAAAAGTAGCACAAGGTTTTTTAGCCATGCTAATTTATTAATGAAGGATAGAAGAATGATATCAAATAAGTGAAAAAGAAGCCCTTAAGTGTTCCCACTATATTAAACATCTTTAAAAGATGACTTCTATATGAAGAGAATTTTGTTCCTGGAGAGTTAGGTAACCACTTAAAATTTATACTAATGCTAAATGTTGGCTATTTGCATTCATCTGCATTACACTCCATCCTCACCACAGACCAGGAATTCCCAAGAGACAAATCATTGTATCTTGCAGTTGAAAAGGTTTTTAACTAGGTATGCTGGCCCTGAAAGAAACCTGTGTACTTCTTCCATGTGAATCCATCACAGCTGGTCAGTTCTTTCATAAGCACCAAACTGTTGTCCTGCAGGTGAATCCCTTACAAGGAAAATGGATATGTTTTCCATGACAAAGTGAAAAACATAAAATTTCCTCAGCTGCCATCAGAAATGTCTAAAATTTTAAAAATCCCTATCTCAAATAATTTCTGGAAATATTCATGATATAATTTACTCTGATAAGGATATATGTTATATTAAGATGCCAACAACAAGCAAACAAACAAAACCAAAATAAAAAATCCTCTCAAACCTTGAATTGTGTAGGTTAAGAAAACATAGAGGACAGTTTTGTGATTAATCTAAATCAGCCAAAATTAAATGGAGTCTTACAAAGATTTAGATTGTGTTCTGAATCATAGTGTACCATCTGGGCTGCTCATAAATTATAAAGCTGCTAGACCAGTGGCTGCATAAGTTCATGCAAGGCTTGAAGATGCTTGAGAATAGATTATATTTTTTGTAAAATGTTCATGAACAGGATTTCTTCCACCTTCATTCACATGAATATTTTGGTTAAAAAATTGCATTTTCAATTATCCCTAGCAGTTGTATATTGCTAGCATAACTAGTCAGATTTACCAGTTAATATACTCCAAAAAGGCACCTAAAGGCTTTCAAAGGTATCATAATTATCATATTTACAGTCTCCAGGGTTACTTCCAGCAAAGACATCCTAATTCAGCCTCTTCTGGTTCATTCAATTGCATTTTATTAGCTAGTAACTATACTGCTAAGACTTATAGTAATGCTGCTCCACATCTGCTTAAACTGCTGTCTCTTCATGATGCATATGTGACATGGACACAATTGTATTCCTTTTATAAACAGAAAAAAAAAAGGCAGTGACTTGTAGCTAGTCCATTCAGTTAGCGAATCTGAGATTCATGGGCAGGAGTTCTGGCAGCCAAACATTTCCCATGGATATTAAGTACTAGTTTTACTTTGCAAACACCCATTTTTCCAGTGTGTCCTCTGCAGTGGTTAGGAAAACTGTGCAACACTGCTGTCATCCAGGAAGACAAGGATTATGATTATCTCATTCACTTGTAGAGAAATTCCCATGATTTAGCTTGAATAGTTTTAAACTGTTTTGATTTTTATTTTTGTTTTAGCAAGTGAATAGCAATAATCATAACACGAAAAAGGTATTTGTAAGAAAGTCTGAAGTAATTTCAGTGTGTTCATTTATTCCCATTTGCATTTGTGACAATTAACCTAAGAGCTCAAATATGCAATAGGGCGTAACTGGTTTCTTTCTGCAAGCTGGTCTCAACCTCCTGCTTCTCCCTTCTTTTTCTCCTTTAATACACATTATCTTTCCATCCTCTGCAATTAATCTCAAATGACCATCAGACTATAAAAACACACAAAGCTGAATAAACAGTGGAGAAAGTTATTCATGGTTATTTCCCTAAACCCAGTTTGCAATTAACTTTTTTGTCACATCAATATGTGTGTTTCCTTCCCTTTTTACTTACATTTTGAGGTTTCTATTATGGACTTCTTTTTCAAGCTCATTTTAAGAGAGGCTTTTAGTTATGGAGATACAGACACATGGCAGATTAATAAGTGAGGAAATTACAGGAATAGTTTTCTGTCTACCATTTCCTCAGTGGTTTTGTGTGTCTAAGAACAAGATTTGAAAGCAGGCCGAAAGAGTGTAAATTAGTGAACAGGGAAGGAGTTTAATCCATCAGCATAGCCATAGACTGAACTAAAAAGGCAGGAAAAAAAAAGGATGGCATGAAGATACCTTATCCGAAGATTTCTTGATCATGTTCTTATTTTCCAGAATACGAAATGTTTTCGATACACAGACAAGAAAAACAAAACAAAACAAAAAAAAGCATCAATATCCAAGAAAACGATCCTATGGAGCCATCTGTAGTATAATATCATCACAGTAAGATGCAGACCCCCTGCCATTGTTAGCCCAGAGAAATGTGAGCCTTCAGCAGCAGATTGTATCAATGGAAAGGACACACACTGAAAAATGACAGAGTTTCCACAAGTTGTGTGAAAGACATTTTTAGGATGAGCACTAGAATTAAAAATTAGATAGAAAAACAGCTTCCAGCTGGTGACAGAGAGCGCTTGGTTGCTGCTGTATTGTCTGGCAGATAGCAAAAAGCCAGAAGTGTGGCATTCTGCTGAGAGTCATTCCTACCAGGAGAGGAGGAATTGGCAACGATCAGCATTCCCTGAAGGGGGGCTAGCAGATGATGGGAGGCACCTCCAGGTTTGCTTGGCAGCCCAAACACAATAAAAGCTTCTGCAAAAGCATCAAAGCAAAATTAGTTTAAAAAGCTGGCCATGCCAAATCTTTGAGATGGGTATTCAGTCACTCCTGTCCTTGCTAGCCACTGCTGTCTCTTTGCTACTGAATGAAACACGCTCTCTCTGTCCTGACTGTTGTATTAGATGTGTATTACTGCTCTCCCTTGATCAGCTAAATCTTACTGCAGCTGAAGCAGAAAATTCAGTCATTCACAATAGAAGATATTTTATGTTTACTCTATTTTCCAGTACTGCCTATGAGTTGGTTGTCACAAAAAATATAACGTTGTTTGTTTAAGAAAATTCTGTATTTTTTAGTATTTCATGTTTCCTCAGAAGTCGAGGATATAACTGAGTGAAGTACAGTTACATATTTATAATTTCAAAATAAATTAAGAAATAGCTGAGATGAACTTTCAGTCAGGACACAAGACATAAAGTTTTACTAGTCCAGAATTATGAATAAGAATTTGGGGTACTGACATGGTGCAAACAAATAAGTCTACAACTTCTGATGGGCAGTTTCAGGGTAGAGATTTGTTCCAATTCAATTAATATAACACACATGTAAAGTCTCCAGCACAACTTAACAATTATATAACTTTGTTTATGCAAGCAGTGCTACAGAAGTGGTGTGGAGCACCACTCCCATTCCTTCTTATCCTACTAACTCCTTTGCCCAGGTGTTCAGAGGAGGTAGCATGGTGATGTACTTAGGGGATTTAAGCCATCAGAGAAATTATTTTAACAATCAACAATTTAATTTATTGTTAATTATTAAATCTAATAACTAAAATTAATAATTAAAGTTAGCAATTTAAATCAGCTGTTAAAATTACAAATTACCAACTTTTAATCTAGAAAGTTCAGGCAGACTTGGTGAGCCATGCATTAGTCACTAGGTGTAAATGCAAATGTATCTCTATTTACACTAACACATCACATCAACCTGTTGAGGTCGGAAGGGACCTTTTGAGAACATATTGTTGAATCCCCCTGCTCAGGTGGGGTCAACTACACCAGTTTGCCCAGGACCATGTATAGATGGGTTTTGAATACTGCCACAGATGTAGAACCCACAATCTATCTAAGCAACCTGTTGCCATGTGCAACCAATCTAAGAGTAAACAGCATTTTCTTACATTCAGATGGGATTTCATGTGTTTCAATGGTAACTAGTAAAAATTCTTATGCCAGGATTGTCTTCTATCAAAAGAAGAGAAGGCAGATCCTTAGTGTGCAGTCTCACACAGGGTTAATTTTTTCTGGCTTTACAATTATTTGTGGAAAATTGGTTTGTCTTCATTTGTACATTTTTAATGAATAAGAAGCTGACTCATATTTCCCCATGGCAAACAGTTCTGCTTTTTTACTGTTCACTGATATTCCTAGACAACAATGCATATCCACCGAAGTTAATTAACACCAAGGTTGTGGGTTCAACCCCTGTACGGGCCATTTATTTAAGAACTGGACTTGATGATCCTTCTGGGTCTCTTCCAACTCAGAATATTCTGTGAATCTTTTGACCCCAAGATTAGCTCAGTTGGTTAGAGCATGGTGCTAATATACAGCTCATTCCAAGAACTTGACAATAGCTAGATGTAGTGTAAGGGATAAGCTCTTAAAACAGGACAGCAGACAATTTATAACTGTGCACTGCATGTTCCTAAACCACTTCCCAAAACCACATCCTTCTGTAAGACTGCATGCTACAGCAGAAGAATATTTGCTCTGGTTCACAGAGGGCCATATGATCTGTGGGCAGGTGGAATACTTCCAGTCAGTAGCACAATTCTGTGCCTCAGGGCCTGGTACCTGCCTTCCCTTTCTGCCCTAACACTGTCTGATGTACTCAAGAGAAAGTACATGAAACCGAGATATTAAATCCTGACCAAGAAACAGCTTTGTTACACACAAACTATCTGATCCAAATGTGGAGAAAAGCTAATCTGCTTACACAGTCCCTGCCTCACTTACATATTCAAAGTTTCTGATCTGTACAATTAGGCTTTTTCTTTATAAAAATCATCCCTTTGGGGCACTATAACTTAAGAGGGAAGATGAACATAGTTTTTTCACTTATTTCATCTTTATAGCAAGAAAGTTCATGTTTTTTCAGGATAAAGCCAAGTTTAACTTGCAGAGAGGAAAACTCAATTTCCATCTGCCTCAAGCTTTGTTTCACTAATCTGGTTATCTCTGCTCCAGCTTTTTTCCCCATTGTTAAAGACATATAGATAGATATATAGTACAATATGCAGTACAAAATATGCCAAATTAGTAACTTCACAATTATTATTAAACCTAAATGTGAAGGTAAATTGGCAATAATCAGTCATCATGAAATGAAGTAGTTCCATAAATCTAAACACTTTGTTTTTTATACCAGGTATGAATGCAGTCTTTTAATTTCTATTATCTTATTTTCTCCGTCCTTCAATCTTTATTATATAGGTAATTTATACCTATTCAAAATAAATGAAGAAATAAAAAGTTGACTAAACTTTACGGTACTTTTAACAATAGGCCTAGTTATAGCATCTGTCTTTACCAAATATTTTGAGTTGAATCCTTCCCTGATACATGAGGCCATTTCCTACCCAAGTGGTACTTTATTCAACTGAAGAGCTACATATTAAACACATACATATTAACTGAGAACATGTCTAAAAACTCTTCTCTTAGGCACTGAGAAGGTTTTACAACAATATCCTGATGATTTTTAACTTGCATTGTTTCAGTAATTTCACTTATTCCTCACAAGAAAGCTTAGTTTTTGCATGTCTGCTAATGTGAGAGTCACACTCCCACACATCCAAGTACTTACCTTGGCACAGTTTGTACTCCATGCCTCAGATATCAGAAATTGCAGTATTAGGTGCATTGCCATGAGCACATTGTGTTGAGGCAGTATTACCATTTTCCTACAAGTACAACTATTATTATTATTATTATTATTATTATTATTATTATTATTATTATTATTGCTTTGGAGGGAAGTGTTTGTGGCATAATTCCTTGTAGACAACTAATCTGCATTTAAAGTAATTAAGGAAAGGCCCATTGTGGGTCTCAAAATCTCTCTCACAGATAATTCATCAATATCTTTTGATATTCACAAAAATAAAATGCTGTTCAGAAATTCAAATGTCATTTGTTTAAAAAAAATGGAAAACAAACAAAACACAAAGCCATTAAAAAAAACCAAGCAAAACAAAAACCAAAACAAAACAAACTCTCCCCCACCAAAAAATGAAAAAAAAATATCCACGAAAAAAATTCCTTCAACATTTTTATCTGCTAGCCTGCCTAGAAATGATCAAAACTTAGACTCCAAGATGTTATGCTTTATTCTGTCAAGGTGCCAAGTAGCAAGAACACCATTGGGATGGTTCCCATCCATTTTATATAATTGGATGGGAACCTCCCCCACCCCTTTTTTTTTTCCACTCAGTTCTCTAACAGATTTTTAGACATCTTGCTTCCTCCCATGTAGTAGACAGCCCTTACTAACCTCTCCCATCCCAGACACACAAACACTTTGAACTCTTTCTCCTTTCTAATGCCATCTCTCAACTGAATGACAACTATGACCTGTGTCAAAATCCCATTTTCAAGTAAATTTACAGTATGTGGCTTGTGAAAATTGAGTCTTTTCACAATTTACATACAAACAAGTATTTAATCACTGGGATCTGAAAAATGACAGGGTAGCCCTGAATATCTGACTTTACATGGTTAATGTCTACTTAACTATGATTTAAGCATTTAATCCAAAACCTGAAATGTAAACACTTTACCAAAGTACAAAAAAGTTTCATTTATACAGTGATGTAAAAGTCAAAGCAGTAAACTTCTAAATTTTACTTTGCTGAAAAATACTTAAGACTAAATCCAAAGGAAAATAAAATCCATTGCAGACCATCTTCAACGACAGTCACAAAAGACTTTGCTGCTTGTCTCTCAATAAACAGTAGAAATCCACAGCAGCACATACAGGCTTTCTCCAATCTAATCTAGTCCTTATTAGAATACTGTACAGAGAGTCAACAGATACTCCTTTAGAAAGGATACAGTTCAAAGAACCCACCCACAATGTACTTATGCTTCCTTTCAAAGGTAGGAATTAGAAATGCATAATAAAAAACAGTTTTTGACTAGGAAGAAGCTTGGCTGGTCCTGGCACAATAGTTAACCTGCCTTGAGATTTTCTTCACTGAAAGAAAAAAAATGGGGAACGAGAGTGTTATAATGTACCACATTCTGCTTCATTTAGATTTTCACCTTGATTTACAAGGCCGAGTGAAAGCTTTTCTAATGAGGTTAAGATTTTCTGTGGGCCTTGCTGAGATGTCTATTGAAGAGGGGAGAGTAAAACTGAAGAACGTTCAAATGGGGCTCTAAAATGCCTTTTTAGTTTTAGAAAAGTTTTGAGGGTTCTGTAACCTTGGAGACTGTTTAACCTACACACAACTAAAATGCAAACTGCTAAAGGTGGCTATCAAGTAATGTTCAGTGAGTGTTAGTGTCTGCAGTGCCTTATTATTGACAGAGAGGTGACCAAAGGAGTGAGTTCCTATATATTGAAGGAGATGGTGCAGGAGAAAAGTAGGGGATGGACTGCCTAAGGCTTAGACAGCCCCAACTCTTGCTGTCAAGAGGCTGATCACAACACCATAGAGTTCTGCACAGAGTAACTTTCCTTTGAGAGCTTTTGCAACTTGACACAGTTTCAGAAAGCAAGCTGGATTCCTTTTGAATAAAACCAAAACAGAAGATGTGCTGCAGGATTTCACTTAATGCACCTCAGCCACTAATGAATATTCACAGATCCAGAGAAGTGAAATCTCCTGCAAGCATACAGAACAGACATCAGGTCCTCACCAGCAAGTATGCTGTTTTACAGACTCCCTTCTGTTCGGTCACACTGATAATGTCACTAGTCTGGTCTCCTGTTGTACTCCAGACCATTACATTACACTCAGATGGCACTGCACCTTGAGGCTTCAGGGAGACTGCAAGACTTTTAGCCTGAAAGACTAAAACACATGCCAGAAACAAGGGTGTGATTGCCCACCATGCTTTCTGGGTCTGTGAACTGATGGATAAGATTATCTAAAGCATCTGGTGCTAAATTCATGCTTCATGCTTCTACAGGATTCTTTATACATGCATACATATGACATAAAACTCCTCTGCATAAGCAGAGACCTTGAACAGTGCTAAATTCATTGAGGATAGCTGCTAGCATGTGTTCTCCTAAAAGCCCTTCATTTTTGCCAAACTTTAGTACAGTTGATATCAGATGAAAAGGCTTTGACTTTACTTAGTAGAATAGAAACAGGGAATGCATTGCACAATCATTGATTCTTTTTGCCTTCCAGTAGCTTAATTATGATAAAACACCTTATTGTTCAAATATTTATTTCATAAGACAGATATATGGAGATGTTTTTTTATAGAAGTGATTTGTCTATCCAAGCCCAGACACCACTGCTTGTGGGTTTTTTTTCCCCTTTAAAATAACTTTTCCAGATGATAGAGCAATTTAATATTTACCCTGCAATCAAGCACCTTAAGAGCTTTCTTTTTTAAGGTGTAGGAGTCCAAAACATGAGGCCCCCCTGGATTTCTCCTAGTATCAAGGATCCCTGTGGTGATCAAACCTCTGCTTACAGGACAGAATCACAGAATCACAGAATGGGTGAGGTTAGGAGGGACCACAGTGGATCATCTGGTCCAACCTCCCTGCTCAAGCAGGTTTATCCTAGAGTACACGGTACAGCATTGTGTCCAGATGGTTCTCAAACATATCCAGTCAGGGGGACTCCACAATCTGAGCAACCTGTTCCAGTGCACAGTCACTCACACCATAAAGAATTCCCTCCTCATATTCAGGTGGAACATCCTGTGCATCAGTTTCTGTCTGTTGCCTCTTGTCTTACTGCCGGGCACCACTGAGCAGTGCCTGAATACATCCTCTTGACACCCTCCTTTAAGATACTCCCAGACGCTGATGAGGTCCCCTCTCAGTCACCACTTCTCGAGGCTGAACAGGCCCAGCTCCCTGAACCCTTCCTTGTAAGAGACACGCTCCAGCCTCTTGGTAGGATGTCCCAGGGCATCGTGCCTTACAATGCTGGTACTTCATTTCAACCCAGGGATCAGGAGGCTCCCATCTCACAGGGCTTGTAGGCATTGGAGAGCCCTTTTAGCAAACGTCTGTGTGGGATGAGTGGAAACACTGAGAAGCCTGCAGGTGCCTCAGGAACACAGAGGGCAAAACAAATGCTCTGCCCGGCGGGGCCGCTGTATGGACACACGAAGGGCACGGACATACGTAGGATATGGACACACGAAGGGCAGCCCTGGAGCCGCAAACGGGGCACTCAACCAGAGCCGCACCCCCTCCGCGGCCTCTCTGGGGCGTCCCCGGCCGCGCTCCCGCCCACTGGCAGCGCGGGCCGCGAGGGGGGGCACACACGAGCCCCAGCGTTCCTCGGAGGCAGGCAGTTATAACCCGTAACTGCTGACTCATTGTAGCTCTCGCTTGAAAACCGGCGGGCAGCCGGGTTCTGCAGTTAACTCGTGATCACACTGGCGTCCCTCCGCTCCCTCGGGAACGGCCCGGCCTCCTCCGGCCCGGCCCGGACGCGGAGCTGAGGCTCGGGAGCGCGCCGAGC
>VXBC01012395.1:648755-667886 GCA_013399945.1 Ploceus nigricollis
GGGACACACACACACACACACACACACCGGGACACACGGACACACACACGCGAGGCACACACACGCGGGACACGGACACAGACATAGGCACACGGAGGCGCACCCCGCGCCGCAAACATGGCGCTGGTGCCCTGCCAGGTGCTGCGCGCCGCCATCCTCCTGTCCTATTGCTCCATCCTGTGCAATTACAAGGCCATTGACATGCCCGCGCATCAGACCTATGGAGGCAGCTGGAAATTTCTGACCTTCATAGACCTGGTAAGTGCCCCCGGCGGCGGCCGTGGCCCTGCCCCCTCCCTCGGGCTGCCCGTGGAGCGGCCGCGGCCCGGGTGCATCGCGGCCCCCGGCGCTCGACGGCTTCGCCATGCGGTGACCTTAAAGCGGGGCGGCGACATGTTGGGGCTGCAGGGCCGGCCGTGAGAGGAGCCGGCCGGGCATCGCGGAGCCGGGTGGTTTGAACGGAGAGAGGCACGGACAAAGCCGAGCGGCTGCTGCGTGTAAGCGGCCGTGGGGAAGGTGCGCCTGACGGCCTGTCACCCGTCCCAGTGCTGATGATGTATTTCGCCTTTTCTAATGGCCGACAGTGAACACCAGAACCTACTGGCCCAGCATCTGGCTCCCGTGTGCTGTCAAAATAAAATATATGTCTTGCTCCTTTTGGCCCTTCTGAGGAATCCATCTGTGACAGCTGCAAGTGTGTCAGTGATGCAAAAAGGCAGGCAACTCCAACTTGCCAGATCCAGTTAGTTTTGGTTGCAAATCCATAAAGGAGTGTATGAAATAAAAGACATGTCATTTCATCATATTTCTTCATAAGGGTCCAGAGCTATAAGAGTCACTGGCATGCTGGCCTGCTGGAGAACACCAGGTGCTAGTCAGGGCTATTTTTAATATGAGCTTCCTAGGCCTGCTGCCCCCACAACAATTGTTCCCTTAGTGCAGGTGGGAGGAGAGGGGGTGGGAGGAAGAGAGGAGATGGGAGGAGAAACTTCGTTTCTGGTTCAGAAATATGATAGCCAACATACACCTAGTACCTAGATAAAAATACTTTTTTTTTCCTTTGTATCCACGGTGTAACAAGGCGAGAAATTTTGCGGCTCTAACTCACTGAAAAGTCCCAAAATGCAGGTATTTCAGTGCCTCCCAGTGATAACACCTCTCTCAGAACTTCATTGGAGATTCACAAGTACTGCTGCTATTGCCTACATGCATGATACTGACTCAGTAGGTTGAGTTTGTGGGCTTGTAGACCAAAGACTGAAACACTCACTCATAGTCGAGCAGGTCAAATGTGCAAATTTCTGCATCAAGATTAAGTTAAGGTTCACTGAGGTTTGTATTTTATTTACAGAGAAGAAGCATCTACTGTATTTTTCACTTAGCCAGGATAATTTTTTTGTAGGTGCAAAAATTTGCTGGAGCTCTGAGGAGCCACAGCAGTAACTAGTGCTTTTGCTGCAACTCTAAATAGTGTCTTAAGGCTTAATGTTTCTCTGGAGGACAAACTAGAATCTATGCTTTTTACTTTTTGGGTTGCTGAACAGTACTGTCTATAATATTGGTTAATAGAAGTTAAAATAAAATCCCAGTAAGTTAAGGGGGTAGCTGTTGACTTCAGTGACAGTTGAACTGGAAGTGAACCAGCCAAAACTAAAAGATGATAATCTCTTTGAGTCTCCTTCACCTTTTTCTCTTTTCTCCTAGCCCTGACAGTTGCTCGAGGACTGTCAACCAGGGCTGTCATACAGTGAAAATTTAACTGTAAATGATAGTCATCATTTCCCAAAAATTATAGCCCTGTCTATGGCAAGTTCACGTGGACTTTTCCATCAAAGCATGTACATGGTTCAGGCTACTTCTGTCGGGGCTCAAAAGGTCATGGTAAATATGTAGTGCTTTCTAAAATAGCTAGAATAGTTATCAACTGCAGCTAGTTATTTCTGTCCTTTAGCTAATAGTTGTCATGTGTTTCTCATAGTCAAGCCCAGTAGTTGAGAAAAGATTTAGCAATTTCTTTCAGTGTTTAGACCTTCAAAATAACACACAATTCAATGGCTTGAATGCCTTTCTCAGTGACTAGCCAGTATGCAGAGCTCTCCACTTGCTGATGATATTTCTTTACATCCAAATGGCCCTGCCAGCATCTTACGTAAGCAAATCTATCTTTCTGTTCCCCGGGATGACTAGGAGACTTGACAAAACAAAACCAGTTAGATTCCTGAGGAGAATACCAGGAGGCATGGTTGGAGGATGTTAGGCACATTTCCAAAATCCTGTGTCTTGACTAAGTCTTGAAAAGCTCTTCCATAAGTTTCAGTTTGCTCAGCCATGTGCACTGTTCCTGTGTCAGTCACATTCAAAGGCTGTCTAGACAAAATATCATCAATGCCAGAGTCTTGGCAGACATGTGTTCTTGCTACAGATTGTACCTCCACAAACAGAGATTTCATCTTTGACATCACAGAAGCACGTAGAAGTTCTTTCTGCTTCCAAAAACTGCTACCACTTTTTGAGAAAAGTCAGTTTATTACTTTAATCTGAAAAGTAATAAACTGACTTTTCTCAAAAGAACTTCTATGTACTTCTGTTTATTACTTTAATCTGAAAAGTAGTTTGGAATTTTTTCCATCTGTCCATTTGCAAAGGGATGTTCGTTCCAGTCTCAGCATCCATAAATCTCTTGGAGTTTTAAGTAGCCAGTTTTGTAGAGGTGCTGTGAGAAATGATTTACAGTTATCTGCAGGTATTATACCTTTGAACTGAATTATGAAAATACAGTAGTTTGGACTCTAAAACATGGGACAGTAAAACATTATAAGTGTATGCAGTGATTTGAACAGTAGACTTTGAGCCCTCACATTGTTCACAGAAGTTGAGCATTATGAGGAAGTTTTTTAATACTAATGTAATGTCCATGTCCATCCAAAGTATTTTGGATGTTCATATCTAAGTAGTGTTTTGGATGCCAATGTTCATTCCTAATCTCTTCTGTCCTTGAATTAGGAAAGAATACAAGTGCAACCGATGACTTTTAACTGCTGTCATTCCGATGAGTTACTTTTTTTTGCAGTTGTTGCACCAAATCTGGTGGCAACATTCCCTAAAACACCTGTGACAGTGGAATATTTTTCTGGTTTATGAAGCAGTGCTTAGGCAATATGTTTTGACATTACACTCAAGATGCTCCTGTCTGTTGCTACTAATAGTAATACCTCTACTGCAGCCTTTCTTCTTGGTATATAGAGGTGGTAGATACTTTCCCTGCTTATTGAAAAGGTGGTAAAGATACCTGTCTAGTACCTGTGTATTCCAAAGCCCACAAAGAAAAGACAGCAGCAGTGTCTTCTTTGTCATGTATATAGTGGAAAACCAAGGTATGAAGAGGTAAAGAGTTGCTGCCAAAATCAGTTGGTGGGCCCAGCAGATGGAATTATGGAACTGAATATTCAGGCTAGTTCAAAACTACTGTGTTGCTTTCATTGGAACTCAAAACACAAACCAAGCCCTGAGGTTAGTTCCTGTGAAAACGGCAAAGAATTGGATTCAGATGGGATATTTCAAAAAATGAGCCTAAAATTTCTTGTATAGCTGCCTTTGTTTAACTTAGATTCACGATTTTGTGCTTTAATAGTAGAATGCTGCAAGACAGCACTGTCCTGTGCTGCATCCATAAATACATTGTTGAGCCTCATAGCTGAAATTTAAGTTAGGCCGGAAATGATGCCAGCAAATACTCTTTGCAACAAGTTTGTCATCTTATATAAATCCCTTAGAAATGTTCCTTACACAGTTCTGTAGGTACCTGAAGTAGCTGGGTTAAAGATAATAGTACTTGGTCATCCTGCATACACTGCAATCACACACTTGCCTTTATAAATAAACATTTGTTGAGGAATCCATTGCACCAACTTGTTTAAAAGTTGCTATTGCATTTTATTCCTCACTTTCTCTTGGATCTCTTACTGTTGTTGGGAGAGGAGGCAAAATTAAATAGAATTTGTCTTCTGGAATAAAGCGGAGAGCCTGTGGGTGCCAAAAGAAGACTGAATCTACTTTTTGTTTTTGGGTGTGTGTAATAATTAGCAGAAAAGTAACTTAGAGTTGTAAGTATGTACCTCCTTAGTAAGGAATGTGCTGGTCTAAATACCTTCTAGTTTTCATTGTGCAGTTTCTCTGGAAAACTTACTCCTCAAAGAAAATAGAGTAAACGAAGATATGAGTGCACATATATTAACAAATTTATGTTTTTTTGGTTTTGTATTTTATAATCTTAAGGTCTCCCTGATAGGCAGCACAGGGTAGTTATAGAAACAAAAAGCAAGGCCAGATTTTTGGAAGCAGTCTCAAGTGTTATGTTTTATGATTAATCATCATAAAATTAATGGTTCCATTTTGAATATCACAATGTTAACCTGGGTATTCCTATGGCTTGATTCAGGGCAGCCAAAGCTAGAGAGGAACAGATTTTGCTCATATATAAATCTACCTGATGTTATACATTTATTATTCTCTTGAAAGAAACAGCAGGATGCTGTGCGAACTTTTTATACATTGCCTGGCAGATTGAATTCTACAAAAAATAGGTATGTGCTCTGTTCCCAGCACATATTTTTTGCCAGTGAATGCTGGGGTTTTTTGCAGAAAACACCTTTAGATTTAGTTTGATTAAATTCAAATAAGTGATCAGAACTTATGTCCTTGTCTTGGAAAACTTTCAGAGGGCCATGTTATCAACACTAGAAACTCGAGTTGTTAGACTTATAAGTTATTTATGTAGTGTATTAGTTATTAAGTTATATGAGATACAGTTACTAGACAACAAAAAAGATCAGTTTAACAAAGTGCAGCTAAAAATTTTTGGTAATTTGTGCCCAATTTGGATGTAGTCAAGCTGATAGGAAATAAAAGGACCAGAAAATGCTAGAGGCTAAAAGTTTCAGAATTAAGGAATAATAAACTGTACTATTGGTGTATTACCTGAAATTGAGCAAGTTTCATTGCTAACTGCCACAAGCAGAGGACAAAAGTGAAAACAGATTCCACACTGTATGGAATATAACTGACTCTTTTAGAGGATTTCCCTTAGTAAAATAAATTTCACCTTATGATTTCCTTTTTCATAATCTGTAAAGTTAGACTAATATGCAAGTGTTTCATGGCTTTTGAGTGAAAAGATTCCAGAAGTGTTAAATATTACTATGTATTATTTCCAGTAGTAATTCATCATCATATCTAAACATCTCTGTGGTGTTACTATAGCAGAGAATACAGTCAATGGAGAATTTATCAGTTTACACAGAAAAGGATTGTTTTTTAAGGAATAACAAGATGAGGTTTCTTAATGATACTTTAGGTATTTGAGAGGAAATGTAACAATATAGGTAAGAGAGACTTTCAAGTGTTTCAGAGCTTTTTTTTCACTCTTGGGCTGTAAACATGTCTGGGGAAGAGTAATGTATAGTGCTGTTCATGCAGTAATAAAAATGTAATAGTGTCACCCTTCTTTATTCATAGATCTGTGTTTTTCCCTTTGCTGTTGATAGCGCTATTACAAATTGAGTGGAATTTGAACACTACATTGAAGTGTTCTGTTTTCACATTGCATTAGTCTGCCTTTATTTTACAATTGTATTTAAGTACAATGTACATTTAATTTGGGAATTCTCAGGGCAGTTATGGCTATCTTGAACTATTTGTGTTGGCAATAGGGTTGGCAATGTAAAGCAGGAGAATGGAAGAGAGGAAAAATTTGGATCACTTTCCATGATGATAGATTTAACTAATGTCAGTAATATTATTTTAGAACTTGGAGTAGGTAAGTGATATGCAGCAGTGCTGTGTTTTACACCAGTGTACAGTCTGTAGAGTTTTGCCAGAACAGTTTCAAATGATGACAACTTCAAGAAGTTGGTTTAGTAGTCTTTCGGTTGCCCTTTGAAAAACATCCTATTTACTTAAGTTGTATAACAGTTGAATTGTTTTCTTTAAAATTTTATGATAGTGGTAAGGATAATTCAGATAATCTTATATGCCTTCATATGGCAAAATTGTTTTAAACAATTGGTTTAAACAGGGACAACACATCTAGTGTTCTACGTTCTTTGCTGAAGTCATTTGGGTTCTGAGCTGTCCTAATCCATTATGAATATAAATATTTAAAAATTATTTAATCAATGTATTTTTGACCTTATATTTATGTTATGTTAATGCAGCCATGTAAGTTTATACAAGAAATAGATTCTGGAAGATTGACCTTCTTACGTTGCAGTAAAGATCTATATAACCTATCAAACAATATTCTTAACTAGTATAGAAAATTGCAAACTTAGTGTTCTAAATTAAATATATATTAAATGTATATTTTATTATATTTGTAATAAAAATCAAATAACACTTGATTCTTTGTAGTTACATGAACCTTCTTTGCAGTTACAAGAACCTTAGGATGTACAAGGACTTGTAGGGTAGATGTCCATGTTGGTAGTTGCTTGCTTTGTCCTTAGGCTGAAAAAGAATATGTGCTAATATGCTACTGTACAACAAATCTGAAGTTGACCTATAAGTAAAAAAAAGCCTTTATGAAATTACAAAATCTTCACATTCCACAGATATAAGTTTGAAGATTTGAAGAAAGTAAAACGATAGAATGTAATAAAGGAAAAAATAGGCAATTCTGCAGTCTGTTGAACACAATATATGAGATTGATTGTGACGGATTATGCCGAGTGTGTATTTACCTGAAGAAACCAATAAAAAATATCTTAGATTCCTTCTATTAGATGAAGTATTTTCTGTGCTGCAATCTTCCATATCTACTAGTAGGTTTTGTGAGGGCCTGCATATCCTAATGCAATATTTAGAAAACATTTTTCTAATTGTGCTACTTTAAGATAGTCTCTGATATTGGGAGGAGCTCAGTGTGGGTGGAGAATTTCTTGTCATTTGGAGCTCTAATTGCTAATGCAGTTCCAGACAGTAAATGTAAAAAAGATCACCACCAGTGACAGGTTAGTATGCTTTCTGCAGAATTCAAGAATGAAATAAATATTGGTGTTTAAGAAAGTTCACACTGGATATTTCTGGTTTTGAAATAAAGGTGATGTTATTGCTTGCAAAACACTCATGCAAAACATCAAACTCCTTCCAGTGTAGGTTTTTGGGATTTTTTAAAGTATTTGAATCTAGTCTTCTCATCTTGATGTTCCACTATAGGTATGTATATATGGAGAAATATGGCATATAAGGTAGAAACAAAATTGACAATTGACTTATTTTGTAGACCAACTCTTTGAGTGGGTGAATATGAAAAGCTTTCATCCTTCCAATGAAAGCTTTTTCAAATTTTGCTTTATTTCCCAGCATTTATTTGTATAATTACATTGTCCCCGTACTGTATTTTCCAAGGCTCTCAATTTGTTATTAGTCTTCAAATCTTTGCAGGCTTTGTTCCATTACTCTTACTATGTATAATGCAAGATTTTTTCAACTCAGCATAGTTAAATATGCTACCACTGAAAAACCTGTGTTTACAAAACTTCAGTGGATGGAAAAGTTAACCCAACTCTGAAGAAAAAAAAATCTGTTGGAAGCTTAAATAACACTTCCAGACTTTTCAGACAGGAAGAAACTCTAAGTTAAAATTTATAAGTATGTTTTGGTAAGACTTAAAAACAAGCCCCTCAGCTAGAAGTGTGATTAAGTTTTTGGGTTTTTTTTTTAAATACTGCAAAATTGGTTTTATGCTGCAAAATTTAGGGATTCTGTTGGTTGAAAACAGGCTAAGCTTATGTGAAATGCTAGGGGAAAATAAGAACCTGATTTTCATTTGTATGAAGGCTTCTTCTGGCAATGTAGCTAAATCCCAATTTCCCTTGAGAGTTTCAGAGTACCATTTGAATGCCTCTAGTTGCATTCCCTGAACATCCTGTCTTACCACTGCCCGTACAAGCATCCAGTTTACAGTAGGTTTTACAAGCAAATATGCCAAAAGGTGCAATTGTATAATAATTTCCACTTTAATCTGTTTGTAGCTGACATGGTTCAGGTATTTTTGCCGCAGTTGTCTATCAGGTTAGTTGTTTTAAAGTGCATGAGGACTCTGCAGTGTAGCTTAAAACAAAACTAGTAGTGCTGCATTTTTCCTAGCTGAATATTTGGTGTCCTGGTTAAGTAGAATAGAATGTGCAGGAGAGCAGGATGTAAAATCCCTCACTAATTCCTTCCTTACTTGTAAACCAATGCACAAAGGGTAGTGGGTTTTTGCAATTAATTGGTCCAATTGAAACAATTGAAGAGGCTGAATCTTAACTCTACAAATGCTGCTAGACTCTTCAGACTGTTTGAGCTGCTTGTGCAGGGAGCGACCTAGCTGAGAATTTAAATTCTAATCTATTAGGGATTGATTGGCTCATTTTTGGTTTCAGGCAGTGCTGTCTGTATTTGTATATTTTTTTAAACCTAGGGGTTTGTGTATGTTTTTTCTTCCCTGTATTTGTGTATATTTTATAATGTGTCTTGAAGCCTTCTGGTCCTGGTAGCACATAAGTAATACATTGTTATTTATTATTATTGCTAATATTATTAGAATTCAGCACGAGTGGGAGTTCCACATGCAAAGTACAGGTGGCATATGTTCCTAAATGTACTTGATCAGATGCAAAAGGAAGAAAAAGAAACTGCTGACTTGAGCTGCTGCTATATGAATTGGTGAAATGGCAAGAACACAAAAGGGATGTTTTTCCTGCAAGGTGCTTAACAAACTTGTGCCTGAAAGTGGAGGAAGCATTTCAGACAGCTGATGTTGGGGCAAGTGGCTGATCCTGAGGCACAGCAGTGGGGCCTTTGCCCATAGGGAAGACACAAGTTGTTTACGGCCAGTGCTTGTGCAGGCTCAGCTATGTAAAGAAAGGAAGTAGGGAAGTGAGAGAGAAAAGGAATCATACATGACAACACTTTGTACCTGGGACGCATAGGTGGCAGAGTGTACCATGCCGACCAGTCTTGTGTTGTGACAAACTGGTATTTAGGTATTTGACTGCCAGCTATGAGGACAAAGTGAGGGAAGGCAAGGGGTGGAGATGCAGGGTGGCTGGTATTTCTTGGTTAAACCAGCATGTGTTAGCTCCCTCAGACTTCGCTCCTTTCCTTTTCCTCTCTGTCATTTCTTCCTCCCACACACCCACAGTCTCCCCACACAGCCCCCCTGGCTGGGGGCACTGGTGCCACAGCACCACTTCCCTGCACATACATGTTTGGCTTAGCAAGCTCTGCTCAGCGCAGGGTGCTTGCAAATCTTGTCCCTAGTTAGAAGCCATATGCGCTGACAGATGCAGAGGTCCCCATTTGCTGTTCACTTAGGCTTACAAACAAATGGAGACTCCATGCTGTGAAAACTTTCTTAACCTGGGTTTACTTGTTCTATCTATGTTCCAAGGACTGTGCAGTAGACACAATTGTCTGCATTCCAGTAGGTCCCAGGAAGTGAGTCCCAAGAATGTGTGAGTCACAGTGGAAACCTCTGCTGTGTGGAGCTGCATGGGAGGCTGGAAGGGATTTGGTGTGTTCAGGTGTGGACACACATCTTTGTGTACATTTGATATAATAGTTATTTACCTATGCTGCACATAATTTGAAAATACCAAACTGTTCGTAAGAGCTACTCTGTTCCATAGCCTCTCCATATGCTGTGCACATCTCAGAGTAAACTGATCTGCTACTACTGAAGTCAGTTTAGGTGACCAATTAATGATCAATGGGTCAAAGATTACAGCGGTTCAAGATGCTGTTCAAGTTTTTCAGTGTCAATTGTAGAGGACAGGAGAGTGTAGAAAACTTTTGGGTCAGCTGTCTCATGACCTACCATGGCTAGAAAGGGATATTCCTGCATTTATTAAGGAGCTAATGATCTTCCTAATTCTAATATATTATTATAGAAGATTAGTGTTCAAATCTCCTTGACTCATTGCCAGTATAATTTCAGAAGCTAGACACCTCTGGTTTTCCATAGATTGTATGCTATGCTTTTAAGTTATATGTCATTTCAGGTTAAGTTTTATTTTTTTATTAAGTTTTATTTTCTTTTTGTGGTGGTTTGGGGCAGAAACTACTTACAATTATTACCAAATATTACCAAAACTGAGTTTAAATGATGAGATGTATTTTATGACAATGCATTTTAGAAAAGGGTGGAGGGACCTCTTGTTACTTTGAGGATTTGGACCATGGGATCTGAACTTCTTGATTTTAAAATTCAACCTGCAACATAAAAGCAAAATGCGAATGTTCTTGAGGGTGTGCAGGGGATGACTCTTTTCATCCACTGCTGGCTTTGTCAGTGAAAGTGCTGTCCCTTTGCCCTGATCCATTTGTGCCCCTTTATCACTCAGTCAGGCTCCTCAGTTACAAGTTGCTGTCAGCTATCAGTATATTTTCTGCCTTTTTTTTTTTTCTACAGGAGTCCCCCTGTCCGATACTCTTCCCCTGTTCTAGTATCTTCTAACCCAGCACGGTCTCCTTGGTGTTTCAGCTCTGCATCGCAGTTCCAGTTGCACACCCAGTGCTGTTCCAGAAGCCTGTGTTTTCCTGTCAAGTGCTGCTTTTCTTACCCCACGTACTTCTTACACTCCTTCCCCACCATTCACACATGCTGTCTTTCCTCCCAGTGCATTCACTCTCATGTATTCTTCTGCGTTCTCACCCTGTCCTTCCCAAAATTCCAGACCTACTCAGTGTCATTCATTCTCTTGTGTTTTTAAAGCACCTTGTATAGACCCAAACCAATAAAAAATAAGCCATCTTCCATTAGAAAAACTTGATCTTGGTGTGATGTGGCCTTAAATAAACCAGTTTGGAAATTATGCTGTTACATAAGACTCTTAGCTTTGCTTTCTGTTTTTGAACAAGTTTTTTAGCATCCTGGTTACAGGAAAAAAAAGCCTGTAAGTGTTAAGCATAATGGATCATGATCCTAATGTTTATTATGGTGTTAAAATCTTGTCATTTCTTGGTAGTCTGCCATTCAATTTTTTTATGATAAAATTTCCAATTCAGAAGCAGGTCCTTGATAAAAACTGACATTTAACATGAAAAATCAAAATTATGTACAGAATCAGCAATCAGTATTTATTCCGACATTTTCCATCTTTGTTTTTTGTAATGTACTTGTTTTAAACAAGATGCCGAAATTATTTAAATTGTATTTTATATTTCCTGATAAGAAAACTTGTCTTTTGACAATCATCATGAGGTTTGAAATCTACTACTTTCAGTGAAATGAACAAAAATGTTTTTGAACATTGCTTAGCTTTTCAGCAGTTAATAGAAGCAGCTTCTTTTTTTTTTGTCATGTGAACATATGCAAGTACTTCTACCTTGTTTGTGGGTGCGAATTTTGGCTCTATGCAGACACACCTGGTGCAATTTAGGAGTAAGGAAAGAGAGAAATATACATTTTACAGTAGTTACTTTCTCCTCAAACCCACGTGAAAACATACTCATTTTTATCAGGGGTTACCGGATACAGATGAGCCTACCATGGCTCCACTCCCCCATTTCCAACCATGAGCAAGGCTGAACATATGCCCAGTGGACACATACAAAGACAGATGTGTAAAATCAGGTTGCCTCTAATCCAGGTCAATACAAGTAAAATTCTGATTGAACTAGGTGGTTTAGAGTCAATATCTTTTAAGATATGTCAGCCAGGATGTCAAGTGATGTTTGGAACAAGGAATGCTCAACATATGACCCACCTAGAGTCTGTATCCTGCCTAGTTAGCCTTCCTGTGCTGAATGCAGGGCTGGGCTGTAGTCAGGGTGCTGTGTTATGATGGGAGCACTTTGATCTCAATATCACTTCTGTCAGAGGGTTCAGCCCTACCACAGGCCCTACCTGTGTGGCACATCCCTGGAACAAGTGTTCACAACTGCCTTGTGATAAAATGTCCCAGGAGGTCAGTGTGTCTCACAAAGGTCCAGATCCACAGGGATATTTTGATATTACTTCCAACAGCTAATGGGAAGGTAGCAAAGATCTTGATCTACAGAGGTATTTTGATGTTCCTTTTGACAGATTATGGGAAGGTATTATTCTCTCTGTATTATTCACATGTGTTCTGCCTAGTTTGCACAGAAGTTGAGGTCAGACTCCCAGTTCTGGGAGATACAAAGCATCCACATATGCATGTGACTTAGAAATATGTGATTTTTCAGCACATTGTAAGATAAGACATAAAATATTGAAGGAGGCTTTTTTCTGGTTTGGTTTTTCTGTGGTTTGGTGTTTTTTTGGTGTTTTTTTTTTGTTTTGTTTTGGTTTGGTTTGGTTTGGGTTTTTTGGGTTTTTTTTTTTTGTTTTTTTGTTTTTTAATGCCTCTTCTGGTGTGATTGTAAATTTAGAAATTATGAATTTGTTCCAGATGGGAAGAAAAAATCAATCTCACAATTTCTTGTGAGGAAAAAGATTTAGAAAAAGTATTTCAAAATCATGGTTTCAGAGCAGTTGAACTGATGAAGTGAAAACAAGACATTTGATTGTCTTCATTAAAATACTCAGACAAAATGACATTACAAAGGAATCAGCCATTGTAGTGAGAAATTGTTATTCAGAAATATTTTGTCAGTGGTATTAATTGAAAATGTGTTAAATTTCCCTCTAGCAAGGGACAGATCAATGTCACAAGAGGACTATAACACTGAAAGTTGTGACTTAATCATAAATATTACCTTATTTCATAGGAATTGCACCTCTGCTGTGTGGAATAGTCAATGCAAACTTAAATTTGAAAGTGACAGTCAGAAGAGGATGTGATAAATCCAAGCCCAGAAAATAACAACTGTTTAACCTTTCTCTTTTTGTTTTTTATTTTTTTTCAGTACGTACAACCTGATTAAAAGGATTAGTAAGTATTTTGTAGACAAAACCAAATAATAATGATATGGTACAAGATAAGTTCTCTTCTGGCCAGTCTTTCCCTTGTAGACCTTGTATTTTGCCTGTCTTGTTTCTTGTGCTAAGTGAATGTGACCAAACAGTATTTGCCAGACTAAGAACTGTAGTGATGGAGGCAAGCATGTTTTATGAGATACTTATTTGCATGGTGTGCCTGTATCTCAGTGGTGTATTTTCAGACAAGGTCTCTTTGGCTAGGCTGTGGTATAGACAGCCTTGAGCACTCATTCTGAATCACTCCAGTGTCTTTGTGCTAGTCTCAAGTGTATATATCTTGTGTAAGAGAAGACACATCCTTGATACTCAGAATTCCATACAGTAAACTGACCTTTTTAAAGAGCTCTTTCTAAGCCAGGTAGATGGGGATTCAGCATTCTGAATCAGACATGGAACAGACCCATCTTTTATTAATGTAATGTCTTCTGATTTACTGCAGAAGGCACTGAAATGATTAAGTGTACCAGCAGTCTGCATAAAATGCCTGGGTGACCTCCGAAGCACTATGATAAATATCAAAGAAAAAATTTTAAACCTGTATGATCAGCTTAAGGGAAATTAAGGCCATATCTCAGTTTGTGGAAATGCTGTTAAAGTAGGAAGACAGGTAGTGCCCGCAGAGTGGCAGAAGATCTAGGTCACATATGACCTAAAATCAGTGAGTATGCTGGGTGGAAAGTATCTTTCCACTGGAGTTTGCTTTGCAGTTTTTCTCCTTGGTGGTCTTACCAAAAGAAAGCACAGGTAAATAGTATCAACAGCTAACTGACCATCCTGAATGATCAATCTTCTCTGTTCTCTTTAGGGATGTTTACATGTGTACCATCTCCTTTGTTCTCCTTATTCCAAGAAAGAAGCAGTACACATATAGATAGAGATCTTCCAAAAAAAAATTAACCTCTTCTGATAGCAAGTGTCTTACTAAAATTCCTTTGTAGTGCCATTGTACCTTTTATTACAAGATCTCAAAGTACTTAAGAAATATTTGCTAACTAAACCTCATATGTCTCTGCAGAAAAGTGTGATTTGAAGCAAATGCAAATACAGCACACAAGACACCGAAATTGGCTGGACATATAGTCATTAAAATCCTTTAGGAATTACCTTAGTTGTGTAATCTGTATGTAAAACATTGTTAATCTCAGGTGGTTCAGGAGGTGATGTGGGGCAGAGGCTGCCCACAGATTACCCCTATTCAGCCTTCGGGGTTTTATGCAGGGTGGGGCTGGAGGCTATTCAACCTGCTCTGCCCGGGCTGTTAAGCATCACCTCCAGTCTGCCCTGTCTCACCTGGTGACTCACTTGGTTTTGCTGCTGCTATTCACTAAGATATGGGAAATGTGTGGACATTGCCATTAGGTGTGAATAAATCCCCCTTGGTGGATCAGGAGCAACCTAACTCCACTTTCGCCCCACCTTCTTCTGCTGTCCCAGATAAGAACCACAGCCTGGGGTAGCTTTGGCCCTTTTTGGTGTTGCAAGAGGCACTGTCTTCAGCCTATGCCTACCCAGCCACTGCAGAGCAAGAGATGGGAGGGGCAGGGTGTGTGTTTACATGCTGGATGTAGGCGAGTGCATCTGATGGTACAGGAAGGGTGATCTGAGTACAGGCTGCTGATGAGGGAGGAAGGAAGAGACACAGCTATTTAAATGGTAGAACGTAAGCTGCTGCTGTGGGTGCAGAGTGGGTGGTTGCTGCAGCAGCACTTCAAGAGGCATAGCTCCAGCAGGGCAAGTTAACCTTAAGAGAAAAAAGATGAGGGCCATAGACTGGAGATCTATCTGCTTGTGTGCATGCTGAGTTCAGGACATCCTCAGCCTGCAACAGCTGTTGGAATTAGGGACATATTTCTGGACAGAAGGAGGTGTACCTGCACTGTGTAGCATATGTGGCATAAATGAAGAATCTCTGGGAAATGTTTAACCTGCTGGCTGTATACTGTGAAGTTAATCCCTGTGTGAACAGTAGGTGTTTATGCAGAAGAACCAGGCATTCAGCAGCCTGGACAAGTACCATGAGTCCTTACATGCTGCCTGAAGACAATTTCTAGCTGGAAAGAGGGAAAAATGAATGTAGGGTAGCTCTAACCTACACAGAGAACATGTAGGTTAGCATGGAGGCTTCCACCCACATGACCTACTTGTGGAACAGCTTCTTTTTTGAAATAAACAGCGCAGTATCATCCATGCCTGTTTGAGTAGGACATGTATTTCTGTTGGCTGGAAGAAAGGAAGGTACAGTTGTCAAGCCCAGATGGAGGCTTTGAAATATGCATGATAGTGGCAGCTGTGTGTGGGAAGAATGAGTTGAAGTGTGTTGAGGAGGAGGAGGCTTGTTTACTGTGCTACTGTCTTCTTGTAGCTGCGGAGTTGAATGAGGAGAGAAATGCGGAATGTGTTTCATGTCCGTGGATTATTGCTTCACTGTGCTGGACAATTTTTTTTCTCTTGATATTCATTACTTGTTTGAAAATTCATAAAGGATCAGTGATTTGCAGTGAAAGAGATTGCAAAGACATATCATCCATATTTAACAGTCCTGGATCCCCATGGATCAAGTCCTGATTTCCTGAACTGGGCCCTTCTGCCTGAAGGATCCATCTTGAAATGGATCTGGGCTGAGGCAGCTGTGTGCATGCTTTGGAGAGGAATGCATTGTCCTGTCAGCCTTTCTGATCTTGAATTTCGTGTGTGCCCTTATTTATTAATGTATTTCATAGTCCATGGTTATGTAAATGGTTGAGCCTATGTATGACTGGCATTTGTGTGTTGGGGCCGTGTTTTGTTGGTGCTGTAGTCATTGGCTTGCACTGATGCTCAGGGGTGGCTGCAGGTGAGACCTGGCTGAAGGCAGTGGTGTGCAGCTCACCTTCTTCCTCGTGGCGAAACAGGGGCAGTCAGGGACAGATTGCTGAGGCCTCCCAGCCAAGCCCTGCCTACAGGCAGCCTGCTGCTTAGTTCCTGGATGCCTGCCCTTCTCTCCCTGCTTGGAAAGGCAACCTGTGCTGCTGAGCTGGGGCAGCCCGTGGGGAGATCCAGCTTTCATAGCTGTGGAGTGCACCCCCTCTTTTCAGGACAAAAGGCAATGCCAACCCTAGCCAAAAGGTTTAGTGATTTGTAAGAGAGACTATATGTACTTATGATTATAAAAGAGAGGAGGTTCTGCCATACACAACAAAAAGTATTGCATTTATGTAGTGAAATGGATAGTGTCAAGTTAATTCACAACCTCCTTTGTTTTTTATGTTTTCTTGAGGTTTTTGTTTATGGCTTTCAGTCATCTCATTAATTAACGCTTTTCTGTGGGGAGAATAAGGGTTCATGGTTTTTTCTTTTTCTCACAAGAATATTTTCTAAGCATGTTTTATTATGTATACATTTTTTGCATCCCAGAGCTTGAAATCAGTATTCTCTGAATAATTCCTGAGTATCTCTTTGAGCTCTGTGGCCCAAAAATCTCTTTGACTTAAAGCATATGATCTAAAAAGAAAGTCTGAAGATCTAAAGTTTTCTGTTAGAAGAATATCAAGAAGGCATGAACCCTAATAACTTCTAGAATCAGAGAGTAAGTTTTAGTGTCAGGTGTTTTACTTTGTGCTAGTGCTTGGTTTGTCCTATCCAGTCCTAAGAGCCTTTGCTCTTACACTTAGATAAGGTGTATCTGCCTCTGCAGAATGCCAGTTAATGTAGTGGATGGCTTCCAGATACATCTGATCTTCAGAGTGGCTGCCATTTTAATCTGTAATCATATGACAGTGACTTCCAAATTTTTATCAGTTGAAAGTCTACATCCCAAGTCATTAATGTGATTTGAGCTTTAAGCTTACAATTACCAGACTTCTATTATAAGCATCCTTCCTTCCCTCTTCATTTTCTTGTTGGTCTGTGAATAAACTGTGCTTCAGACTTTTGCCATTCATGAGGTATGTCCAATTATTTTATAAAGAACCATAGCCACAAAAGGAAGCAACGTTGGTATTTATCCTTGCTATGACTTTTCCACAGCTTGATTTTTCTCACTTCAACTGTGACATGGACAACAGTGTAACGAGCCAAAGTTAGAGGTCATCAAATGTTTCATATGGCCAGTTCTCAGGAAATTGCATAAGTCTCTAAAATCTAGTTTTCTTGAAGTTATGAAAGGCACTGAATTGATCAAAGTATAGAACCATCAAAAAGTGAAATTTACAAGTGTTTGTGTTGGACAAACACAACGTCTTCACAAAACTTCAAACAGAAGATGCTGCTGCAAATGGAGTGTGAAAAAATTATCTGTTTAATTAGTAGTAAACAATCATGGCAGCAAAAGGATTTTAGGTGTTTATATTCTCTTAATCATAGTCCAAATTTGCTTCTAACAATTTTACTTTGAAAATTAGGCTCGTTTTATTATTTTTCTACTCTTTTCCAAATGAGGATGTAACTTTTTTACTGCTAGAATTTCTGTACGTTCTTCATCCAGTTTTAAAGCCTCTAGTTTGCACCTTGTGTTGCCATGTTCACCTTAGCAATACAAGTACACATCATTATCATCTGGTAGTGCTTGCATCTTGTCTTCACTTTGTATGTAGACATAGAGGAAATGGAA
The DNA here is from genome assembly GCA_013399945.1 of Ploceus nigricollis. Lineage (NCBI taxonomy): Eukaryota > Metazoa > Chordata > Aves > Passeriformes > Ploceidae > Ploceus > Ploceus nigricollis. The sequence continues at coordinate 666,290 of VXBC01012395.1, forward strand.
AGTTCAAGACATAGCCTTTATCCAGAGTCAGTCTAATTTTATTTCTTCCATGAAGCAGATACCATTTAGAAATACCTGTTTAATCTGGTAAGCAGGCAAAGTGAAGCACTCATTTAAATTTTTGAGCTCCTTGTCAAGGTCTGTAACTGAAAATATTTTTTTTTCCGTGATAGAATTATCATCTGTGCATTGCTTTATCAGCAAGACACAGATGTAAGTGGTGTTTATTCAGAAGTGTGCATGTCTATATTTAAGTATGAGCATTCAAAAGATGTCTATAGGAGAGGGAGATAATCAAATAGTGAAGAATTTCTGCCAACTGACTTCTGTCAAGGTCAAAAGGATTATTTAATGAGTCTTGGTCAGTTAAGAGTTTTGACTGTCTTCTTCCAGAATATCTTGAGCTTTAAGATGTCATCACAGGGAGTAAATTCTCTGGGCTTCAGTTAATCTATAAAATTGACAACAAAAGTAGCTAATGTTACTTCCCTCAATGATGTCTTTAGGTAAAATATGATTTTCCACTGCTTTGTACCTTGGGCTATGAATTCTAGTAGGTTTCGTTATCAGTTTAAAGTCCTACCTGTAAATGTTAAATGGTTGTAGAGACTCTTCTGAAATACTAGCTGTAATTTTTCTTCACAGTTTCTTCAAATAAATCAGTAATACAGTATTTTTAAACTACATTAGGGAATATTTGTTGCCTTAATATGTAGGATATTTTATCAAATGTTCTGAACATCAAGGAAAAAATTAATAAAATAAAAACAAACCAGCCAGCAGCTTAATTTTACCTGACAGAATGTAGAGGAATCGGTTATGGCCCTTCAGTGCGGCTTATCTGAAAGTCCTTCATGTAGACTTTTTCTATGCTTTCATGCTCCAAATACTTAGAAAAATTAGCTTTTTTCAGAAACTTTGCTGCAGTTTAAATTCAGTAACCACCAGCAGTAGTAGAGTACTGTCATGATTTAACCCCAGCCAGCAACAGAGCACCACATGCAGCCCTTGTTCATCCCCCTGTGGTGGGATGGGGGTGAGAATCAGGAGAGTAAAAGCGAGAAAACCCGTGGGTTGAGATAAAGGCAATTCAATAGGAAAAGCAAAAGCCATGCACACAAGCAAAGCAAAACAAGTTTGTTTGCCACTTTGCCTGGGCAGGCAGGTGTTTAGCCATTTTCAGGAAAGCAGGGCTCTGTCACATGTCACAGTTACTCTGGAAGACAGATGCCATCACTCCAAACATCCCTCTCTTCCTTCTTTTTCCCACTACTTTATGTAAGGAACATGATACCATATGCTATGGAGTATCCCTTTCCTCTCTTGGGGTCAGCTGTCCTGGCTGTGTCTCCTCCCAACTTCTTGTTCACCCCCAGCTTCCTCACTGGTGGGGTAGTGTGAGAGGTAGAAAAAGCCTGGACTTGGTGCAAGCACTGCTCAGCAACAATTTTCAACCCCTTTCAGCACTAATCTAAAACACAGTCTCATATTAGCTACTCTGAAGGAAATTTACTTTATCCCATTGTATACAGCACAAATAGAAAGCTCAGAGAACACTGCATATGTGTGAGATCCATTCAGGATGTACTACAGGGCC
>VXBC01012396.1:14488-26894 GCA_013399945.1 Ploceus nigricollis
AATAACATATTTAAGGAGGAAAAAAACTGTGTGCATTTTTACTTCTTCTTCCAAGGGCTGGAGAGATGCCATAGCCAGGGCATGGGGAGGAACTCCCTGATACAGAGCCCAGGGGAGATCAACCTTTCAACACTGCAAAACCCTGGAAGAACTTTTCAATTGGTGGAGCTTGAGAACAAATGAACCTGCAGACAACAGTCTTCTCCTGAATCAGAGAAAAGGCAGAAGTGAAGACATGTGAAAAGAACATAGAAGGAAGGAAAAGAAGTGCTCCAAACGTCAGAGCTGAGATTCTTTTGCAAGCTGTAGTGAGGACTATAACACAACAAACTGTCCCCCTGTAATTCACAAAGCACATGAGGGAATGCAGGGATCCACTCACAGCCCATGAGAAAAGGTGCTCGTGCTGGAGTGAGTGGGTGCTAAAAAGCTGCAATTTAACAGGAAATTCAAAGAGAGAAGATAGAGAAACAGGACCCCTGCTTCCAAACTAGAACAGCTCCTCCTGAAAAGACTACACACCGTGCAAAACAGCTGTGGGAAGACTGTTTGCTGTGGGAGGGACTCACGTTGCAGCAGGCTGGGCGGGACTGATACTCGTAAAAATTAAAACCACACTGGAAAAGTTCACAGAGAACTGTCTCTGGTGGGAAAGACCCCACAGCACAGCAAGAAAAAGAAACTCTCTAAGTGAACTGAAAAAAGATTTTTAGAAGTCACAAACTGACTAAAGATCACGTTTTGTCTCTCTGCGCTGTCGGTGGGCAAGAGGGAGGGATTGGGAAAAAAGGTGTTTTAAAGGTTTATTTTAATTCTCATTACCCATTTTTTAATTAATGAATAATAAATTTTCTTGATAATATTTAAGTTTTAACCTGTTTTACCCCTGAAGTGTTTTTCTCCTAATCCTTATATCTCAACTCATGAGCCCTTGAATTTTTCTTTCCCCTCCTCAGCTCAACTATAGCAGAGAAAAATGAGTGAATATTTTTTGTGCGTGCCTGGCACTTAGCCAGTACAAAACCACTACACAAGGACATCAGCCCCTTCACTGAATCATTTAACATTGGAAAGTACTCCTTACCAGTGCTCTTTCTGATGATAACTGCTTTTGGTGTTTAATTTTATATACTTTTAACTCCGCATCTTTTTCTTCAACCATTTTATCATATTCGTTCTGTGTTAAAAAAACCAAACCAACAACAAACTCAAAACATGTGATAAATGTTACAATTATAGAGCTATCAAGTCTTAAAACATCAGTCATTTTTTTCAAACCAGGCTCTTAAGATTCAGAAAGTACCATGAATAAACACTGATGTTTCTGCAGAAACTGTAAAACAGAAAATGCTCGATGCAATTATTATTATTATGGACTGGCAGAGAATGCTTTATTTTTATGCAGCAATATGTCTTCAACACCTAAGAGCCAGCTGTGCTATTTTTATTAATGGTATCTGCTAAAGATATTGCAAAAGAGAGTAACAGAAAGGTAAACTAAAATGTGTCAAGCTAAACTGGCGACAGTCACTAAGTAATCTCCTCAGAGAAAGCTTCCAAACTGATACTGAAAAATACTGCATTCAGATGGTATCAGAGGAAGCCTGAATTAAAAAAAAAATCTAAAAATCCCAGAAGTTTAGATGAATGGAATTTATCTGCCCATACGAATCTTTTCAAAATCTTCAAATGAATTTGATTTTAAATGATGCCAAGTCAAGCATGTGTTCAGCTTCCTTTTCCCAGATTCAGGCCTTTTTCTGGTTTTGAAAGGTTATTAACATGGTATCACACATGACAAATCCCAGCAATCAATAAAATCTCTCACCTTGTGCTTTTCCATAAGTGCCACCATTTCAGTTATCTTATGCTGACATCGAATATCAGTTTCCCTCTGTATCATTGCTGTTTCATCATAAAGCAGCCTCATCTTTTCCATCTGTTAGTAATAAATTCCATTTCATTAATAAACATAACAATATATTTTTTAAAAATCTTAATTTAATTTCTTCTTCCCCCTGTGGGTGCAAAGTATGTAGTCCCACTTGGGCTTCATTTGCTTTTAAGATCCTTTTCAAATCCCACATCTTTTATGCAGATTGTTAAAATGGGCAAGATCAAAGGTACATCCATGGCAGGCAAGTTCACTTCAAACCAAAAGGCCATTTCAAGCCCTAACATTTCTTAGCATTACCATCAAAAAATGTGTGGGCAGAAAAATACTAATATGGGAGAAGTTATAATCTAATTTAGCTATGCTGACTTTATACCAAGGGTAGAATTTCTTTGAACTATATCTTGAAGGAAAGAATTTTTAATGGAGCTTTTATTTTCAAAGACATATTCAAATACTTCAACTTAAGCACCTAATGCACTAAAGCTTTGCTCACAGGCATACACAAGTAAATGCTTTTATGTTGATAAGACTGAAATGTAAGAGCAAGGACTCTGGCCAATAAAGCTTCATAAAAACATTTTAAATTTAAAAAAATTAAATTGCAGTAAAAATTAACACCTCTCACCTCTTCGCGAAGTTTATTTTCATTTATTCTTCTTGTTTCTATGTCTTTTTGATAGATGTCAACTGTTTCCTTATGTTGCTTGTTCATATTTTCCATCTCTAACTGCAATTTATTCACCTTTTGAGAATGCAGAATAGCTGCTGTTATTTGTTTAGGAATTACTATGTTAATGATTTTTTCTTACCTCCTATTTTTGAGCATAAACACACTGTTACTTTTCAGGTATATGATTAAAGCGTTACCTATTTAAAAGTTCAGATTTATTTTTTATAAAGAATTGAACTTTGGCCTGAAGTGAGTTAGAAAATACTCAAAGAAACAACGGCAACAGCACAATGGGGAAGACTGCCCTAAGCAGTCACCCTAAATGCTGTGAATGCCTCAGAAAAAACCAAATACAGATGGAGGTTTTATTCCCTCTCTTGTAAATCTGTATAAGATTTTCACAGGTTTTATGGTACATTTTCCTCCCAGCTGTGCATTTTGATTACAGTTTTTCCTTTTAAGTTTTTTCATATGAATATCCTCAAAAAAGTCCACTTTTCTTCAAGTGCAGTACCCAAAGCTGGACACAATATTCCCACCAGAGGGATTGCCACTGCAGAACACATTTAAAGAACAGCCTAAAGTGAATAATATCTACATGTCTTTTAAATGCTTTTCTGTTACAATGAGGTTGCTGAACCCTGTTCAGTCCACTATCAACAAAAGGAAAAACAAGAAAGGAACAGATTAGAAACATAATTAATTGCAATGTAAAGTCCATCTCTTTTAAATGTCCAATAGTCAGTGACCAATGATTAAAAATGGAAGCATCTTCTAAAAGCTATGAGCTCATTCCTGCAAAATCTGTATCCCAGATCCATAAACCAGTTCAGAATGTATTTAACAAATATTATCATTAGTTACACTGGGACTTAAAAACACTCACCTCATCTTCTACATGATGTTATTTAAACCTACCTTCCCTTCATAAATATTGGTTTTCTTGCTTTCTGCAGTAATTTTCTTTTTCAGCACCTTATTCTGTTGAAATAAAACAAAACAAGCACTGTACCTTAATAAGTTAATAGAATTATGTAATGGTTTAACTGCATTAAGAATGTCAGAATCTTCAAAATTCCAGCTTTCATCAGGCAAATAACTCTCCGTCGTGCAGCTCAGTTTCCAGAACAATTCTTCAAACAAAAGAATGCTCAGCTAATTACTGTGATAATTACTGTTTCTTCAGGACCTTAAGAAAGGCTCCTCCTGAGCAACAGCAGGGAATAACAAATGAGGTGCAGAATGGGAATTAAAACTAAGATGCTGCTGACAGAAGGTGTGAAGATGCCATGACAAAAAATACAAGGTATCTATTTTTACAGTGAAGTTACTACAATTTGTGCTAGTGCAGAATTCTTTTCTGCTAGTGGTGACTGAGATACTTATTGCAAGTACATAAATAATACTATGTCCTAAATGAAAAAAAGTAGACATTTATTAAAGGTATTATTTTTGTAATTGCTTTTTTTCAAATTAAGGCTCATTTAACAAATCAAGTGATTCCAAAGATGACTCCCTGGTTTGCTCAGGGTTAGGATAAGAAAGGAAAATTTTTATATTACATAGGTGTATCTAAAGATATCACAGCAGACAAAAACCTGCTGAAAAGTCAACCCAAAATACCATGTGTTAATGTATTTGTGACATTTAAAATCTCTACACACCTCCTGCTGCAACTCTTCAATGCATTTGGTTTTATTTTCCACCTGTTTCTGTAAATTATTCATCTGAAAGAGATATTGCAAACACTAATTAGTAAGTTCTAAAAATGACTCCCTGTGTTAGCAATTCCTGTAAATGTTCTCAAACATGCACTTGCACCAGTCTGGTTTATTCCAATGGGACTGGAACACAAGCTGATGTGTTAGAATGATTGGAGTTTTAGCCATAAAGTACTACAAGATGTTAATTAATAGCAGTGAACCAGTTCTTTAGTGGTTATAGAGTTAAGAAAGAAGAAGAAAAAACCCTCAGTATCTTCACAATTTAAAAAATACACTTGTATGAAGTTCCCTACAATCTGTGAAAAAATGAATTTTCCTAATTATTTTCTAGAATCTTCAACTGCTTTTCCTTTCTTGAAATTTCATTTTCAATACTCTTAATCTGAAATTACAATTGTAAATCTTTGTCTTTTACAATGAAATTTAAAATCCATTCTAATGCTAAAAACCCCAGGTTGCTTTGAAACAATAGAAAGTAAAAATATTTGAATCTATTTAAGCTAAAACTCACATTACATATAAAAAGCTAATCCAGAGCCCATTCATCACTGAGTGGGTATATGAAAAAACAGACAAGCAGGTTCTCTGTTTGCTTGAAAACAAACAAATCTTTAATATTAAACTTCCCAGCAAAGAGTGAACATCCCAGTGACTGTGCTTGTCTTTTGAAATAAGAGGGCTCAGCATGTGGACACACAATGTCACCACTGAGCAGCTGTGAAAGAAGAAAGCCTCTGGCAGAGATCACATCCCCCAGGCAGAGTTTGGCAGAAAAAATCCCAACAAAGAGTTTACATTTAGGTTCTGTCCTACAGGTTATGTAACATATTTTCATGACACCTGACCTGACGTGCGTTTTCTTCTCTTTCATCCAGTGTACTTTTAATCTCTTCACCTGCCTTTGCCATTTTCTCCTTCAAAGATTCCAGTTCATTTCTAAGTGCCAAATTAACAAGCATTAGTAAATATTTAATTATTGCCATTAACTTAACTTTCAGTACTTCTAATAAACCCATATTTTATTTTCTACAAAGAGCTGCTAATGTTGATGGGAACTGCATCAGCTGTTCAATGAAAATGTTCTTAAAATGAAGCAACATGCCCAGTAAGTCAATATGTGAATTGTCTATACTTTTTTAAGTAGGAAAAGATGTTCCAGCTAACCTAAGGAAAATACATCCTAACCTGGAATATTGTAATGCAGCTGTGAAACATGGGTTGCCTGTCTATTGAACTGATGATACAGAGACTTCTGCAGAGAGTTAACACTTACCCAGTTTTGCCTTGTCACATTTAATCCATAACCTTGAGCTTCCATTTTAATTTCCTTCACACCTAAGATGTCTAATGCAAAACAAGACAGCTCTTTCTATGTAATACAAAATGATGGCAAACATTGTTCCTGTAGCAATAGGTATTTCTAATCTGAGAAAATTTCTGCTTGGCCAACAGCAATTCTGAATAGCTTCTGTTTAGCTATATAATCCAGAACATTAATCAAAAAAAACCCAGAAAGCAGCATATGAACACAACTAACTATTTGAGTCTATTTCTTTTAACAATACCAGATATTAATATTTGGTTTTACTTGCCTTAGCTGGCCATTTGCCTCTTCTAGGTTTTCAACTAACTGCTTTGTATTTTCTTCTTTTTTCTTACTATCCTAAATAAAGACCCGTGTCAGCAAAGAAATAAAATTCAAAGCAACTTCTTAAAAAATTCAAAGACACTTCCTTTCCAACTCAAACCCAAAAAATAGTCCAGGTACTCTACAGAACCATGTCATGTTGCAGCTCATCATCTGATTTGTAAAACTGAGTAATTTGTAAAATTGAGTATTGTCCTTTAAAAAAAGCTGGAAGTTTATAACTTGCCTCTTGTTGTTCTTGCAGTTTCTTAAGTTCTGCAGCCACAACATTTTTCTCTTGTGCTATTTGTTCTTTCTCTAGTGAAACCTTATTGAGATACACTGTTAGTTGTTCATTCTTTAACCTAATTTAAAACAAATGGCCAAGAGGAGTAAGAACATGCATTTTGAAATCTCCTTTTAAATTAAATATATCCATTATCAAGTGTTATTCCATGCTGAAAAAAGTCCAGGCCTTTATCTACAAATATAAGCTTTGCAGCAAAGTCACAGGGATATAAAAAGGTGACAGAAGAAGGAAAGAAAACCAGAGTAAACTTTTATATAAATATAATGGTTAGTGAAGATGATGTAGTTCAAAGCAAGATAAACAATTAATTCAGAAACTTTCTCTTCTTGTTAAATAAGTCAAAAATATATGGAACAACTACATATGCCATAGAATACATACAAATAGAGAAAGTGTAATTTAGAAATGTAAGTATATAATTAACCTCATACTGTGTGGTTCAAAACTTTCATTAGAAAACAATCATAGTTCACTTCACTGTGTATTAAAGCAACTTCTATGTAACACCAAAAAAAATTAAATATTATATTTTCAAAATGGTCATACGCCTCTTGTTCAAGATCTGTTTTCAGAGTCACAAGCTGGTTTAAATAATCTTGTTCCTTTTCAGCTGTACTAGTCAGCTGTGCTTTCAAATCATGGAATGCTTTCTGCAAAATGAAAAGGAAGACTTCTGAGTACACATGTGTAAACTGCAACTCATGGAGGTTATCAGACATGAACTAAGAGCACAAGGCTTTCAGAAGAACCAAACCACATCCATGTCATGGATTATCCAGACTGTATCTTTACATATCTCTGGTGGGATATGGAAGTGGTGTGAGACACTGAACTCTGACACCAGTGCTGTTAATGTCCCCTGCTGTGAGTTTAATTACCTAGCCTGAAAAACTACTAAATTAGATTGCTTGGACATAATTTCAAATAAAGACATCTGCTTCAGACTTCATAAGCTTTTGCATTCATCCAAATAAAAAAAGACCAAATAAACATCAGAGAATTCCAGTTCCATATGACAGAATAGAAAGGCAATCAACAGGGCTGTGTCTTCATCCTTAGCACAGCTACTGTAGGAGTGCAAGGGGCAACAGTCAGGCTCCTCTACAGAGGAGCATAGAGGATCTCCTGCTGTCACTGTGAGGAGCAGAGCAGCTCAGGGTGGGACACTGCTCTCAGTGCTATTTCTAATGTACTTGTATACAAGTCATGATGTGTAACTTCACTATTTATAAAAACATGTTACTATTGCCCGACTTCAGACCTCTCTCATTTGGAGAGCATTTTCATTTCTCTCTCCAAATTTTTCTCTCTCTGCAAATTTTCTACAGGAGCCTCAAGATTCTTCTTCAGTAAAAGTCCTCCAATTTGCCCATTTTAGAAAATTTGTGAAACTCAGTTCAGAACACTCAATGCACAGATTATAACAACAAGCAGACATGGTAAAATGCACACCTGATTTCACACTATCTTAACTTTAGCTGATACGGTTTCCTGTTAGACTTGCAAATATAAAATCATAATGAAAATAAAACTCTGTTAAGAGTGCACTTCATATAGCTTAGACTTCTGTGACAGAAAATGGGCCTGTGCCACAGTACAGTAGGGTTCACAGAGGCCAGAGCTAATTAATTACCTTCCTGTAAGTAAGAAAAAATGGGAAAATTTTATGTCCAGAGGGAATGGCATTTGAATGGGCACGAACAAAGAAGGAAATAACCAAAAACCTTGACAAGGAAAACCAAAATATGGGAGACAAGAAAGACCAAAAACATAGGAGACAAGAAAAACCAAAGCACAGGAGACAAGAAAAACAGTAGCAATAAAGAAGTTCTTCAAATAAAACACTGAAATTGTGTGTGAGAAAGTTTAGTAGCAATGTTAAGGTAGACTAGACAGTGTTTATTTATGGCATTTAAGATACTTACAAAGCAAGAGGAATTTCAAATACCATGAGATTAATAAAATGAACATTTACCAGAGTTTCTGACAGCTCTTCAAGTTGCACTTCTTTATCACATTTTACTTTAGTCATCTCTTCTACAGCACATGTAATGTAAAATTAATGGAACAGAAATAATTTTTCATATTTAGCAGGCAGTATAAAACACTTCCCCTTTTGCAATACCCAGTTCTCAAAACTTGTTGGATTAAGTTAAGAAACTGTAAAGCTAATTTATGACTTGATCTAAATGTAGACTTGAAAAAATGATTAAGAAAGACATTAGCAAATCTATATCTGAATAAAGACTAATTATTTATCTTAAATATAATGTAGAACCTATTATGTTTTTCACAATTATGGCTTCAAATAAACCATGGACTATAAGACTAAAGTATTCTCCAAGTATTGATGCATCTGCATTGTTTCAGAAAAAAAATCTGAACTGCTGAAGGCATCACATGGATATGCTGAAAAAGGAAACCAGCTGTTACTAACTTCCAAATGTTTTCTATGTGCACATTCACAGTGCTGGTATTTTCTGCAAGTACTCAACAGCAAGGTGGTGCTTGGTGTGGAACTCTCACAGGTCTCATCTTGCCTCGTTCTAGACAAGCATTAGCAGCTCCCTCTTGAACACCTCTCTACAGATGCCCTCAAGGTAGATGGAGACATCCAACTGCATTTCCCATCTGTCAGATGAGATCTGGGGCTGATGGGTTCTCCTCAAGCCAGGTCTTATGAGCTCTCAGAGAACCTATCACACCCGAGACAGCCCAGCTACCCCAAACAGCATAAAATCAGCAGGATGGCCTCTGAGGCAGTGTTGGAAACAGAAAATGTTTTAATAAAAGACAAAATAACAAAGCTCTTACAGACAAAAACTGAGCTAGGGGCAAGAGGTTCTTGCTCCTGCTAAAACACCGCACAAAAGGAATTATTTCCTTTGTTTCTTCTTTTCCTAGTGAATTACCTAGGTGAAACCTTTTGGGCTCTGTCCAATTGGCAGCCCCAGGTCTGAGGTGAAGTCCCAAAGGTCCTAGGAGGTGCCTTTTTACCAAATTGAGGACAGAAACTTCTGGGCTTTTTGCCTTTTTAAGGAGACAAAGGATAATTTGGTCACTCTGTCAAGAGGGGGCACGTTCCTGCATAGGGCCATGTGCTGCACAGCAGGAAAACCATCCTGAAGGCAGATCTCTTACTCTGGGGACTAAGGAGCACATCCCTAGAAACCACATGATATCAAAGCAGTATTTAAAGACAGCCCCTGCCAGCATCATTCCCCATCCAGCATGGGGAGGGTCTACAGAAACCTTAATGGGAGGGTTTTATCTCTGCTACAAGCTACAGAAGTCACTCCTGGCACCTGCAGTGCTACTGGTCTTAGCTGGAAACCAAAATTACTTCCATGAGAATGGATCCATGGATGGTCTTACTATTGGAGCTCTGCACAGCACTGCCCTTTGGCTGTTGCCAGTACCAATGACCCCCAAAGAAAAGGGAGTCAGCTGAGTAAAAATAAATTTAGGCATTCCTGACAGGTACAGGTACTGTAAAATCATTTCTCCAACTATTAGAGACAGTCCATTTCCAAAAAACAGCAGAAAACATTTTTATTACTGCCTAATTATTATATGCCTACTATTACTAGCTCATTTTGTGCCTTTCTACAAGCCTTACCCAGTTCAGCAGATTTATTCTGGAGCTCCAAGGTAAGCAGCTTTGAATCGTCTTCATATTTCTTTAATCTAAGAAAAGGGTAATTAAAAAACCCCAAATGTATAGTACAAAGCACTGCATTTGAAATTTAAAGGACAATAAAACAAAGTCTTACCACAAGCACTTTAAGAACATTTACCTTTCAACAGGCAGATGATATATCTGCCTGCAACACATATCAAATTTCACTTTTACAACTTCAGAACAGTAGACATAAAAGTAAACAAATATATACTTACAGATATCTGTATTTCTTAAAGACAGAATTATGAAAGTTGGAGGGGGCAAAAATTTATTTTTTATAGACCAGTATCAACTATCACAAATAAAAAAATTACATTAAATTCTCTGCATTTAGATCACTGTTTCAAAAAACCTCCAAATTTCAGCTTCATTTCCAATTGTTCTTGGTTTTGTCATAGACTGCAACCTGTAAGATCACTCTTTGAATTTAAACTCTTTAATTTACCTGTTTTGCTCTTTTTGCAGCAAGCTTTTCAAATTGGCAGTAGAAGTCTCAAACTCTTCTGTCAGGGCTGCAAGCAAAGCCTTCACTGTTTTACATTCTTCCTCCTGTTGCTCCTTTTCTCTGGTAACCTGAATTAATGTTTGCACTGTAGTCTGGAATTCAGTTTCTAAGTTCTTTTGAGTAACCTTCAAAACATGATATAATTTCTAAACATGCTTTGCAACAAACACCTACAGCTGTTTCATATCTAAAGTATCCATAATTATTTATGCAAATACTCATCTAGTCTATTTATACTGTAAAACTATAAGCAAGGTGTACCTCTGCCTTTTGCAATGAAATTTTAGCCTCTTCCAGCTCCACCCTCAAATGTTCTTGACTGACCTGGGATTCCTTTAACATTTCTTCTTCATGTACTAAGCAAAAAAAGATGTATGCTTATATTTTTAAAAATAGGATATTTACTAAAAAATGCTGCTAAAATGGAAAATTACATACATTTAAAGAATTTAACAAAGACCAATGGTACTGACATCATGTACTATAAAACACTTTGAATATAGATGGCTTAAAAATATTGCAAATCAAGTTCTGAAAAGTAAGTTTTCTCAGTGACATCTGCCTGACTGTAAATTTGCAAAAGTGAAGCAAAGTATTTTCCCCTTGCAATTTTCAAAAGCTCTCACTGCTTGACATGCCCTAAAAACTACCCTGCCACTCCTGATCCCACATGAGCAGCTTCTGTTCCAAACAAAAATAAGGCCTTCAAGGCCCCAAAATTCTGCTGCCAACCAGCAACAGAATAAGACTATCATGACCCTGTTTCCTATACTTCTATAAACAATTACATTTAAACATAGCAGACAGAACTCTTACATTTTGCTTCTATTAATTCAGCAATCTTATTTTGTGATGTCTGCAGCTGAGCCTTGATGTCTTTTATTACACCATCTGTTTCATCTCTCTGTATGATAAGAGCTGAAATCTAGCAAAATGCAAGAAATATCATCATGAAGTCTGGAAAAGGGACAAATACTAATTTTCATTTGTACCCAGGTATGACAAGCAGACATTTTGCCATCATTCAAGTTAGATTAGATAGATAGATAGATAGATAGACAGATAGATAGATAGATAGATAGATAGATAGATAGATAGATAGATAGATAGATAATATTGGGCTAGATATAATCTTAGCCAAATATTGATCAAGTCACATTACTCTAAACGAAAAAGTTCTCCAATTCAAAACCAAACCATGAATTCCAGTAGACTAAAGGTACTGAAACATCACTAAACTTAGCAGAAGCTGACTTAAATGAAGCTTCAGATGTTATTTTGTCTTTTTTACTAATACCCAGAAACACTACTTGGTTCTTGCGTTGCCCCTTTAGTCACAAATAAAGCTCTACATATTAGATGGTAAAACTGAGCAAACCTGCTTTTCCTTTTGACTGACTTCCAGTTTGCATTCTTTTTCAAACTTGTCCACTTTTTCTGCTTCTTCTTTTACTTTCGAGATACAGTAATATCCATAGTTAACATTCTAGCTGAAATATACTCCAAGTTCAATACAACTTCCAGTTTAAGATTGCTTGTAATTGTACAGCTGTACAATTTGTTTCCCAAGAGTAATTGTTGAGGCAATGTTTGATTTTATAATCAAAATATCTTTTTTTGCCAGCTTTCCACAGAATTAGTCCATTACTCCATGTTTGTTACAAGAAACTAACAGAAAAGAGCATGTGAAAATGAAACAGGAACATAGTGGCCTATACATATAGAGAGATTTAGCTAAAGTTTCTGTAGCTATACACTAGTGCATTATCATTTAAATAAACAAACTACATGAAATAAGTATTGATCTCTAGACTGTACTTCACAGACAGAACTTGGACTTTGAGTGACTATTTGAAAAAGAAATTTCCAAATTTGGCCCAGTGGAACAACAATAGAAGGGGCCAGGCAGGGAACACAGGCAGCATGAATAAAAGAAGGGTCCCAGTGTCTCAGTGTGACCTGCTCACCATTTGAGCACTTCACATCTGTCT
>VXBC01012397.1:23630-33861 GCA_013399945.1 Ploceus nigricollis
AGCCCCATCCAGCCTGGTCTTGAACACCTCCAGGGAGAGAGAGTCCACAACCTCTCTGGGCAACGCTGTTTCAGTTTCCTTCCCATCCTCACAGTAAAGAATTTTTTCTTATGGCCTAAACTAAACCTACTCTCCTTCAGCTTGAGGCCATTCCCCCTTGTCCAGTAACTACATGCTCTTGTGGAAGGGTCTCTCCACCTTTCTCGTAAACCCTCTTTAGGCACTGGAAAGCTTCTAAAGTTGTCCCCAAAGCCTTTTCTTCTCTAGGCTGAATAGCCCCATCTCTCTCAACCTTTCTTCTTGGGAGAGGTGTTCCAGCTTTGTGGTCAAATTAGTGCCTCTCTTCTGGACTTGTTCCAGCAGGTAATGTCTTCCTTGTGTTGAGGGCCCCAGAGCTGGACACAGTATTCCTGGAAGGGTCTCACAAAAGCAGTGTAGAGGGGGAGAATCACCACTTTCAGTTTGCTTGTCATGGCCCTTTTAATGCAGCCAAGGATGCACTTGGCTTTCTGGGATGTGAGCATACACTGTTGGCTCATGTTGAGCTTGTCAACAAATAACCTCAAGTCCTTCTTCCCAGGGCTGCTCTTTATCCATTTTCTGCCCAGCCTCTACTTGTGCTTGGGATTTCCCTGATCGGTGCAGCACCTTATACTTGGCCTTGCTGAACTTCTGAGGCTCACACAGGCCCATCTCTCAATCCTGTCAAGGTCCTTCTGGATGGCAGCCTGGCCCTTGGTGTTGACCTCACCAAACAGCTTTGTGTCGTCAACAAACTTGCTGAGGGTGCACTGAATCCCATTGTCCATGTTTCAACAAAGATGTTAAAAAGTGCTGATCCCAATACAGACCCTTGAGGAATCACCAATTGGATATTAAGTCATTGACTAAAACTCTTCAAATGTGATCATTCAACCGATTTTTTTATCCACTGAGTGGTCCATTTGTCAAGTCCATGTCTCTCCCGTTTAGAAACAAGGTTGAGACCTGAACACTGTCATGATTTGTACTGTTCAGGTAGATGACTTTTGTTACTCATCCTTTGTCCATCACTGCTGTAACATCATCATAGAAGGCCACCAAATTTGTCAGTCACGATTTGCCTTGTGAAGACATGTTGCCTCAGTCATCTCCTCATTTTTCTTGTGCCTTAGCATAGTCTCCCAAAGGAGCTACTCTGTGATCTTGCCAGACACTGAGATGAGACAGACTGGCCTTTAGTTTGTGGGTCTTCCTTATCTTCCTTTTTAAAAATGGGTATTATATTTCTCCTTTTCCAGTCAGTGGGAATTTCACTGCAATGCCAAGACTTCTCAAATATGATGCATAGTGGCATAGCCACTTCCTCAGCCAGTTCCCTCAGGAGTCATAGATATATCTCCTCAGGTCCCACGAGCTTTGCAACTTCAGGTTCCTTAAACTGTCTCCAGCCCAGTCTTCTCCTACAGTGGTTGGTTCTTCATTCCCCCATTTCCCTCCTTTCACCTTCCACATATGGGTGGTGGGGCTGGAGCACTTGCTGGTGAAGGCTGTGGTAAAAAAGGTGTTGAGTGCCTTGGCCTTCTCTGTGTCCTGGGTAACCAGGTCTCCTTCAGTGATCCTGAAAGGAACTATGTTCAATACATTCAACAAGACCAATTGCTGGGTCCTGCTGCTGGGTCACAACAATCCCAGGTCGTACTGCAGGTTGGGGGCAGAGTGGCTGGAAACCTGCCGAGTGGAAAAAGACTGGAGCGTGTTTATCACCCATGGCTGAACCAGAGCCAGTGTATGCCCAGTAGGGAAAGAGGGCCAACAATATCCTAGTTTGTATTGGGAATATTGTAGCCAGCAGGGCTCGGGTGGTGATTGTCCCTTTGTGCTTGGCAATGGTGAGGCTGCACCTCAAGTGCTTCATCTCATTTTCTCACTACAAGAAAAACACTGAGTTTCTGGAGCACGTCCAGAGAAGGGCAGCAAAGCCAGTGAAGGGTCTGGAGCACAAGTCCTGTGAGGAGTAACTGAGGGGGGTGGGGTGATTTAGCCTGGAGAAAAAATAACTGAAGGGGACCCTTACTGCTCTTCACAACTACCTGAAAGGAGGTTGTAGTGAGGAGAAGGTCAGTCTTTCCTCACAAGAAATGAGTGATAGAAGAAGAGGAAATGGCCTTAAGTTATGTCACGGGAAGTTAAGATTAGATATATATTAGAAAAAAATTCTTCACAAAAAAGATTGTCAAACATCGGAAGAGGATGCCCAGGAAACTAGTTGAGTCTCCATCCCTCAAGATACTTAAAATATGTGGAGATGTAATACTTACAGATATGTTTTAATAGTGGTGTTGGCAGTGCTAGATGAATGATTGAAATAATGATCACAGAAGTCTTTTCAACTCTAAGCTTTGCTATGATTCTGTGGTAGGGTTTAGAACGTGTGGGGCTGACTAAATATAGGAATAAGCCCATACTTGCAATAACAGCTGGTTCTTTTGAATTTGCTGTAGTTATACCATGTTAAAGCCTTGTTGTTGGTGGGGTTTTTTGTTTGTTTGTTGTGTGGGGTTTTTTTTCTTTTTTTTTTTTCCTTCTCCTTTTTGTCATTGAAAGGAACTTGGAAGAAAAATGTGAGAAGAAAATGTCATTCATTAGAAAAAGTTGTTGGTTTAAAGAAAACATCATGTTCTACTGGTTTTAATGCATTAACTTTGTTTTAAATTGTCATAAAATTATTTATTCTGCAAGTTTTTCACTTTGTCAATCCTAGAAAAATTAAAGAAAACAATTCAATGTCTTAATAATGGATGTACTATGTAAAGGCTCAGAACAGTATTGGCTCTAATGAAAGAATAACTAATGGAATATAACTCCTTGTTTTTTGAAGGAACCTAAAGTAGAAAAGCTGAAAGACTTAGATAAATGACCTTTGATTTTAAGAACATGTAATTCTGTTTGTTTTAAAAGAATACAAATGCATCATTTTTCACTTTTTGGGTATCTTGCCCTTTAAAGGCCAGTTGGAAAGTGGAGCTAAAGTTCATGCCTAAAATGAAATCTGAGTATCCAATATGAACCACACTTTTCCCTTGGCATTGATTTTGAAACAGAAAAGATTAGGAAGCAACAACAACAAAAATCAACTGTACCTTTTGCCAGTATAAAGAGACAAAAGAGCTCACAATATGCACAAACACACACACACACATGTCTATTTAACAGGCAATAGATGTAGACTTCTTACTTCCTTCTGATTCCCATGGAGATAATAAGAAGACTGAGTATTGGAATGTTCTACACATAAAACACAATACTGAAAAGTTTTCTGGTAGTTCCATCAGCTGTCTAAGTAAATGTAATGGAGAATATAGAAACCAATATTTTTCTCCTTCTCCCTCACTTGCTATCTGTCTTGAAACACTTCTGCCACAACAAGCTAGTCTTCCAAGCAAAAGCAGTTTAAGAAACACCCCAGTCCTAATTTCTAAACAAAACAAAAAAATTGTCTTTATTTTGTATACTCTACCAGGTAATTGTTAATAAAAATATTATTAGGAAAATCTGAGAATATTTTTGAGGAAGACAGAAAAATACCTCCTGGAGCTCAGCAGACTTTAGTCATATCTTGACTTTCTGCTTTCAAATATGAGACATTCAGATATTTCTCAACATACTGCTTGAATTACTATTTTTAAAACATGCTTTGAACAAGAGTTCCTGACTTAGCTTGGGAAAAATATTCTTGGACGTATTTTAGATGTAATCTTCAAAATTTGCTAAATTCTTGTGTTTCATTAAGTATTTTGAAATAGTAGCAGCAATAAGACAACTATATGTACTCCTAAGAATAAATAGTATGCTGACATACTCTAAAATGGAATATAGGTACCTGAAGATTAAGAGTAGTTAGTACTAAATAATAAGAGAAGCAATTCCTTTAGGAGACGAAATTGTTTTGTGCAGCTCGGTTATGAGACACTATGCTGATATGGATTACCAAATCTAATAAAAATATATGTATGATAAAGATTGTAATTCTGAAGATATTTTTAATGAAGTTATAATTTTAAAAAATTTAGTGTTTAGGCAGGAAATATCATTCACGTACATATGAATAAGCAAATGCTGTGCAATTTTAAAATTCCATCTAGTTCTACAAACCGTTTAACTGTTTGGACACGTGGAAAAAACTCAAGCCCAAAAATTAATTATACATCACTTAAGACTATTCCAATTTCAGTGCTTATTTAATTTGGTCTATGTACCAAATGCTAACGATGAGTTTTAATGCAATGTTGAGATACAATTTCTGCTGTGGTGCAGCATTTATTAAGCACTCAGAAAAGGAACCTTTTCTACTCTAAGAAATGAGCTGCCCACACTGTAGCAATCACGACACCTGCATCTGCTTCACCCATCCTAATGCAGCCATTGCAGCACGAGGGAGCATGGGAGGTGCACAGAAGCCAGCTCTCATCCAGAAAGAGTGTGCCTCTGCTAGCAAGGCACAGCCTGTAAGCTGACAAGCCCTGGCACTTTTCAGACCTCAGTAGCACAGGGGCAATGCTGCCTGAACATGCCATTCTGCTTCCATAGCCAAGCAAGTTCACCAGTATGTCTCTGCACCGTGCCCTGTGATGGATGCCAGTACAGGTATCTCTGACACTGTGACCCACTGGGCACTGTAAACATGCCACCATTTTTGGGGACTTTCACTGTGAAATAATTGCCTATTTATTTGACGATGAGTGACTTTACCTCTTTCAAGAAAGAAGTGTGTTTCATAATCATAACCTGGTGTCCAAGGCTTTTATTCATTCATATCAACACTGGCATACATTTAAGGTTCAGCTTCTATAACTTAAGTTTAAAGGACTGTTTTTACCACCATCTTATATCCTTTTTCCTAAAATTATGTGTTGTATGTGAGGTGTAATACCTGTGATGAAAGTGAGACATTGAGCATAAAGTAATCCTTAAAATTCTTTCCTTAAACCCTTGCACTAATGTTAGATTTTCTGAGAATCTAGAAGGTCTGAATTAACTATTATATAAACTTCTTAACTGGTAAATGCTTTAAAAATAATGCAGGATATTGGGAAAAAGCTTAAAGAATTGAACACTTCTTTTATGGAAGATATTTTACAGAAAATCTACTAGAGATCCAGGTTGAATTCAAAAAAACAAGCAAGCCTGGTCCACTGAGTTTAGTACTTAAGTATATAATTGTAATTAGACACACACATTGCTCTCAGATATATTTAATCAGTCTTTTAATGATTGATGCAAACAGTGCAGTATTTCTTTAACTTCAGGAAAGTCTTCTGACATGCTAACATCAATAATTAGAGGAAGTCAGAGCAGAGGAAGTATTCCATATGACAGGAAGACATGCATAATTTATAGTGTAACACTACTGTAGATGTAGTCCTCCAAATTCTGTGTGGATGATAACCGTGCTAAGCTTGTGTGGCTCTCCTATTGCTAATATTAAGGTTGTGATTGTTTAGGAATTGAGGGTCGTGCTTTTATTCACAAATGAGTGACTGCCTTTCTTCTAATCATAGCTGTGAATTGTTCCTTTGTTTTCCATGGACATTCACTTTCTTGTAAATAGAAAACTTTTAGCTAAAATGTAAAATCATAATGAGAGTCAGAGATTAGAATTGGGAATGATACTGTCTTGCTAATTTTGAATCTAAGACAAGTCACATATAACGAACCTAATGCCTGACCACTTTCCTTCAGAGATCAATACAGAAATATGCATTTTAAAATTAGTCACAGAAACCATGTGACTAATTCTGTGTGCATCAGAAGAAAAATATTAGTCTTACTGCCATTAAAGGAAGAAATACATGTTTTCAGTGATAAGGATATGTGCATCTCTCCTGTATATGTTCTGATATAGTGTAATTAAAAAGAAGGTAGCAGGAAAAAGGGAAGAAAGGGAAGGCATAGGTAATGACAGAATAAGCTGCTTGTAAATGTGCATGAAATCTGGTCAGCGTCTTTTTTCCCCTGTGGTTCATAATTCAGTTTCAGGCTGCATTCCCAACAGTAGTGCTAAACAGGATGTGGTCCTGAGTGGCACCAGGAGAACAACCATGATGTCATGAAATCACTGCTGCTTTGATCGTTCCTCATTGATTCACTAAAAGACTAATACCCCTGACCATCAAAGCCAAGCTGTGCAGCACAACGGATGCAGAGGTTGGTATATTTCTGACCTCTCCTCACAAGAAGTTAAAACAAAGAGCATGAGATCAACACAGCATAGCACATAAAATTCTAGTTAATTAATTCTGAAATAATGCTAGATGTGACACAACCAGTTGTCCTTCCTTTTGCCCCCTCTGAAGCCCAACAAACCCAGTTCCTGAAGTTTCACACCAGCAAGTTTTATTGAAATCCATCTTGAAACTTTGTTGGTTCCTCCCCTTCACTATCCACACTTCTGACTGTTAAAAAGAAGAACACAAACACTAAACAAAATACCCACTAATTTTTGTTCTTTGTTAGAATTTGATCGTTAATCTCTGTTTCATTTTATATCAAGATTATATCTTGTCAATTGTATTTTTCTGCATGGTGTTGATCCCCTAAATGCATTTATAAATAGTACATTTTTTCAGTATGTATGTAAAGGATTTATTAACCTCTCAACCTTTATTTTATTTAGTTTAACAAGCTAAGTAAGACCTTTTAGTCTTATTGAAGAGAGAGAATTTCTCCGTTTTCCTATTAATGTTAAAGGCTCTTTGACACTTGCATCTACTTTTTTTTTTTTTGGCCACATGTCTATCTCATAATTGACAAAAAATATTAGCCAAAAATTGCATCTTGAAGGAATTGCTGGTTTATCTGAGTTATGTAATTTAGAGGATAACTAATCCTAGTCCAGAAAAAGGGACATGTTTAATCTATCTTGCACTAAAATACTCCAAAACATGTTTAGGGATGGAGTGTATGGGTAGAGATTCTTGAGCTGAAATGGAACATTGGATTTCGTAATAGTGGATCCTAGTAGTGAATTTTTTTCAGTAAAAATTAACGGGTGCTCCGTAGGAACACTTTATACAATTTTTCGCACATTCAGAGTGAGAAATCAGAGTTTAATGCTTAGATTTGAATCTTTAGAAGGCACTTTTTATTGTTTAGATACTTCCTTGCTCCTTTTGAAAACATTTAACCTGATCCATACCAGCAACATTAACCTTTTCATGTTCATGGGACTTCAGAACACACTCTACATAAATCATACATAAATCCCTGCCCTCTTCTTCAATTAATTAGATGCCAATTTTTTTTTGTCAAGAAAAAATATAAGACCTTAAAAAGGGTGAAAATAGGTCTTCTTCTTTGTTGCTTGATTTCATATTATAGGGCTGACAATCCTACTCTCCTACATCAAACAGACACTGTTAAATGGTTATGAAGAAATATTTAGTGATGAACTGCTCTTGAACATACTGCTCTTGTGTCGTGCTTCAGTGAACATTTTCTCTCCTACAAAACTGGGACAAAGTGGTTACAGGAAGAAAAAAAGAATGGAAATCTGCATGAATAAATAGTAAAATCAGCACTAAATATATTATTAAGCAGTCTAATAATTATTAGTTTGGTAGCTGAGAAAAAGTCAGATGAACTAATGTATGTGATTACAGCAGGATAAAAAAATAATCCAATAGCAGCATCCAGCTAGGGGAAACAATAAACTAAAACTTCAGGCATGTTATTAAGATACACAGTGCCCACAGCAAGAGAACAGGACTTGCAACGCTAATTGCTGGTGTCTAGACCATAATTTGGTTTTTAGTCCTTACAAGTTTAATCCATCCAAAAAAAGAAAATTGTATATTAATGACAGGTTTAATAAAACTGGTATGGAATCAGTCCCAAACATGTTTAGATTCACAGCTTCAGCTAATTTTGCCTGATGTAAACAAAAAGGGAACATGTCAGTTTAGTTCTAACCACTGGAAACTCTGAATTTTGTTTTGTCATTACACCATCAGTACTGAAACAGTCCTTAAATGGAGTATAAATTCAATCTGCACCCATTTAAAGTATCTCCAGGTCTACTTTAATGCTTTTATGCAGTTAATAAATGGTAGAACTTAAATCCAGGTATTCACTGCAATAAAAGTTACACATTCTTACTTGAAGGAAAATGAGGGAAGTTCTCATCCCACTGTGAATTCAGTCCTACTTCTATACAAGTAGGAAGGATTCACACTGAATTTAAATGTGGACCAGGAGCACAGTCTCTCCTTGGCTGTGTGGTCATATATTCAGAACATAGTAATGAGAGTTGAAATGGCTGAAGAAACAAGTTCCTGGTGCCTTTATGCAGACTCAGAAATGAAAAGGGGTGAGGTAAATGATCATGCGCTACACTACAGGGACTACAGCTTAACGGGCTAGTCAGTAACATAGGAAAGCACAAAACTTGCAGTTTGTTTTTGTTCTTGTGTACTTATTCATATTTCAATTGACTTAGTGGTCTTTTCCAATGAATGGTGAGCATGATAATTCACAAGCCATTCCTTTTTAATGTATCAGTCTGAAGTACTTCCCTCCGCAGTTTCTAATGGATAAAACAGCCTCCTATGAATTTCAAAGAAAGAGACAACTAACATCCTTTCTGTAGGATGGTGGTACATTTCAGAGAGTCTTTTTCAATACTGGATTTCCATTCACAATCTAGCTGATGACACAGGGAATAAACTATTGTGGCCTTTCATGTTAACAAAATTTTACTGTATTATTTTAAAGCAATAATGATAATTTGCTGCTTCTTCTTTTAGCAATCGATGGAAAGTTTTTATAATTTCATTCTACAACAGTCAATTTAGTTCAAATTACAGACAACAACAGTGTAAGAATTCTTTTAAAAGGTTCATAATTCCAACTCATTTTATACAGAAATGTTTGTACTGTTTTTATATGTAAAGGTAATTCACTTGGAAACTCCTGCAAATCTTTTTACCTGAACTGGAAATAAATCCTTCCTTGGCTTTCCCAACGTTTTTTTTTTTTTTTTTTTTAATAACCCCTATAAAAAGTTGTTCCCTCTGCTCCAGTAGAATTAGAATTAAAAAATTGTCTGTCTGGGACAAAGTCATTACTAAGCATTCTACAAATTTTTAGGTCATCTTCGCATATGTTATCCTTATATGCAAAAAAATCCCCTATAGAGCTCTTGCTATATGAACATGAACACATGGTATAAAATTACAGAAGCTACTTGAAGAGTTTTTTCTCTTTGGTAACTGTTAGATAGCCCAATACTGTAATCTTGGGAGCCTAATAATTTCTCTAATAAATATTAGCAGTTTTATCTATGAGCTTCTTTAATGTAGATTTGGATATGAAAGTAGTAAGTAAATTATATCAAATTATAGGACTGATTCTACCTCTTAAATATTTGATGACAGGTTTATGTCTCAGTGAGTTGCAACAACCACTTACCTTTTCTCAAAAATATTAACTTTTTTCAAGCTGAAAAGATCTCTTTTGACTCATTGGGGTTGAAGAAGTCATGCCTATTTCCTTTATCACTGTCCTGAGGTGTAATAGCTTTTAAGCTGAAAATGCCCTAAATAGAGCTCCTGAATATATCTTTTCCAATAACAGTTTCACTTAATGGCTTTCCACGAAATTACAAAATGAAAAAAATATTTAATCTACAGGAAATAAGATCAACCTTACTTTGTTATTTATTTTATTAATATTTGTTAAGGACATACTACAGTATTGAATAATACAGTTTTCTTCTGAATATTGTTGATATAACATGGCAACAAATAATAGTTTAATTTAATAGAAAGATTGGATGATGTTTTCAATTCCAGTTTTCAGTGTTTCACTTTATATAGAGAACAGCATTTTATTATGCATGTGGCAGAATTTCATATGATGCTATCATAAGTCATTTTATGGCTAAATAGTCTTCCTGTTTTCATTTCAGATTTAGNTCTGGAACAATTAGAACTTTTGTAAGTAGAAATAATAATTTGCATAGTAAAAAAAATATCCCTCTTAAAATCACTATCTTTGTTTGCTAATTCATGTACAGGCCAGACTTCCTATAGTGTTCCTATGATTTATAGTTTTTATTGGCAAAACTTCAATGAAGTCTAAATCTATATTTCAGCCAGATAGGATAGGATTCCTCTCATCGTACCATTTGCATAGTAATTTTGCTTGCATTCAGGAAAGACAAAAATTTCCTAGAAACCTGTCAGTTTTTATA
>VXBC01012400.1:0-15657 GCA_013399945.1 Ploceus nigricollis
TTTTTTTTTTTTAATGGCAGCAGTAAAAAAAAAGTACTGCAAGGTACACACCAGCAAAAGTATTTTGTCCTTCAAGTCCTTAAATTCTGGAAGTCAGACGCCTTTGTTAAATTCTGTAAGCTTGAAAGACAGCATGAATGTAAGTTCTGTTTTTAGCTTTCTTTTGTTTTTGAAGGAGTTTGATTGAATATATTGCCCTTCTGAGCACAGAGACTGTAAGCAAGCTTATTGAAATAAACAGCTTTCATTAAAGTATCTCTAATGAGGTTCTCCATTTAGAATCACACCTGGGTTGAGGCTTACCTGCCTCTGGGGATTGTCCAGACTCAGCCCACCTCAGGCAGCTCAGCTACTGTGGGTCATGTCAGGGCCATACCTGGTTGGACTTAGGAACCTCAAAGGAGAGAGGATCTACACTGCCCTAGGAAATCTGTACCCCTATTTGACCACCCTTGTAGTTCAAAATAATTTTCTTCCAAAGGTTAAGAAAAAGTTTCTTGTATTTCAATCTGTGCCATTGCTTCCTGTCCTTTCCCTGGGCACTGCTGAGGGGGTCTGGCCCTTCACACCCTCCTGTCAGGTACTTATGCACATGTGAAAGCTGTTCCTGAACCTGCTCTGCTCCAGACAGACTTGGCCCAGCTCGCTCAGCCTCTCTTCCTATAGCATGATCTCTTCTGCCTACTACCCTGAACCTCTAGAATGGAAGCAGGCAATTATTTTTTCTTTCCTATGGGCAAGTTCAAGAGTTCAGCCTCTTTCCTGAGGCTAAAAACTGTCAGTATTTTAAGGAGTTATTTTCCTGTCTGGGTATTAATTTTCTGTGGTTTTTTGATCCCATCATTAATTTTATACAGAATGCCCTCACATTTGTTTTCTATTTGAAATTAAAAGGAAGCAAGAAAGGAGATTAGGCTGAGTTACATACACTGCATCAAAGTAACTGATTATGTATCAAGCAGAATTCCTGTTTGTAATCCCCAGGTCCAAAACCTCTACGTTTTTAGCCAGGACAATGTGTTTTTGCATATTGTGTATTAAGTGTTATAGATGCTTTTGCCCCAGATCAATGTTTTAGATTTTGCAGAATAAATTAATTCCAGTGTATTTCAGCTTAAATAACTGTTTGGAAAGTGCTAACTTGCTCTGCACAGCGTGAGGTTTGGGGGAATGATATGGAGAGTTACTTTTATGTTGATCTGGACTTCTTGCTGCCTATTTGGGATATTGTAGCAAAAGCATCAAAAAATGAGTCTATGGAGAGGCAATAAAAGAACTCATTAACTGATGTCCATAAAGAACATGACATAAGCCAGAGGTGAACTGGTTGTCCGTCTGGTGCAGATGGAATGTGGATGAGTATGGAATGCAATGCTTTTCTTACAGGGCCAATAAGTAAAAGATGTTTGTTGAAATGCTTAAGTTATGCTACTTTTTAATAGCACAAACGTATTCTTGCAGGTCACTTTGGCTGTCTTGCCTGGGACAGCCTCATGGCTTTCTCTTGCTGAAGAAATCCTGAGTAGTGCAGAGATGACTTGCTGAAAAAGAAGCATTAGAGATTGAGATTGAGATTGAGAGATTGATTTTTGAACAAAAATAAGGTGCCCTAAAGCACCACTAATGCCAAATTCTAGAACAGCTGGTGTCCATGATAGAAATCCTTTTAAATCTCTGATTTCTGTTGTTCCATGAGCCTGGTATGAGGAATACTTGCAATTATGACAAAACAAGTTCAACTGAGACTAAACCTACTTTTATTTTTTTTGTGTGGTTATATTTTAAACCAGTCAGTCTAATGGCAGCATTGTGAAATTTTGCCTTTTTAAATTGTAGACACTTATATGAAATGGCAGCAGTTAACATTTTGCCTGCAGAATCATACCTTGGTACCTGGCCAGCTGTAGGAGAAAACAGATGAAAAAATGATGTGACTGTGTTCTGTAAGCAATTTTTTTACCCGCTCTCAAATCTTATAGAAAAATGTACCAATCTCTGATGAACTTTTCTTCGGGCACAACATAAAAAAGAACTAAAGGAGTTATTTGATTACTCTGTACTGTCATGATAGGTGTCACAGTGGAAACCAAATGCCTTCTCTGTGAGCAATATGAAGTATTAACTAGGACTAACTCAATGGGTCTGTTTTCCATAGAAGTGGAAGTGGAAACTTTCCATAGAAGTCCATCTCATTCAAAACTTGGACTTCCAGGTAGCTCTAAACAGCATTAAAATTCAGAGGTCTGCCCAACCTCCCCCCCCCCCCCCCTTTTTTTTTTTTTTTTTGGTTGAAATTACTTGAGAGCTTGTTCCTGAGAAGCTGTTATTTTTCATATGATATGAAAAAAAGTTTATTATCACCTCTATTTTATTAGCTGTTTCTTTCTCAGCATATTTATCCTCTGAGCCTCACAGGTTAAAATACCCACCTTTATATTTACTTACAGTTACAGCAGCATTTAATTTTGGAAGGCAATAAAAATACATAGAAAGCCACATGTGCTTGTTTTCATGTGCACTAAGATGAGATTTATCTGGCATAAGTCTCTTCTAGTATGGATATCATGACCTGACTCTCTTTATAGTCCACAAATAAAAGTAAATGCATCTGCAGTGCGTATCTAAGACAAAAAATCTTGTGTTGCACCAAGGAACTGTTTTTTTATTTTCTGATGTGCAAGGAAACTATAAAGGTCCATCAGAGTTATATTACTACATTTAAGCTATCTGAGTGACCTGAGCAAAGTTTGTCTTTAATTATGTACTCTCTGCAAGGAATGAAATGTCAATGAATTTCAGGGCTAACGTCAATTCGTTGAATTGCCCTAGTATGAGCTGATTTCCTTCCAGTTACTGGACCATGTCTGACAGTCCCTAAACATGAACATCCTTCGAAAGAGAGAAATAATTGCGCAGGTATGTGAGACATGAGGTGAGGTGCAATGGGGTGCTGCACTCCACCTTTTTAAGGTTCACCTTATTCCGCAGGAAGACTCTTCAGACACGGCTTCAGAAACAGTCCTCAGAGGAGTGATTAAGGTTGCTGATACAGGATTGACCTGTGTCTGGGATCCTTTTAGGTAGCAACCATGATGGCCAGGTAGGACACGGTTTTCTGGCCAATGTGTGGCAGGTATTAGGATCCCATTGCCATGAACTCTTATATCAGACTGAATTTCAGTTATTGCAAGAAAGTGGTGAGTTCCTTCAGTATCTAAATCACAGAGCCACAAGGATTTCAAGAATTCACAAAGATTTACCATCCCCTTTGTTCCCCAGCAGAAAGCACATCACCACATCAGGAGGAGTAGAAAGGATTAAAATAATTGACTAGCAATGAGTGACTGCTGAATGCAAATTGTAAATTATCAAGAGGTGGAAGAGGGAGTCGAAAAATCAGCTGGTAGATTGTTGTAGCATTGCTATTTTCTATCTTCTGTATGCTGATGATAGAAAAATATCCTAAATCTTTGTGAAAATAGAACTAGTTTACTGAAGAGTTAAACAAGATGAATGCTAGCTGTCAAGCAAAAGGATTAATTTCAATTTTAGTGAGTTATTTAGGAATGGACAGGAACAGGCTGTTGTGACTTTGGCTGAAATAGACACACACAGTTGTTTACTTATTTCAGATTTTTCTACTCACAGCTTTATGCCTATGTCCTAAATATTTTATATCATATTTATATAATATAAAGAAGTATTTATAAGAAATCCTCTATAAGATACACCAGTGCTTAAACTTCCATAGATATATGGAACACTATAAACACTAGAACATGATGCTGAGAGCAGTGGAAACTGTGGTTTGCTTATGTCTATCTCACCAATATTCAGTGCACTGCAGTGGTTTCAGCTGTCTGCAGCAGCTTGCTGTGGCCTAGCAGTGTTCTTTGCACTCATGAAGGTAGGGGCAATTTTAAAGCAGTTGCCTTGTTCAAATGTGGTAAAATTTAAATTGTTCTAGCAAGGAGATTTCTCTGTGTAGGAGGCCTCACTGAATTAGAGCTAACTAGGCATGCTGCATAAATCACGGTGGGACCAAGTAATTTAGTAAAGGGCTCTGTGGGGCTGTTATTCAGCAAGGGTGGCAGAAACATATATCTGTTCCGCCACGCACTGTTGTAGTTCTGTGAAGCAAGAACACTTTGTGACAAGACATACTTGCTGTTTGTAAGACCAGGTCCTTCTCTGGAAGCTTGTGCAGCCAGTGGCAGGATGCCTCATGCTGATGGGCAGTGTGCAGTCACTCAAACTTGATGTAAATGGAAGTATTGTTGTAAAAGCCTGCCCAAAAGCAGCTGTGCATCTGAGGATGCTTTGGCATTTTATCTTTATGTCTTACTATAAGAGAAAGGCAATGGATGAGGGTAATGGTGAGCTAAGACTACATGATATATATGATATCTATGATGACCTGACTGAAAATGTTTGGGGAAAATTAATTGTTGGACAAGACCTAAGTACTGCTGGATCCTATGTTTATTTCTTCTTTCATGGAAATGTGCAAAATATCTGTGAAGTAGGTTCTTACAAATACAAATAGGTATTTGGTGGTTCTCTGGGTAAAAGATAATCTTTCTGTCCTCACAGGTAGAGAGTGGTGTTTCACCCTCTATAAAGAACACGATATGAAACAGAGACATTCAAAGCAATACTGCTTTCCATTTGTGACCCCTACTAGACTTAATCTTTTTAGGTTCTTATAGAAGGTTATTAAGACTTGTGTATGATAGCTGAGGCATAGAATGAGGAGAATATAGAGATGAAGACAACTTTATTATAAAGGTCCTTAAGAAGTCCTCATCTCTTGGTACAGAAAAGGAATCCTCATACCCTACATCATCTTTTTTTTTGCAAAAATCTGTGGAACATTGGTGAATAATAGGTAATTAATTTTAAGGAAGCTAGCCAGCAAGGATAATGATCCCTCTGTCATAAAAAAAGCATAGAAAGCTTAGTAATTACTTCAAGTGAATATCTACATGACATCTAAAATTCAAAGCTGAATTGCTTTATTAACCAGCAGGTATCCACATACCTATCAGATTAACCTGTGCTGGTTAACAAAACCAGGAAGGAAGGGAAAATGACATTTCACAGACTCTTCAGTTCTGAAAAGGTCAGTGTGTCCTGGTGATTCAAAGCAAAGCTGTCTTTTAACATGCCTTTATCTTTCTGTAGAAACATCATTTATCCCAGCCATCCAGCAGGAAGCAGAAATACTTGATTTAGTATCATTTTAATCTCTTCCTACTTTAGACACTGCTCTGCACCTTACACAGACTTAGCATTCATCAGCACTGTTATGTAAACTGAATTATACACCACTTTGTTGAGTGGCACTCAGTAAAGCAGCTTGCAGCCACAGTTGCTGGTACCTGAAGAAACACCGCATTCTGTAGGTTTAGCTTGGAATGGAATTGTTGACACTATGAGGAGCCGTTACTTGCTTTTTAATTAAAGTCTATATTTAGCAGCACTGTCAATTGGGAAGGGTGATTCTTTCACAAAGTCAAACGGCTGTTTGAGTCTCTCAATAGAAGCAATAGAAACTATAGAGTCTCTCAATAGAAACAATGAAATTTTTAATTACTAAATTGCTGCATTACAGTCTCTGTTATCTCATTTAGGTATTGTGCTGATTCTAACCATCAGATAAGCCAACAACAGCACTATGATTCCTTATATTCATGAGTTGATTTTTCTGGAAACCTCAGTGTTATTTGGTCACTTGTAGGTGAGTGATGTTAGCCAAGAGCAAATTTCTGAATTACAGTGAATACTGTTAAGAGAGTTATTTATGTAGAAGTGTCAGCACCCCATCATTTTTTAATCATTCATTTTCATGGGCCTGGATTGCTCTGTTTGTGGGCAAGGGAGAGGCAGAGGATGCGGAGAACCAGTGAAGTGAACACAAGGTCAGGGGGGCTGTACTGCTGTTTTTCCTGGGGACCTTGGCAGCAGTGGTAGCGGTGGTTGCATGGTGCCTGCAAACTCTGAAGTGGATGGCTGCACCATAGTGCTTCTGGGTGCTTCTACTTAGGCAGCAGTAACAGAAGTGGCTCTTCAGCAGGCAGGAGCTTTCTCAGAACCAGGGCTGACATTCAGGATCCAGCCATAAGCTGAGGCACAGAAGCAGAAAAGCGCATCTTCCTGCCAGCTGGCAGGAAGGGTGAGGTACCAAAACTTTCTTCTCTCTGTGTCACCATGCTCACCATGTCCTACTGTCTGTCCCAGTAGGTTCCCCGCTCCTGAACATGGGCTGAGCAGGACTGCATTTTGATGTGCTTGTTCCATGCACTGAATGTGAAGCCAGTAGGCCTCAGTTAGGAATTTGGTTCCAGGTTTCTGTCCCTAAGATCCTCCACTCTTATAAGACCCCACCTGGAGTATTGTGTTCAGCTCTGGAGTCCTCAGCAAAGGGAGGATATGGACCTGTTGGAGAGAGTCCAGAGGAAACCACCAGGATGCTCAGAGGGCTGGACCACCTCTTCCCTGAGGAAAGGCTGCGAGAGCTGGGATTGTTCATCCTGGAGATGAGAAGGCTACAGGAAGGCCTAGCTGTAGCCTGCCAGTACCTGAAAAGGAGCCTGTAAAAAGAATGAGGAGAGACGTTTTAGCAGGCAGGGCCTGCTGTAATAGAACAAGGTGTAATGGTTTTAAACTAAAAGAGGGTAGATTTGGATTAGATATTAGAAGGTTTTTTTACAGTGAGAGTAGTGAAACCCTTGAACAGGATGCCCAGAGAAATTGTGGATGCCCCATCCCTGGAAACATTCAAGGCCAGATTGGATGGGGCTCTGAGCAATGTGGTGTAGTGGAAGATGTCCCTGCTTGTTGCAGGAGCATTCAACTCGATGACCTTTCAGAAGTCCCTTACAACCCAGACTGTTCGATAATTCTAAAATATGTTCACAGGCCTGAAGACTTTCGGAGCTGTCCACAAGTATGTGTAGTCTCAAGTATGCTTTTGCTCAGTGTTTATTGCAGCTTGTTTGCTGTGCTCTGCACGATAGTAAGGGAAGATGTGGAAAGAGAGGTTATTGAAGGTGACATTACTTTCAGGAACTGATAAGCCTGCAGAGGAAGAGCCAAACAGATTTTTTTTTTTCTTTATTCATTTAAAATAGGATGGTTTGATCCGGCCTCGAATAGCTCATAATGGCAGTTTTTGCTACAGTGTGACTTACAATAGTTTAAATGAATACTCCTCTTCCAAGAAAACTAGATGTTTAACTCCAGAAGTTCTTCGCTCACTTGGAGGCGATATTTCTAACTGAGGCTTTTCCAAATTCTGCAAAGAATTATTGGTATGCATCTTTATGACTAACTCCTATATGTCCAAAGTATAAGCAGAACTCTTTGTAAGATGTAAAAAAAAAAGCTATGTTTATATTGCATTTATTGTTACAATTTATCTGATTTTATGATATTTATTTTATTTCCTGGGTCTTTTACGTTTTCACTTGTAATTCATGAACTCAGTTTGCAAATGAAAATTTTCTGTTATTTAATGTTATTGTTTGAATGCTCATTTCCTATATAGAGAATATTGTACATGTTAAGTAAAATTATTTCATGGTAAAATAATTTTTCCATAATATGACACAGTGCTTCATGTGATTTTCTAATTTATATTAATTGCCTGTAGTGGATTTATGCATGTAATTAACTGGGTGCTTCTATTGAAACATTGGCCATAAAATNTTTTACTAGATAATAGGCTGCAATAATACAGTTGGTTAGATTTTGACTGCTTTTATAAATTACATATTCAACAAAATAGTTTAATATCATTATATAAACCTGATTCTAAGTTAGTCAGCTGTTGTGGAAGTATTTAATTTTTAAAAATTAATTTTTTTTTTAAAATTAAATGGTTTTTAGGATCTGTTAACAATGGGATTAGTTTAAAAAGAATTAAAATTTAGAAGATGACTTTAAAATGGTAATACAGCAGACCCATAATAATCCACATATTTCTAATTCACACAAAAATTGTCAGTATCTCTCCTGTTCTCAGGAAAAGAGGAGGTTTCTGTAACAAACAGCAAACATCAGGTTTCTGTAGCCTCGATTACTAAGCCATTGCTTTTTACAATGTCTGTTTCATACAGCTAGTGCATTCTGATGTGTTAACATAAATAATTGCTGGACAGCATGTAATTCCTTGTGCCAGAGCTCTTTGTGGCACCACAGTGCACCTGTGGAGGTACTGTGCTACAGTTCCCTGCAGACCTCCCCATTACCAGCTCTGATGTTGCACTGGTTCATTTATTCTTCTTGAAATGTGAAATCCCATTTTAGCCAGAAACTGAAATAATTTTTGAGTATCCACATGAAAGAATCTCTCCCCTTTCTACTCAGATTTTTAGGCCTCAGGCATTGCAGAAAAACTGCAAAATCACAGAATGGTTTGGTTTGGAAGGGACCTTGAAGATCATGGTGTTCCAACCCCTCTGACATGGGCAGGGATGCTACTCACTCGCTCGCTCGCTCACTCACTCACTCACTCACTCACTCATGCTGCTCAGGGCCCCATCCAACCTGGCCTTGAACATCTCCAGGATGGGGCATCCAGTTTCTCTGGGCAACCTGCTCCAGTGTCTCACTGCCCTGTTAGTAAATAATTTCTTCCTAATGTGTTATCAAAATCTCTCCTTTTTTTTAGTTTAAAACCATTGCTCCATGCTGTATTGCTCTCTGCCTGTGTGAAAAGTCCCTCTCCCTCTTTTTTTATGACATCTATAAGTTTATAAAATATTGATGTTATTGATGTTAAAACCACAGGAGGGGAGATGATTTCCAGTGTGACTAAGCTGTGTCTGTGCAGTATCAGATAGTGCTTGGAAATGGTTCATGCATTCGTACATTCAGGTGCAATAATGTGCAGAAGCTTTCATTATCACATTTAATATCCCCTTTTTTAAAATAACACTAATGAATTATTTGTTCCAGTGATGCAATGTTCTAGGGGTTTAATAATATTAGGAGGTTGCTACATGTGATACTGTGTCAGCAAAATTTCTCTGCTTGATCCGATGGGAGGTCCTAGGGGAAGGGCACAGAGCAGGCATCAGCCGAAAGCTGGTGCACAATGACTAATTTAAGTTGTGTCTGAAAGCTCATTGTAAAAGTCATGAAATATAAATCAGGCTCTCTCACCAAACCTTGAAAAAGAAAAATAGGTATTCTAAACCATTATTTTTCTAAAGAAACATTCATAGGACATAATGTCTGATGTGGTGATTTAATTCCTTCCTTCTCCTTGCTCCAGAGACATAACTATTCACTGCTACAATCTATTCTAGCTTCTCCCCCCCTCCCCAATCTCTGTAACAGCTTTATACATGCTTTTTGAAATTTTGAAATATTAAAGCAAACGTCACAGTTTTCTTGAAGTCCATATCTCTGTCTTAGCCAAAAACTTACTAGCATGCCACGTGATCACACTGCAATACTATTGCTGGCAAAAGCATATAAAGGCAGAAGTAGTGAAAGAAGTAGATTGGCTATGCGTTTTTCCCAGGACAACGTATGTACATTTTAAACAGAGATGTAGCTGTTATTCTTACTTAAATTGATTTTCAGTCAAGGATTAAAAGAAATAAATTATACATTGAAATAACTCTGTAGGAATGCTATGGAAAAGTGAGTAGATGCCATCATCAAAAAAGCTTTTTTGCAGTAATTCCCTCTTTAAACAACAGACAGACAAAACAATTGGAAAAAGGGATAGACACTGCTACACAGTGAAGCCTTGCAGCAAGTAATCTCTGAGCTGCAGGGATTGTCTGCTCCCTTCTGAAAAGGGGAGGAATAGAAAAAGAGGGGAATGAGGGGAGGAAAATTTTAGTCGTAGTTAACGTTTTTAGTGATAAAACTTAACCCTTACTTTTTTGCCTGAGAGATAAAACCTAAGAGTTCTGTCTCTGAAGTCTCTCACAGTCTCTGAAGACGTGGATTGGGAGAGAAGAACATTTGGCCACTGGAAAAAGCATTCTCTTCAGGAATTTCATATCACATGTGCAGTTTTTCCCAAAGATGCATCTGCTTGAACTTTCATTGATCCCATTTCTAAAGGTTTAAAATTCTGCCTTATCAGGAGTTTTAGGGAAAAATAAATTAGGGTTTTTGGAGGAAGTGGCAGAGATAGGAAGGTTTCTGAGTCAGTTTCCTTGCCTGTCTACTTCTTAAATCATTAGCATTCATGGATTAGACTGCAGAATTGTTTGTGAAGGAGTTTAAGGTACCTGCTGTCCAAGGCAAAATGGGACAATATCTTAAAGATGTCTTCTGCCACCCAGGCTCCTTAAGGAGCCTGAGCTTTTGTAGTTTTATGTGTCATCTGGTTTCCACAGTTTGATGCCTGCCAGACCCCAGTGGTATGGCTCAGAACAGTACACTGAATGCTTGCTTTAAAATAGGAAATTGAAGTTGGGGGGGGTGGTGGGATTTGAAATGGAAAAAAAAAATGAAGAAATGGTGGCATCTTCATCTTTTAGCACTCTTTTAAGGTACATTTTCTCAACATCACTTGAACTTAAATCTAAGCATCTAAGCATTAGGTGCTTGCACACTTTAGCATTAGTGGTTTTAATGTTTCATAAAATTAAATAAAACTGACTCTTTAGAACTAAATGGGAGTTTATGAGTTGGGGATTTTTGGCTTTGCTAACACTTTAAAACCACAGACAGCAGTGTGCCACTGCCTGTGTATTACACCAGGAATAAGGGGTTGCGACTTCAGACTTTCAGCTGAAGGGTGACCTAAATATTCTCATGTTCAAATAAGAGTATTCAAGGCAGTTGAATACTCCTTTTGTACAATCTTTTATTTCTTATTTGTATTTGAAGGTCATTATTTCATATGAAAGCATATCATATCAGTATGGCCACTTTGCATTCAAATTAATAATTGCATTCTTCTTAAGTATCATACCAACTAAATTTCTTTATAAAACCCAAATATAAAACATCTAATTCTAGTTTGCTCATAGTAATTCTGACTATAGTAAAAACCTGCAGAGATTTTTGTTTCAAATTTGTAATTTAGTGTACACAGAGAAAGCAACTATATGAACCTTCTTGCTCTTCCGTCATGAAAATAAGCAGATTTCTCAAAGTGGCACATGAGCATTGCTGAGATGCAAAAATGTACTCACTTTCTCTCACTGAGATTTATTTTTGTAGATGACTGCAAAGCTTTCTAAAATATCCTTTCTGTCCAGAGTTCTTTCCTGGGAAATAATTTACCTCAGTTTTTTAATATTCTGTTCCCCATTACCATACTTTAAGTGGGGAACAGTGACAAGATCCCATCCTACCAGGAATCTACAGAAGTCTAACAACTGTTGAAGTGATGAATCACCAGTGAATTGTGTTGACTAGAAGACAATTCAGAAAAAGTAGGTTTTGCTTATTAAAATAAAATGTTATAATAATAGCAAGAAAAAGAACAACAACAATAACAACCTCCAAATCAAAACCACAAATTCTTCTTCATTCAAAATGTAGTGTTTTGGAGGTTGGAGGGGGCGTGTCTACTTACATGTTTTGAATTTGCTGTTATGAATAGCAGCTGTTAAAATTAAGGAGGATTTTATTACTTGCATATCACCAAGTAGATGAAATGCTCTTCTAATAAGTCCTAGTAAAATCCAAATCTCCTCTTGGTTTTTCATCAGGATATGCTGCAAGTATTCATTGCAGAACCTGACAACATAGCACTGGTGTGGATGTACTTGTCCTGGTGCAATCAGAGGCAATTATTTTATGCTGTCCTTTGTAAACATTTCTCAAAGCCACAGAAAAAAGACAGATTCAAGTGTGAGTGCTCAGAATTTGACCGTTCCCATATGCCAAACCCCTTCTTCTTTCAAGATTAATTGTTTCTACGACCAGCTTATAACCTTTTGTTCTGTCCTTGTTTCAGTGATAAATTTTGAAAATGCCTTTGTGTTCTCATTCTCCCATTTTTCTTATACAGAGAAGTAAAGCTTTGAGGTCTCCTCTTTTCTCCTCTTCACTGGCGCCCTTCCCAGCACGTGTCCTAGTCAGAACCCATATTTCCTCTAGGCATAAGACTAGAGCTGTTCACCATCTTGCAATTGAGCCTTTGTCAGTGCCTTTTGAAGGGCTGCCAGTCTCTACTGGAAGCACTTTTATTGGCACATCCTAGCATTTAGCTTTTCTACAGTGAAAATGTACATGGCTCATCATCATCCTGTGACAGAATATGACCTTTCTCCTTTTCTGTAATTTCTTACTGATAGTTCCTTGCAACGGCTATGTTGCTACTTAATCAACTGTGATTCCCTAGATTTTGATCAGTTCTGCCTAATTGAGGTAATTGAATGTCTTTATAAAACCCTTTCTCTATATGGACATAATTGTAGAGCCCTATCCAAAATATGCAATCTGTTATTTACTTATCAATTTAATTTCAGTGATTTTCGCTGTTCACTTACTGTAGGTGAATTCCAAAGTTAGATGGCAATCCTTATTTTAACAGCAAGCTGCTGAAGCTAATGAAGTTCTTCTGTGCACCATTAGAAAACATGCTAAAGAATTCCATTATAGTTTTGCTGAATTTTTACAATGTTTAAAAAAACCCAAGACTACTGAGTTCACAGATCTGATTAGAATTAGGTTTGCCTTCATCAGTACTGAA
This sequence comes from Ploceus nigricollis, assembly GCA_013399945.1. NCBI lineage: Eukaryota > Metazoa > Chordata > Aves > Passeriformes > Ploceidae > Ploceus > Ploceus nigricollis. Next base: position 12,677 of record VXBC01012400.1, read on the forward strand.
GGGCATGAAAATGCTTAGGCAGTGAGACAGGGACAATATATCTCGATTTGCAGCTTTCTGCCCCAGTAAGTGTCTAAGGACAGACAGCATGAACAGGCTTTTTTTTTCCATTGTCTTCTCATAGGTCTTGTTGCTGCTGTGTAATTTGTAACCAATGTTTACTTTTTATAAGGTTGTAAATTAGATTCTGTGAAATTATCGAAAGCTTTACAAATAATAAAAAAAAGTCTTACTCATCTCTTAACTCATACACTCTCTTTTTCAGTGTCACAAAACAATTAAAGTGAAAAACACTAATATCTGAGTATAACTAAGTATTTCAAGGCAACATTCAGTCTCTTTTTTTGACCTTTTCCTGTCCGTTGGGGAAAATCTGCACTGCTTTAATCAAAGAAGGACNATAAAGAACCTCCCAGTTTTGAGTTTTCTTAGCTTTAAATCAGTAAGTAAAGCCAAAAAACACTCAAACAATTGGAAGATGCACTATGCATACACCTGTGAATATAGTAATTTGTGCAAAGCAAGAAACAGCTATGACCATGCACATACATTTTAGTAATTGAAAAGTATACATATAAACTTCTGGAAAATGTGAAAAGAATGTTATACATATTTATTTCACCAGTCTGGTGATGAGTCTGTTTACTTTGATTTGGTCCTTGCTTATGGTCTGACTTAATGGTACATGCTTGCTGCTGGTCTGACTTATGTTACAGTATTGAAAGGAATGTTTGTTTTGCAAATTTCATACCATGAAAAATAATTAGTTCTGAAAATATTTGTAAGATGCATTGAATCTATTCTTCAAATTTATACATGCATTGCAACAATAAAAAACATTCTGGGCATCCCACAGAAATTGTAGTTCCTCAAATGTTTGTTTTCATCACTGACCAAAAAACACTGCCCAAGATGCATGGGATTGAACTAGAAGCAGATGGAATTAGAAATATCTATTAACAAGGGAGTAGTGAAGATGCTGGATGATTAATCCAATATTTAGTTAATTCTTTGCATTTTTTGTGTGTGATTGGCAAAGCTCTTTGCAAAAAGTTCATAGTATTATCTTAAACTTGCAGATGGGAAAACAAACAGCAATGCAGTACATCAAAGGGGGTAGCCCTTTGGTTCACTAAGTAGTGCTGGTTTGTAGAAATGTAAAACTCTGTAGTTTGTTCTAAATGTGCAGCAAAGGTGCAACACTCTCCAGAAGGAAAATCATTCCAGAGGAGACAATTTTATCTCTTGGTAGGTTGCTCTTTTTCTTGTAATATTTTCTGTGGCTGATAAAAAAGCTGCGTATTCACTGAGGACCTGCTTCACAAAGGTTCTTAAACACACATTTTAGTGGGATCAAAGATACACTTAATAGGATTTTCAGTTTCAAAGTAGGCCCCTCAGTTTCCAGCATTTTGAGCAGCATTCTGCGGGGCTGCAGAGCCTGCACACAGGAAACAGAATTTGCTGGTTATAGGGAGAAGGCAGATTTGGTTTTAAGGTTCAACTAACATTGTATGACCTCAATGTTTTACTGTATTCTGTTAGTTATATCACAAGAAGCACTTGTAAATACCTCTGTTCTCTTCTCCACCTCTGCTAGGACTGCCAAGGTCATCCAAGTCTTACCTGTCTTAATAAACAATAAAGCTCTCAAAAAAGCCAAGATTCTCTACTTTAGGTCACCATTGTCCTTGCAAGACAAGAAAAAGTGGCTAGTTAATATTTTTAAACCTTCCTTTTATTGGAAATGAAGAAGAGCTTAGGTCAGCTTCTGCCTTAGAGGAATATAACCATATTGCCTCATATAGTAATGTTCATCATTGAATCAATAGTAGTTTTCATTTTGTATTTTAATGAATTAAATAAATCCATATACACATTCTACATAATTGCCTGCTTAGATACTTTCAAACTGTAAAATGAAAGCTTTCAGTAGCTTGTATGACCGTTTTCTGTCCTCAGAATTGTAGAAATTCTGTCCCTGCTTTTGCTTACAAAAGTTGAGAAATAATAGGACATACAAGATTCAGCAGCACTAACTGGTGCTGTGTGGATCTGTTCCATTTAAACCAAGAATTTAGGCACAGCATAAAGAATGAAATTCCATTTTCTGCCTAGAAACAGGAAAATAAGATCTAAATCTAGATCAAGAAGTTGACAGGTTCTTCGCTAGGTTTCACTTTTCTTTCTAGCTCTTCCTTATTGTGCATAATTGAGACCATTTACCTGCCCAAAATGAAGGAAATGCTAAAATGCAAACCTATAAAGCACTAGTATGAAGTGCTGTTGCTGCACTCCTTGCAGCCGCTTTAGGGCTTTGTCTGACCACACCCCCAGCTGACAAATCTGTGGCTCTGCCTTCACTTGTAAACAGCTCTAACCAAAATGTATAGACTGGCAGGAGAGTACTCCCTTTTTAAAGGAAATATTAGTAAGATATGGTGTACTGAGCCGAGTTCTGTTACTATAGTGGAAAATCTGAAGCTGCTTTACTGAGGTGGATGGGGTTCCTCTGTTCACAGTTGTCTGGCATCTAAGTAAAATTGTGAATTAACATTGTTTAAATAAAAATGTGGGTATATTGAGGGGAAGAGACCTTTCTTATTATGGATCTGGTATTAGGCTCCCTTATCTCCCAGCAGACCAGAAGTGTAGATACTTAAGGCTATAAGAAATGGATATTCTCACGCAGTATGAGAGTAATTTTTGTCTTTAAAAAGTAGGTGAATGAATTTTGAGGCTTTTAAGAGAAAAGTGCTGTAGTACCCACAGACCTGTGCTAGTACACTCAGGAGACATCCAGGTAAAAATACATTCTTGTTCTAGTAGAAGAAATGAAAGCAAGGTCATGTTCCCTCCCATCTGCCAGGCAAAATTATGGCCCAACTCTGTCCCAGCAAATCTCAGGGAGGAAAGAGATGTCACAAATTTGTCTGGTCAAATGCCAGATCCTGATTATCCTTTCCATTTGCATAAGGGAC
>VXBC01012400.1:18028-57599 GCA_013399945.1 Ploceus nigricollis
AGATACTTAAGGCTATAAGAAATGGATATTCTCACGCAGTATGAGAGTAATTTTTGTCTTTAAAAAGTAGGTGAATGAATTTTGAGGCTTTTAAGAGAAAAGTGCTGTAGTACCCACAGACCTGTGCTAGTACACTCAGGAGACATCCAGGTAAAAATACATTCTTGTTCTAGTAGAAGAAATGAAAGCAAGGTCATGTTCCCTCCCATCTGCCAGGCAAAATTATGGCCCAACTCTGTCCCAGCAAATCTCAGGGAGGAAAGAGATGTCACAAATTTGTCTGGTCAAATGCCAGATCCTGATTATCCTTTCCATTTGCATAAGGGACAGCACAGCTGATCTAAGCTGACTGTAAAGCACCTCTGGTAAGAGTGATTTGGATGGCCTAAGGATCTTATATTTAAATACGACTTAAGTCCACTACTAATTTTATTCCATTTGAAGGAAAGATATTTATGCAAAATTACTTAGAACTTATCTAACTTGTCTGGCACAGCAAAATCCACATACAGATGCAAGTGAGATTTCATCATTGTTTCTGTGGCTCCTTCAAAGGACTGTAGAAACAGTTTGCAGTTTTCTTCACCAACCCTGCTATTCCCCTTCAGTGCTCGTCATCTGTGTGGGAGAAGCAGCAGATCAGTGTTTGCCACAAGTCCGTAGAGGACTACCCTTGTTCTCACTTCAGTGGTTTATAGTCAACTGCAGTAAAAGAGCCTTAGCCAAATTTCTGGCATGTTGGTCTAATGTGGTGATCTGCACAGGCATTAATTGTATTTAGATGCAGGAGGGGACACAACAAGGAGAATTATGTGACTCCTGCCTTTGGTTGTGTCTAGCTGTACTGGGGATGCTATGAGAATCAGTACACAGCAAGGAAAGAAGCCTCATTAATCACAGTGTGGACGTGGGCTTCCACTGAGATTTCGTTTAGTCTTCCCGAGACTTATATAAAAGTCTTTTAATAATGAAATATTGGAAGGAGCCATTCATGTTATCCAGAAAAAAATTCAGTATGAGGAACACTGTAAAATAGATGTAGAGTACCTCACAAGCCACTTGACAGATGGGCAAAATTCAGGTGAAACACAGCAGCCATGCCATGTGACAACATACTACAGCAGTGTGTGAAAATGTAAATAAAAATGGAGAAAACTGTCACACTCTTCAATAAATATTTAATATAGACCAAATAGCCCTGATTTTCTCAAGAGGTTTTTTATCATCCTCTCTGTGTCTCAAATTACCGTGTTGTTTTACAGTGAACTGTAGCTGTCTTTCAGAGAGAAATAAAGGGATTTTCTTTGATAGACAGAGAGAAGTAAAGGTGTTAAAGTCAGTAGAAGTTTAACTTCAGGAGCCGGCTTAGTGGTTTTCAGTCCACTCTTTCAAAAATGATTTTTAAAATAAACANGGTGAGCACTATTTAGTGACAATAAAAATTATAAATATGGTGAAGGAATTATTTTTGTGTCTGCTAAGTTCATCCTCCAAACAAACGGTCTGAACCACTGGTCTTTGTCCTCTAAGACTTTCTGACACATACCGTCACTTGACGTGATGTGTTGTTACAATATCAGCTGGCATGAAAAAAGTAAAGAGGAAAAATAATAAAATCAGTGTTACTTGAGAAGATCAGCCCTGGCCTGTTGTTGGAGNCACTCTTCAATAAATATTTAATATAGACCAAATAGCCCTGATTTTCTCAAGAGGTTTTTTATCATCCTCTCTGTGTCTCAAATTACCGTGTTGTTTTACAGTGAACTGTAGCTGTCTTTCAGAGAGAAATAAAGGGATTTTCTTTGATAGACAGAGAGAAGTAAAGGTGTTAAAGTCAGTAGAAGTTTAACTTCAGGAGCCGGCTTAGTGGTTTTCAGTCCACTCTTTCAAAAATGATTTTTAAAATAAACACAATCATTACATTACTTACATAAGGCTTAAAATAAAGAAAAATACTGAAATTTCAATGTTACAGTCTCTTCTCCTGCAAGCTCTCTGACTGAACAAATCAAAGGCTTAGTGTTGGGATATGGGTACTTTATTTTACCTTGCACTGTAAAAATATTTTTATTGATTTTATNTGTTGTTGGAGTCAGGCAAAAGATGACTTGAGTGCAGGTTTTGTTTATTGCTGCAATACCCATGTCTAATATGGTAGTTACATTTTACCATGGAAACAGACTCGTTTTTTTATTTCCAGTCATAATCAGTATAGTATTGTTTGGTTGGCTTATCTGTAAAGCATTTCTAATTGTTATTTTTGGATTATAATTGCACATGGTCTTGAAAGTTAAACTTTCCCAGAGCTGGGAAAGGAAAGGCAGTTAAAATTAAAGAAAATGTAAGGAAATAGTTTGTCAAAATGGGCACTTCACAATTAAATAAGAAACAGTACATAATTTTACTGAATGGCTTCATTTTAACCACATTTACTAAAAGGACAAAAGAATGGCATTTCTGTGACTCTGGAATAGTAAAGTTTTAGAGATGAGAAATACCAAACGTATTTCTGACATGAATGCTCAGAAATTAATGAGTGGCGTTGCAGTGATGAATACATTACCATTTTTCCTGTCATTTGATTATGATTATTTTGAGATATGTGTATGAAATCTCAAGTCTGAGAACACAATTTCACATTTATAAAATCAGTACTGTAAACCATTTTCATTCAGAGGCATGAAATTTAGGTTTTCAACATAAATTAATAGACTGCCATTGAGGGTAGCAAATGTCCACCTATTTGCTTGTGACAGAAAAGCTAGGATTATTGCTTGTGATGTTAGCACATGACACTCAATAAAAAATGATAAGAAATGTATTCTGAGCTAGCCATACCTCTCTGACTGGCCCTACTTGATGTACCAAAAGAAGACAAAGGCTGAGGACATTAACACTTCACTGAGTTAAAACAAAATAGCTAGGATGCAAAATGGCAACCTCCAAAGAACATTAGCTAAAAAGGTTCCTTTTAATTTAGTTTTGTTGAACTTGCCGGTTATGATGAGCACAGAAATTTGTCTTTAAGCAGATTCTGAATAAAAGTGAGAAGAATAAAAAGGGAACAAATGCTTGTGGAGAACACCCAGAAAAGAGTGTGGAGAAGTAGTCACAAGTAGTAAGTGGAGCAGAGATGGCCATGGGAGTAGTGTGTCTGATGCAATTTGCAGCAGGTGAAATAGTGCAAACAAGTAAAAATATAAATAGGCTAAAGGAAGCAGTGTATTTTATCCTCTGTCTTAATGAATGAAAAATCATTTTAACAGAGAAGGCATTTTTCACATATTTAAAGCATGACACTGATATAACATGTAAGAATGAAAGAAGTTTCTGGGATTTATATTATTTTCTAACAGAAGCTGAAACATGAAAAATTGTCTTACAGTGAATGATTTCTTCAGTCTTCTTTATATCACTAAGGAGGCTTCATGCTGAGCATTTAGATTGGAGACAGATCAAAATGCAGATGCTTTATTTGGTTACCTTAATAGCCTAATAGGCTTTATGGATTATTAGTCTCACAAGCCTTTTTGAGCTTATAAAATCCTAATGTATTTGCTATTAGAAATTATGAGCTCAGTCCAAAAACTCTTACTTGTATGAGCCCCTTGGTGATTTGCCTGATCTTTAAGGGTCTGCAAGACAGCCATTCTGTGGTTGCAAAAATACTGCAGAAGATGGGAAGTGCAAGAAATTCCCAAGGGGAGCCAGTTAGCCTATAAAACTACCTTATTCCACTCCACTCAGTCCCTTGCTAAGGATTTTTGTTCCATTTGCATTCATGCTAACCAAAAAAACAAATGGATTTGTCTGGTAGATGTTAATCAAAACTGTATTTATTTTAAAAATGTGGGTTTCAGTGACACTGATGAGGAAGAGGAGTCATCACCTAGAGTAAGAATATCAGGCTACAGAGTCTGTTCAACTGCACTTGAATTCTGAAATCCAGCTCTTCACATGCAGACACAAATCTACTCTACAATATGTCTCCCCCAGTTTGCCATGGTTTTCCCAGGGATAAAGTTAGACTGCTGTTACCCCCTAAACTGCTGGGTGACCTTCTGTTTAGGTATTCTAGCCTTGCTTTTTGTTTTGTTTTATGATGTTGATATTTTTTATACTAGACCAAGTTGCCTTGACCTTGAAGTTGATATTAAGTCCCTTTATATTGTCATCCTTGGTTCAAAATTGATGTTCATGAGAGTTTTGCCATATGACTACACTTCTGGCTTCAGCTACTGCAGCAAAAGCCTTAAAACATCTTGGAGTGGAGTTACTTAAGAAGGTGTAATGAAAAGTTAGTTATGAAAACTAGTTATGAAACTTGATGATTCTTCAGTGTTCAGGGCTCTATAGTTGACAGGCTGCTTTTTTGGTTTAAGACTGACAACTGTTTGTTCTTTGGATATTTTTGTAGGGTTTTATTTCCCATATGTTTCTTTTATTCAGTGGTGTAGTTCAGGGAGGAGAGAATGGTCAACCATTGCTGCAGGATGTTCTGGCTCAAGTCCACGAATGTGTACATTTTAGGGTGAACTAACAGGGGTCATAATTGCATCTCTCCATGACACTTATTCAAATCCAATTCTGCAGACAAATTTACTGCCAGCAGATTAGTTCAGTCAATCTCTTTTGAAGAAGTGAGATTTGCACTGTCTGGCTTTTCCCACCCAGGTGTTTAAAGTTGTGTCACGTATTTCTGACCACAGCAATGGTCGCATGTAACTTTTAGTCCTAAAATCAGTGACAGACTTTGCAGAAAATCTTGCAATTTTACAGAGAAATGGAAGACAAGACAGTGAATATGTTAGTGCTATAAAACTTACAAATGAAAAAGAAAAAGTAAGAAAGAATTAAGATTGATTCAGAAAGTGTTGAGGGGAAAAAAACCCACAATTAATTGTTCCTTCTTCTGAGAGTATCAGACTGAGCATCCAAACAGAACTAGACTAAGAATCCTGAATCAAGCCTTTTCTGCAGAAGATTCTGAAACCTTTTTCATTAAGCATGTGGAATAGGATTATTTATGTTTAAGACTCTAAAACTGTAATTCTCTTTAAAGAACTTTAAAAAGGCATAGGAAAACTTTTTTTTTGTTCATATGCAAGAGTGAGTCATGTGACTACTGAAAGCTGAAGTTTCCCTTAAAGAACCTAAGAAACTAAGAAAAAGTAGCTATGAAGAAGCCAATACCTTTTATCCATAACCTTTTAAGGAACTGTTGCTCTTGGTGCAGTTATTGCTGAAAAGTTTTGCTGATACCTTGGGGAAGATAAATACAAAAATATGGGATATAATATATAAGAAGAAGGTTTCCTTCTTAGTGTATACTAGACTAGCTCTTGCACCTAACTCTAGACACCACCATGCTCAGCCCTTTAAAACAGAAATGAAACTTGCTTGCTTTAACGTGTTTAAATCCTAATAAGTGGCTCATGGCTATCTACATTTACAAGGTTATCATCACAAGGATAAAGCAGCAAAAATAGAATTTTATAAATGAAACTGAGATTCACCTTCATAGTTTCTGAAATCAGAAGAATTTGTAGGTATTAGACACTAGGCATGAATTTGAGTAAGCGATAAAGGCAAATTTAGAAGAGATAAATTACCTAGAACATTAAATACTTTTTTTTTCACAAGGAGAAAACAGTTCATAAAATTTAGATCACAGAGCAAGATTTCTCTTCAGCTATTGAAAGAAGGGAACAAATAAATTAAGAAAATATAATGTATTTTTTTCTGCAAAAGTGAGGCGTGCAGACACCACAATAAACTGTGAGGTCCTACATAACAAAAACAAATTGCAGAAATTATTCTAATTCTCCTTTCTGTAGAGGGCTACACATTCTGACAGACAAAACGCCTGAAGTAATTAAAATAGTGCTCCAATTATCTGTTGGAAGAATTACATGAAAATTGATAATAAAAGACTTGTTGCAAAGGCTTTAAATCTATTTCAATTAAATAGCAAATAGGGTATGATTATAGGAAATTCACAGTGCTGTGATGCCAGAGAAAAAAAACTTCTCTTTCTAAATACACTTTATGTAAGTATAATCCACACTGCCACATCAAATTTTTACAACTCTGTGTGTAACATGACTTCTTTTTTGCAGAACTTGTGATGAAAATGATTAGGTTTTGTTGGTTTGGAGCATTTCTACTTCTGGTTCTGTTGGTGTTCTGATATACTTAATTGTCTTTAGCTACAAGATATGCAGTGTCTTTCTTAGGTTTTCACAGTACCTTCCTCAGAGACATACACAGGCCCCTTTGAGGGTATTCTTTCATGGTCCCAGAAGGCATAATTATAATTAACTTGTGCAGCAAATGTTTCACGATCACTATGGTTTTCATAGAGAAAGATGCAATCACAGATCTCAGGATTAGTCTTCCTTGGGAAGTCGTGGTTGGAAAGATCTAGCCATGGTCTACATTTCTCTGAAGATTTCTGTCCTGTGTTTCTGAGAGATAAATAACATAAATCAGTTCCTTCACCCCAAAAATCAGTGATTAGAATTTAGCCTGCCCCTGGGTCTGTGATTGCTTCTCAGGCAGAAAGACAAAAAAATAAAGGCAGTAATTTGATATTTTATTTAATAAGAAGATAGGTAAGAGAAAAACACTGCTGATTCTGTGGGTGGCACATTTTCTTCCGGCACACAAAAATTTTTACTTTCTGTGTCTTGGAAGCACTTTTGTCTGTTTTAGTTTTCCATCTCTTAACTTGTTTTCATCCAAGACACCATGTCATTTTATGTGGCCTAAACCAAATAATGTGTTCTTCTTGTTGTAATTCTTGTTGTTCTTCTTGTGTAATTCTGTTGTATTACATACAATTGCAAATTAAGCTGGTATAGTTGTGTTAGCTAATTTATTTCCATCAGTGGAAATTAATTAATATATGTAGCTTCTCCACAGGACTAATAAGAATCTGGAGAGCACTTTTTTCAACGGGTGTACCAAAACTTCGATTCTATGTTGGCTTTTAGGTCCAAAGTCTTTGGTGAAATGACCAGTCCATCCCTATGCAATTCTGTATTTTGCTGTTCTCTAGCTGTGCCCTAAAGATTGGTAGAGATTGGAAATGCTGTGATAAAGTCTGTTAATACAACAAAATCAGGTCGATTTTCCAGTTCTTTTTTCACAGATGGCATTACTAATCCACCAGACAGGAGCAGCTCTTGTTTATACCCAAACTGAACAAGCCTTCAGCTAGAATTGAGACATGCAAAGGTTGGAATCCTGTTATAGTTCCTGCTTTGCCATCCTTTAATGAGCTCAGAGAGTAGTTTATAAGGTTGTCCTTACTTGCCTGTGACTGTGACTGTGGTGGAGGCCAGGAGTGAAAGCAGTGAGTGGTGTGGCACGTGGCTGAGCCACAGCGTGACTGCTTGGTGCTGTGTGAAGCTGCTCTGGATGCTGCGGTTGGGAGTGGCCAGGCATTCCTTTACCTGGGAGAAACACCAGCACAACTCAATTTGCTGTAGCCTTAGGAGAGCAATTTTAGTTGTGCATTGTTTTTTAAACAGCCATTGCTGCGAGAGCTGACTAGCATAGGTAGGATATGAAGTGGCTTAAATGCTTTTTGCAGAAATATTTAGGCAATTGGTCTTGTTAGAGCAGTTGAACTCTCCAGATCATCAATGCAGTTTGATCTGGCTTGTCAGGGTAAGTAACTCGACCTTGAGACCTCCGTTTTCCCAGCTCTCAGTGTTGTGTGTCAGACACTTGTGACTTTAAACTACACCAAAGTCTTCAAATTTTTGCATCTGGCTGTTTTCTGGGAGAGGCTCTAGGCTGAGCTGACAAAATCCCGACAATCTGCAGGGTAAAAGTAGAGCCTGACTGTATGACTTCAAAAGCCCTTGTCAGGAAAGGTCTGGGAAAAGGCTTGATATAGGAGCACATCCTACAGATAAACTTTATTATAACCATAATAAAACCATAATTTGCATTGCAAAATGTGTCTTTTATTTTCACTGTAGTTTTGCTTTATATCTAACAAACTAAGAGATGGGCACCTTCTTTAAGCATGGTGTGGAATAAATATCACCTCTTTTCCTGCATGCACAATCAGATCCTGCTCTCAATTAATTTAGTTTTATGCTAATGCCATGAAATTAATTCCAAGTGGTGTGAAATCAGACTTTGAGCCAGGTTTTTTTTTGTTGTTTTGATTTGTTGGGCATATGCCAGTGTCCCCTGTACTTGTTATTTTTTTATTAAGATTATGATTTTACCTGATCTTTTAAATTTTTGTCATGTAACCTCTGTGAACCAGAATGCAGGGGTTTTGATAATTCAGATTTAACTAGACTATTGAAAACTATTGAAAACCATGATTGGTTTGAGAGAGGATTTCTGTGACTGTAAATAGGAAAGTTCAGCTTGCAAACAAAACACTGTTAGCAGGAATTGAACAGAGACAGATCTGATGATTCTGTCCCTCTCAATAAGCATGATTTTGAACCGAAAGAAAAAATTATTTTAATAAAACAAGCGCACTACAGGTATCACCACTGATATCCGCAGCACGCAGCACACTAACTGCATACTATCTATGAAGCATATTAAAAATGTACCTACACAGAGATTTCTACTGTAAAATTGCCAACCAAGCTACTGTAAAGCAAACAGGAGGCAGACAGACTTTGGGAGTTCTAATCTGTGTTTCTCCTCATTCTGTCCACACACTGTTTTACAAATGGAAAGATGACTCTACAAGATGCAAATGCATTTATTCATTTGACTCTCTTAGTCAGCATTACAAGCACAAAAGGTTAATGTAAAAGACCATGTATATAAAAAATATGAAGACCACATAATAAATAAAAGACCATATAATAAAAAATAACTTAAATCCTGATTGGATACTCACAAACTCCCACATGAAAGAAGTGTGTTTACTGACAATTTAGCTTGAAACAGACTGCAATTGTCCAAATCTCAGGTGACTATTGTGAAAAGAATCATGCGTGCATTGTTCACTGACATTTTTATATGCTTGCAGAGTGATTGCAAAATAATGTTGAACTAGAAACATGTAGATTCATAGCAATGGGAATTTTCCAGTTTATGGATTACTTCCAGATGGATTAACACTGCTAAGCATATAGTGATTTCTGTTTTACCTTAGCTAAAAGTTTTCTTTTTATGACTAATTTAATTGTATTAAAATCGAATCCTAGGGAACTAGGTTGTTCCCTCCTGGAACAACCAGATTTTTGTAGATACAACAGTAGGTGCATTACCTGGAATCAGATTTGTTTTGGGATATTAAAACCAAAAATATGCGAGCGTAGAACATAGCCACAAGAACTGGCTATTAAATAATCCACAAATGTATATTCTAAGGCTCAGAACATGTTTTTATTTGTTGTGATAGAATTCATATCCAGTGTATTTCATTATGAGGGTCCAGCTTCCCTGTGCAAGTTCAGCTCTTAGTTTCAAATCCCCTGTCTTTGGTGGCTTCACTCAATGCAACTTTTGTTTTGCAAAGATGCAAAGTTTGTTTGCAAGAGTTTTGTTAAAAACTCTCCCTGATCCTTCCATTTGATGTACCTTTTACACTGAAGAAGGACTGTTTGGGCTGGGCAATATTGAAAGTAGTGGGATGTAATAACCTTCTTGTTGCTAGGCGCGGATAGTTATGACCACACTTCTTATTGAAAGCAGATAGGTGAAACAGTGGGAGCATCCCTCTCAGATACAGAGGTGTGCCAGTCCCTGAAACAGAAGTGTTCCTGATGGGCTGGGTTTCCATGAGCATTGTGTGATGTGCCTGCCAATGAGATAGGAGAAAAGAAAAGGCACCAGGAAAGTCTAAGATACAAGGAAAGAAGCACAGGTTCTGGAGGAAAAATCATGAGAGGAAAAGACCTCCTCATCACTGTCTACTACTTCCTCCCAAGAGGAAACAGAGGGCCAGGCAGTGATCTCATCTCTCTGGTGGCCAGTGACAGGACCTGAGGGAATGTCATGAAGTTGTGTCAGGGAAGGTTTAGTTTGGAAATGGTTCTTCACCCAGAGGGTGGTTGGGCACTGGAACAGCTTCCCAGAGCAGCAGTCACAGCACCAGCCTGATAGAGCTCAAGAACCATTTGTACAGTGCTCTCAGGCACAAGGAGTGACTCTTGGAGCTGTCTTGTGTAGGGCCAGGAGTTGGACTTGATCCTTATGGATGCCTTCCAACTCAGCATATTCTGTGATTCTGTGATTTTATGATAGAAAAAGACTGTGCATTTGGGGAGTAACTGATGACTAAAGGATGCTTACAGCTAGGGGTAATGGCATGGTCTTGTGCTTGTGACTTCTGCAGTTAGAGACTGCAGACTTAGAGATACCAGACTTTAATTTTTATTGTAGTGGAATGGAATTGCATAAAAGATTGATGGAGTTACTGTGAGTTTCTCTTCTCTTGCTAATTGAAAGACCTTGCAGACTCTGATTTTGGCTGGTGTCCAAAATAGCATTTCTCAGCAAAAGTCTCAGGAAACTCCATATTTTGCAGTGAAGCTCATCTGACAGCTTACAGGTGAAGAAATGCTCTTGCCATAGGCTGTAAATGGGATAAAGAGGTGAAACACAGCTAAGAGCTGTACCTCAGTAGTACCAGTACTACCACCCTCACTACTTCACCATGAACTCTCTCTTGCTTTCCTGTAGCTGTGGTCTTCTATTACATCCATGTAAGTCCTTCCTAACTCCAGCACATCTGCTTTCCCCAATGCCTTATTCTCTTCCATCACAAGGGGAATTATCCTTGGAGCTCTATGTTTAGTTTAAATATTAATTGGAAGCTGTTTTGGGAGGACCAGACTTTGCAGGGAAGAGCAACAGAGACACTGGCAATGATTTCCCTGCAGGCATCTGGTTCATCATTGTAGGGACAAATCAGTGGTGTGAAAGGCAGTGTGAAGTAGCACTGATGAAGTAAGGTGAGCACAAAGATTTTCCATCTATCCTCAGTTATGTCATAAAGGACACAATTTCTCTAATTATCCAGACACTAAGAGCCAAAATGGGGGAGGTCTGATTTAAGGTTTGAATGTTGTAACCCTTCGTTTAGGAAGAACAGTGTCATTAGGTCTTTCCGCCTCAGTTTCATCTCTTAGCTCTAAAAGAGTAAAAATTAACCTGGCACATGCATACTGCAGATTGTCCAGAACATGTCTGTTGGTCTCTAGAATCCCAGCACACAGGGATGCTCTTGATTTCAGAGTCACAAATCTTAGATCTCTTTCATCTTAATGCCAAGCAGAACACTGTAGAAAAATAGTTAAGAGCAGGTGTAAGCAGAGTAAGACAGAAGCTAATGTAGTCCTCTTTTTTCTTCTCCTAATCTGAAGAAAACTCCTTTGTTTTATTTTATGGTTGTAGATGAAATTTGGAAATCTGACTTGCTTTTCTATCCACAGCTCCATCAGGCACATTTGCAGTACAGTGCTGGTTTCTTATATGCAGGTTCTTCTGTAAAATTTCTTCTCTATTTCTTCATAAAAGATTTTCTCCCTACCATTTCTTACCCCTGCAGCAGGTATAAGACAAACCCTTTGATGGCATTTCTATGTTTCATTTGATAAGAAGGACCTAAGAGGCAGCAATGGAAAAGCTGAAAATTGTTTTCTGGAGGGCTAATATAGAGGCAGATGGTATTCAGTGTCAGTTAAGAGGACAGTGAGCCTGAAATACTGTTGAGTCAAATAGGTAAAATTAAGATACTTTCTTTTAGTAATACTTTGTCTTGGACTTGATGTCTAGTTTCACATTGTAAAACTGAGAACATGTTACATAATCCAGTTAGTAGGTGAATAAAAAAAATTAAACCATCATATTTTCATTTGTTTCCCTCTTACAATGTTGAGGAATTAGTCTAACATCCTATGGGATGTAAAATGCACTTGTACATCCTATGGGATGTGCAGTGTGTGCTTTGATTACACATTGTGTGCTTTGATTACATGAATTCTCATATAATCTTGTAAGGAGATGCAAAACCCAAATGAGCACAGTTAATTTCTGTAGAGAGGGCAGTCATACGCAGTAACCTGCCCCTAAAGCAATCAGCCCTCTCCGTAAGAAAAAAGTTCTTTATAAACAGTGTCTCTATTCCTTGTTAACAAATGAGGAAATGGAGGAACAGAAGCTGACTGCTAGATTTTGCCTGTTACATTAGTGTAAAACTGATACCCATGTTCCTGCAGCCCATTGCTGCCATCATGCTCCCAGGGATGATGATTTTACATTTTGAAACACAGTTATTTGGAATGTTTGTCCCTCAATACCAACTGTGTTGGTGATGATTTCCTTTCGCTCTCTCTCTTTTTTTTTTTTTTTCTTTTTTGTGCGAATTAGACCACTTTTAATGTTATTACTGTTTCATGGATAAGGCAGTCCCACAGGTTAGCCAAGACTTTCCCTTTGGCCAGTGTTCTATGTTCTATTCTCTGTCCCTTTCTAGCATGATGGGAAGCATCCACTGTCAGCAATACTCAGCTAGTTTTCCCAATATCATTCATTATTGTACATGCCCCTCACACATTTGCTTATATTCTTCCTGCAGCCACTATCCAGAGAGCTCAATCAAGCATTTCTACCAGCTGACAATAAAGTCGGCAGAGATCCTGGTAACAAAAAAAGTCACCTGGAGGGGAAAGGCAGCTGTGAAATAAGATGAGAGAAGTGAGCAGATCTTGGTGGAACAGCGACATGATGAGGGCAGCTGAGGATGTGTTGATTCAGCATTTCCTCCCTATGGGCTGTACAGGCTGGTTTCTTCTCTGCAGCTGGAGCTGTCCTTCAGGATCTCCAGGGTGCTGGAGGTGGAAAGGCAGTGAAACTGCAGCCTTTTTGTCCATGTGATGAATCCTCTGCAGTATACAGCCAACTGACTGCAGTGATATTTATTCAGGAGCTGCAAATCAGCATAGCAACAGCCACAGTTGAGATTTGTCAAACAATTTCCCCTCTGGGAATTATTATGACCACTTCTAAGGCAAACTCTGAAACCTCCATTATCTGTAGCAGATCCTTTGTGTATTTAGGCAAGGAGAAGTATCAGGAAATGCTTTTTTTGCTGACTTCTTATTAAGCCACTCATGTTTGATTGAGTTATAAGAAATGAAGAGCAAGCATTTCCTGTCAGTGGTCTCTATGGTGTAGTTGCAGTTCAGATTAAAACCTCCCAGTCCCCTCCTTACATTTTGCTTCTTGTTTTTAGGTGATTTTACTTCCAAAATTTCTTACGTTTTGAGAACTTATACTAATGCACTCACTTACGCTTTCTCATGTAATGTTGTTGATGAAGTAGCAGCATATTAAAGACTTTAAATCCACGTATTTTAAAGTTATCGACATAAATCTGTACTGAAGTACTTAAACTGTCACTTGTGAACACATGTATTGTGCATGTGTATCTAATGACTGCTAAGTACCTAGATTTATTTATTTATTTATTTATTTACTTATTTACTTACTTACTTATTTACTTAAGGATTCTTTGGCCCTCCTGAAAGTTACATAGATGTACAGAGCTGTGGCGCTAAAATATTTGACTCAAAAAAATAGCGAAAGGTGACTTTATTAGTAAGTCTTGAAATGAGGTAAGAGAGACAACTTAAAACTGCATAATTACTTTTGACACTAAGGTGATTAAAAACTCATGAAGTCTTTAAGCTTGAGCTATTACATTGCCACCCTAAGCCAAAGATACCTGACTTTAAGCAAGTTCAGAGAAGGTAAGAGACATGGGGCAGACTCTTCCTTACACATGATGAGTAACTAAATACTATATAATTGGTTATACAGTCTGACTAGAAGAGCCTTATTGCACACAGTGAGATGCACAGATATCTGGAATTAAATCAGTTGACCTAACTTTAGCATGTGATTTACCGACTGATGGCTTACACCATCTATTTGTCACTGCTCAAATCAACTAAGATGCATCTCTCCTGAACATTTATGAGGATTCACTATGCGTATGCACATTGGGTAATTGCATGAATAGACTGGCATAAAAGAGACAACTGATCTGAAATAACAAAGCCATTTTGCTTGTTCCAGAGCTACAGCTTTCACACTTGATGCCTCTAAACAAGCAGTTATAAATGTAGCCAGATATTTCATTTTGGTGGACCAGGTTAATGTCTTTGGAAGTTCAACCTCTAATTTAATAAATTCTTCATTTTGATGAATAAAGCAACTTTACAACCTCAGGTTAATTTTGGATATGGTTTTGTGAATCATATTTACTTTCTTCAACAATACAGAAATCTGCTTCTTTAGGTAAAACTCCTGTTTCATTGTACTTTTAGGAAAGAAAAAGGTGAAAAAAAAAGAAAGCAAAGTTAAAAATAAATTTAGCATATTTTTGTACAGGGTGGTTACTAAAGCTTTTTCTTCCTCTGTTTTAAATAAGATCCAGGGTCCTGTATGCAGTGTTAATTCACAGTCTGGATTCAGATACTGATGTCTAAGCAGTAACATATAAGTTAAAATCCTTACCATCAGTTTACTGTAGCTTGAATACGGAGGTATTCCCTTGCAGCTACTTACAGCCTTTCTACAGAAATAATCTAGAGAGTGGGGTAATGAAGGTGTATCACCTTCAGTTTAGTTGCACTGGCCCCACTGCAGCACCTCACAGAGATTCTGCAGGTGGCGATGGTCAACTTTTATTTCCATGGATACCTAGAATTTTAGTGTAAGTATATTGAGACCTCTAGGATTTGATCTTTTGAGCCAACCAGTCAAGTAGGTAAAAGGTTACAACTTTGGATTGTTTTGGAGTATTCAAAGAAAGGAGCTCTAAGGGTTTCTAATTTGGTAAAATTCTAAGATGTATGTATTAAGAGAACTAGATAAAGTATTAGCTTCATTTTTTGGTTCCCTCACTAAGCTTATTAGGCTTATTTCTGAGATCTGCCTAGCTGAATTTGCTGCTAGGATTTTAGTTATGTTACCATATAATTTCAAAGAAATGCAGAACAGTTCTATTCCAAGTGCATTGCTAGCACTCCTCAGGATACTGGTTTTTAGAAATTAACTAAAATGTCTTAGGTTAACTAGATTGACTTTAGTGGCTGGCTTTGAAATCTATCTCATTTTCCTGCAGTTCAGTCTAACAAAATACCCTACATACCTTAAGTGTAAGATTAGACAATCCTAGACAAATGCTCCAAGAAAACTTATTTTCTATAATTTACTTGAGAACTTAAAAGTGGTGACTCACTGCCAGCTGTAAAGTTGCTGTGTCCAGATGTCACTTTTTAAAGCAGGCGTAAGAGAGAGCAGCAGAAGTCCTGGGCTAGAAAGCATCTTGAGGCAATTATGCAAATTTCTGTCTGGACTCATAATACAATAATTGGAGACACCATATTGCAATCAGCGCCACACTGCGAACCAACAAATGTCATTAAATGCCATTATTCCCAAAAAAGCTGATTGATTGATTGATTGATTGATTGATTTTTAACAGCTTTTCATTATTATATTTGGAAAATATTTATCAAGCAGAAAAGAGATGTGAACCCACACTGCCAAAAGGGTGTTGAAATCCCATTACATTTTTACTTGCTTTTATTTGACAACTTGCTTTTCTCATGTCAGGAGAAGAGAATGGGCAGTCTGGTTCATTGATTGTTTCTGGCTACTTGGAAAGCTTTAATTAGGGCAACAACTGCTCGAGCTGCAGTCATCTTTCTGATTCTGGTCTACACACTCTAACAGATGATTCAAGTTACTAGCCATCTTTTGCTAACAGGGAAGCTCTGTGTCAAATACCTAGAGCTTTTTATAGATTCTGCTCCTCCTTTGACTGTCATGATGCCCTTTATGTCAAAGGAAAGCACTGGGAGACTCACCAGGCACTTAGTGAGCCATCACCTCTTGCATGAATTTCTCAGAAGCCTGGTTTTCAACAACACATGTTCCAAAACAAGGCAAGGAAGTTGTCAGGCTCAATCACTGATGAACCTAGTTCACTGAGGAAGAGAGACATATAAAAAGAATTCCAGAAACCATTTCTCCAGGGCAAGTAGACATTTTTAATGTATCCTTCCTGAAACAAAATGCTTTAAGACTTTTAGCTCACCTGAAGCCAGCTTGAATACATGATCATTGATGGCGTCAGGAGGATGGACAAATTCTTATGTCCTGCCATGGGGTATGGGAGAACTAACAAATACTCCATTGAATTCTCTAAAAAAATTAGTGATCTGTCTAATGATTAATTATTTTATAATTCTGATAAAAACAGGATAATGGATTGTGCCCCAAATACTTTGAATAAGAAGGTATGCTAGAAGGCATTTTTTTTCACTTTGCAGAATCATAATGAATTCCTGGTTTTAAAGAAATTAAAGCAGGTAATTGCAAAAGATAATTTTTACTAGTAAAGTCTTCAGAAATATTTGTAGTATATAAGACATGGAACCTTCATCTCTTTCTGATCCTAAGGGAACTAACATACAACAGTTGCCATGATTTAAGAACAAACCTATCTTTACAGAAATCATGTATTTTCTTTTAAACATCATAGTTGAGTGTGTCCATAAATGCAGTATTCGCTCCCAGTGCAAAGAAACACCACCAACTGGACCAGTTTTTAAATGTTGCCTCAAAGGAAGATGTCATAAAATGCCTGAATACTCATTGTTTCTGCAAGGGAAAAATGATACTTTAAGATACTTTCCCATGCAGTGTATGAAAAATGATACTTTAAGATACTTTCCCATGCAGTGTATGATACAAAGACCGTGTTCAAAACTTCGAAGTTCAAAGAAGGATTCTTTTTGCCAACAGTAAAATAGTTTAATTTTCCATCCTAGTTTGGACAAAATGCCATCCAATACTGTAAACAGCAACACAACTGAATTTTTCACTGCCATAGTTTAAGACACTATTTAAAGGTGGGTTTTTTAATTGTTTCTCCAGGATATAATCCAGGAAATGTAAGTATTTAGTATCACCAGAATGTCAAACAATTGTTGACATTCCTGTTTTTGAAATTGTCCTGAATATTTCTGCTAGAATATAACTTGACTGGCAAGTTAAACTCAGAAACAATTGCATGGCTAATCATGTGTGGAAAAAATAATTTAAAAAATCCATTTCATGGTGTATGCTCCAATTTGTATTGGCAAATAATTAAATTATTTCATACTTCTGTTTCCTTAATGCATATGGAAAATGTGTTTCATTATTCTTTCTCTTTTTATATAATTATCTTTTACTAATTGAATTATGTGGTGCAAATTATCAACTACCTGTTTTTAAGCATTCTCTTAGCATCATCTCATTCTTTTTCAAATAAATGAGAAGTGTTTCATTCAACATGAAATTTTGAAAAGTGATAGTCTTCAGACCTTTGTCAGGTAGAAAGTACAATGTACTCCGTTTCGTCAATTATACATGCTCATATTAAAAGTATGTATTAAAAAAATAGTATTAAAAATATTAAAAGTAAAAAAAATGGATTTCCTATCTTCAGAAAATCAAAGTTCCAAATAATACATTTTTTTAACTTCTAATCAAGTTCCAGTTCTGCACATTCATCCATCTATCATAGACTTTACTTCTGTAACTATAGCCACTGCTCCTTAGGACTCAACTACCCTAAACTTCTTTTTCTTGAAGACAATAAAGGCTTTTCCCAATTTGTCCTTTTGTCTTCCTTGCAAATTTGCTGTAAGCTGGATTTTTTTTCAGTGAAAATCCCTCAAAATACTCACATATAAATTGTGGATTTGCTCATTTTTGTGTGTTTCTATCTGAAATGCATGAATATGTATAATATGTAACCATATATACGTACACATTAGGCCAACATTTTCTGAGATGCATCTACTTTTAAAATGACATTTTAGAACACAGATTTTGTATTTTCTTTTTGTTTCCTTTTCTTTTTATTTCTTTCAAAGTTCTTTTTGTGATAGTTTTCTTCAATAGAGCATAAAACTTTTTTCTATTATTTTCTTACACAAGGATAGATTTATTTTAGAGGTGACGGGTAGTTCCTTTATTAGAACAAAGATATTTTTGTTGTCTGATTATCTTTTCTTTGAGTTAATAGTCAGAGCTGTAGCAGTACATTTTTGACAAGGAGTTTGGTTCTCATTATTCTTGTATTTATTATGGAACATAGAGGATTTGCTCTGTCATCAGTGTTTATTCATGGCTGCTTGCCTTCCACTTAACCTTCAAAGTTAGTTAACCCGAAAGGCATATCCAAAAAATTACTGTTGATGTGTATCCAAAAACTGTGGTTCACTGAATGGGAGTGTTCCATAGAACAGTTGTGATGTAATTTGTTTTCTGTTTTTGGTGTATTACATAGCACTAAAGAGTCTTTGAGATGGAGAAAATAATTTAAGACCCATTCAGAGTCTCATTTTCCTTCATGGCAGGGCAGTGTGTGCCATGTTGGTTGCTCTTAATCAGAGCTAAATGGTAATTTGTAGGGAGTGGTTAAACTGAAACACATTTTTTCATTTCCTTGCCTAGTCTCTTCCTGCAAAATACAAAGGTTACTCCTTTTTGGCTTTTTGTGGAACAGTTGGTCAATCCTGAGTTTCTTGTTGCCCTTAGTCTTCTATCCTCACACTCTCAAACTGGTTCCTGTACAGGGAGTTTGCCTCCCTGGGTGATTTGTATGAAGTGAACATTGTGATCTGCAGCCCAGCTGCTGTGCCAGGCCCGAAATGACAACAGTTCCTGTCCAAGAAACTGACAAGAGTAAAAGGCACTTGCACATTGCAGTGTGAATTTACTCTGATTTACTTGATCAGTAGGATGCCTTGAGTGGTTCAAAAATCTATCACAACAGAATTCATAGGATCAGACATGTGTGATGTTCTACTGCCTTTCCATTCCCTGTGTGCTCCGTCTGACACTTCTTTTTGTTCTTTTTCCCATTCATGCAGTCACCTAATGCTGGAGACAAGGATGACCAAACGTTGACGGTAGGCAGCGATTATGCATATGAGCATTTGTTTCTCAGGAGGGTGGTGAGGCAAGCCTTACATTAGTTTGCCATGCATCAACATTTTTCTAAATTGCTGGGATTTCTTTCTCTTCCTATACTGCTATAGAGTTTAAATAATTTATTTCCAAACATAAAGCAGTGAATTAATCTTCTTTATTGGTTTCTATAATTTATCACTTTGTATGTGTATGACACCAAAGATTAACACATGTATTCCCAAATATTATTTTCTTCAGTATTGGTTTTTTCCCTCTAATTGGATTTCAGGGTCTTTCTAGTCAGTAGTCTGTTGGCTCTCATTATCCTTTTTATTGAAACAAACAGCCACAAAAAGTCTTACTCTGTGAGATATATACAGTGCATTGATTATTGTACTAGACAGTTGCTTGGGGAACAGAATCTCAGAGTATGTTTTGTATTTCATTACAAGCATGCAAAAGATGCTTGTACATTAGATTCATTGCAGTAGATGTCTGTACTGCCTTACCACACTTCAGTCTCTTTTTGCCATGAGACTTCAGTGGATCCAGCCAAAGCGAGGAGCATGTTTCTGACTGAGTGCCATTTAGGAAGAGTACTACTGTCTGCCCTTTTTCTCCGTAATTTGATCATACGCATATTTGCAATGTACTGAAGTAATAAAAATTATAACTTACTTCAGGGATTCAAGCAAAAGGTTCTACAAAGAAACAAATTATTAGTTCTTCCTGATGCAAGTATGAGATTTTCATTTTCTTAACACTTTATGAGTTTTCGCAAAGAAGGATTGTTTTTGCCATGTTTTTTTCCTGAGTCCTGGGAGACTAATGGCTGTTCTGACAATCCATCCCCTCCAGAGAAATTATCTATATTTATGGCAATGGGTGATAACGTCTGTAGCTTAACATAACCTGCTATAGGCAATAGTTCGAAATGTTTCATTGTGCAGTGAGGTGTGAGATTAATTCATACTGTTTCAGACATCTTTCCACACGAACAACAAAAAGACCCTAAATTCTTCACCATATTTTTTGCCCTAGACCAAGCCACGTCTCCAGCGGGGAGGAAGCTCTGCATCTCTCCACAACAGTCTAATGAGGAACAGCATCTTCCAGCTCATGATTCATACACTTGACCCACTTGCCGAAGGTATGCCTGTTTGTTTTGGTGTTTTTTTTTTTTTCCTTCCTGATGCAAAAGCAAACAAATGCTTTATTTTTCTTTCTTTCCATGAAACTGTTTTTTTGCATTTCTCTTGCTTTCATCAGTCTTTTCTGAATGTGTCTGGATTTTCTGAGAGAGTTCTGCACTTTTATGGTGTGATATGCATACTCCCACCAAGACTTTCAACTTAGGAAATGTGTTCATTACAGTGAAACTAAAACTGGTCACTTGGTCAATGCATAAGTACTGATTCTCTTCTCTTCTGGCTCCAGCAGCAACGTAAAAGCTACACAAACTGTATCATCCTGTACTTTCATAAAGATTTTTGTTTGTTTTCCTCCCTGGTTTTGATTTTATTTTAAAAAAAATGTCACAATGATGGATAATTTGTCATGTGCACTGTAGAAAAGAATGAGATTCTGTTGATTTGACTTCAGGTTGTTCAATGCTGACATTAATGAAAATGCAGCCAACGTACCTCTGTGTTACATGTATGTAAACAGTTTACTTGCTTTATCCAAGTGTGGCGTAAGTTATTGTTTCTTTGACAAATTAGCAAGAAGACCACTGCTTTGATCTGAGAAGCTGGCAGGAAAACCATATTGGCTTTGTAATTGTGGGGTGATCTGACTCTCAGATTCTAGTAGAAGAACCAAAAAATTTCAAGGCCATGTGTTATTTGATGTCTGTGTGTCTGTAGGACTTCTCTTGCTGCAGTAGTAGTTGTCTTGAGAAATAGCACTTGTGAATGAAAAGGGATGTTCTAAAGAGACCTAAAATGTTACTGACAGACCTTTCAAACTTCAGTGACCAAAAACTATATATAGCACTTCACATGAGCATACATGACAGATTGAAGAGTACAAGAAAGCTAGAATTGTTGACTGGAGCACAATTTGAACCTACTGTAAATTGAGAATAAGATCATCTCTCAGGTATTTTTCCATTGCTCAAGGTTATTTTACTTGTTTCCCATACATAGCTTGTTCAGTGTTCAGACCTGTCTACTTTTCTGCTGTAGTAAGCTTGCACTGTGTAGTGTGATCCAGAGGCTTCCCCCTTCACGACAGTGAAGGACAAAAGAGGTTTGAAATCTGAAATTCATCTTGAGAGAGACAAAAGCCCTACACTTCTGACAAAAAGGTATTACTTAGAATTAAGTTTGTCAAGTAACTCAATTCTGGTTTTAATTATGTCAGTAAAACGATTGATACGATTGAAACGATTGATTGATTGTGGATTGATAGAGATGTTTGCAATGCATAAATTTTACTTAAATTAATCTAGTAACATTTTCTTCAGTGTTTTTTCACACATAGTACTTCACTGGTTACAGATTTTTTCCCTTCCAAAGTCTTACATTTGTCCTGGAAGTAATGCGCTTTAAAAAAACTGGGAATAGAAATGTATTGCAGCCTTCAAGTAAGTGCAAGGCAGTAGCAATTTCATTATCTGGATGTTTCATTAAAACTAACACACTGGGTTAAATTTATAAAGAGGAAAAAGAATCTACCTACATTTACAGTAAACTCTGTATTTTAATGCAAAACTTCCATGAAGAAATGGCCAAAAAGCTGCTCGAAAAGAGCCTATGTATGTGCAGATATTTAAGTTGGTGTATATAAAGAAGCCAGTATTTCAAGCTTTTGCTGACTTTACAGAATTCAAATTTTAGTTCATGAGAGCATGAAAGTGCAATTCATTCAATCACTTGTTTTTGCATTTGGAACTCTGGTTTTAGCTTTTTATAAACAGACTTACGACTGTAGGAAAAATCTGAGAAAAATGCATCCATGTTTCTGTCACACATTATTAACCTTTTCTGAGGCACCACGTCATTTGTACACAGACTCGGCTTTCAAGATCTTTTGCACAGCAGGCAGTTTGAAGGGCAAACATGAGGAGTACTGGATGTCTCCACTGAACACACTCATGTTGTTTTTTTTAAGCTTTTGAATCTCTATATTAATTATTCTGTATTCAGCTTATTCTGCAAACTTCCATGAAAGAAAAATTTCATTTTATGTAAATATTGTGTTGGGTTGAGGCAGGTAGTGCTAGTTAATACATTTGGATGTCATTGTATTTTAGTCTTACATTGACTTAAAAACTATGTGTGAAAATGGATGTGGGTACCTACTATATACAATATTAATTATCTACTTGGATCTGTATGAATTTTACCAATCATATTCTTCCCATCTTTTTGTGTTTTAATCTGTGTATAATGACATTGAAGAACCAAATTAGTGCATCATCTTTATTTTAAGAGTCTTTTACCATGCCAGCTAAGTAATTTTTTAAGCAGGTAGCATTTAATTATTACAAATTGAAAGAAATAGTATTTATTAAAGTGTCTGAGAAATCGGTCCTTTGCTCTATAAACCCATTATCTGGGGAGATGTAGAAATGTAAAGGAGTACATGGTGCCTTCTCTGACCCATGTGGCTCTCTCCAATTTACATGTCCTTTCCTCTACCAAAAAAACCTCAACAGTTTTGATTTTTGTGTAAGCAAAGAAAATTAGCTCTGCTGCACTCATGTAATGAATGATGATGGACCTGCTGCATGACCTGTGAGGCTAAAGGGTTTCTTCCAAATCATTTGATGCAAGTATAGATCAGACTCAAAGGAATAGCAGAAAGATGTTATAAAAATTTTTCATTCTTACTTTAGTCAGCTTAAATTTCCTCAGTATTTCTGCCAGATGATGACTTAGATCAATAAGTCAAAAACATTGCATCATTTGCTGAATCTGTTGGATTTGCAGAAAAAGAACAGTTTATGAAAGGAACAGTTTATGAAAGCATTAAAAAGTCCATTCTTAAATTAAAAAAAAGTTTGAAAGATGTCTGTCAAAGCTAACATATACATGGAGACTATGGCAGCCCCTGCACTTGGGCATACTCCTTACATGTCCCTCCTCCTTGCCACATTTCCTTTTTCTTCATTTTTCTAGCATTTACTTCTTGGCCTTTCTCATGCTGGATCTCACTCACCTGCACCTACCTTCTTTCAGCCTTCTCCCATGAGACGGCTTCTTCAGCACCTGCTGTCTTTCTGGACTGCTGGGTCTATTAGTCAGATCACTCCCGATCAGACATCAGCAACACTGCAGCTGTCACGCCAAATGATCTCTCTTTTCAGTGGCTGGAAAAGAGTGGCTAAAGTCTGCGAGCTCTGTGCTTGATTCTTGAGGGCTTCTAGATCAAATATTGCCTTTAGAAGTTACATTTCTAATTTTTGCACTGCTGCTGAGAGATCCAGCTTTTCTTTCTCTTTAAATCAGTAATAAAATTCACTGTTACATTCCCTTGAACAATTGCGAGGGAAATGGGGGCATCGGAAGGCACACTGCCCTGTCATTTGGAGTTGTGTGGATTTTGCAAGGGTGACAGAGAAGAAGTCCCATCTGCATCCTCTTGGTAGCAAAAGCTGTATAGAGTGTATAAACAGGCCTTGTGACTGTTAAAGATCAGCTTGACCTACACACCATTATCACTGCATTAACATTCAGTGTATTTATAGAAGACCAGCTCATCAAATTTACTTCTGAATAATTCATTTATGAAGTCAGAACCAACCTCTACCGCAATTGAAAGCATATTAAAAATGCACTTGATGCAAGTAGGATAACATGAAATGAGAGAGTAAGATTTACTTTCCAAAAATGTGGATAAACAGAGCAGTCCCAATATACTATTACACACTTGTGAACCTGTCTTTCCTTTTCCCTTTTCACGTAAATGTGGCTTTGTATGGCTTGTGGCTGTCTTGTAAAAGCCAACTTGCAAACTCTCCAGAATCAGTAGGCTTGCACGGTGTTCAGCCCACCTCTGACACATGAGTAATATCTGGGATCAGTGGGAGCTGCTGGATATTTGGCTCTTTATATTCAGGCAGGTGTGCAGTCATGCTGTGGATTTAACAGTCTAGACAAGGAAGGCTTCTCCCCTTCGAAATCTTGGTCTCAGCATAAAGCCTCTAAGAAGATAAGAGTTCAGCCACTCTAGCAGGTGAATGTGTAGGATGTTTGTTAATGAGACGTGAACTTTACATTACAGCTGAGACATCATCATTCATTAAAAATATAAATATCTATATGACATTAGGTATTTGTTTGCTTTTATCTTATTACAGAAATAATGACCTTGATAGACATAATTTCCTGAGGATTAAGATTAATGACTGCCTGTGTTTCTGGCTATCATCAACTCTCAGCCAGTCATTAATCCCCAGGAAATCCTATGCCATATTTGCTTCTGCTTAAGTGCTAGTCTTGCAATCCAGCTGGTCTGTTCATAACAACATTACCCATATGAATAAGGATGGCATCATCTGACCTGCTGTGTTGTTCAGGCCCCAGTCCAAAATCCAAGCAAGCTGAACATAAAATCATGACAATCATTGATCAAAAGAAGCTGTTTTCTTCTGAGTCACGTACCTCAGATACCTTTGTCCTAGTTTTGAGAGGGATATTCCTGGCTTATGAAAGTGTAGGTTTTACAAAGATCACTTTACATTTTTTAATAGAAGGTGGCTGTTGTTTTGCAGTGGGAGTAGGGCAAGAATAAGATGGTAAGTATTTTTTACGGAAGTGTGCCATGAATAGTAATCCTACCTTCTCCCTATAAGCTGTAGGTTGCTGTAAAGATGATTCCTTCAGAAGTGTGGAGGGAGCATTTTCTCTCTGGAGGCTTCTACAGGTACTCTGTTGAACAGGGAAGATACCAGCACTGAAGTGAGGATGTAGAGCACCAGTGCAATCTGAGGCTACATTGTTTTTCTTGCACATCTTTATCAAGATATAGGAAGAATGAGATCTTTTCATTATCATAGCACCCCTTTTCTGCCTGCTGATAAGGTGCCACAGGCCAGCAAAACATCTCCCACAAGTGAGGATTTAGCTAGTTGCTGACTTTCTTGCTCTGTGTGACAAGGCTATAACTCATATGTAAATGACATCCTCTGCATGAAATTGGGTGTGATATAAATCTCTGTCATGGCTTAGTCCCCAGTGAGAAGTAGGTATCTTTGGCAATTTTCTCCTATTCCAATCTCTAGTCCTATTTCCAAAATGGAAAACTACAGGAAGTTCTTCTGCAGAAAATGAATTGTTTATCTTATAAGCTGTACTTCTTTTTGGAATATATAAATATGGTGCATGTTATTGGTGAGAGAATGTTTTCTGTTACATAAAGCTGAGCTTACAATTCTGTCATTTCCTTCACTGAACACAGAAAAATGCAGTACTGTCACTGTTCTGACAAAAAAAAAAAAAAAAAAAAAACCTGCATTCATACTTCTCAGGAAAAAAAAGAAGAATACTCAAAGTTTTTGACATAGTAGTGAATTATTTATAATGGCTTGGTAGATGCTGTTGTGTTCCTACATATTGGTCTTAAGAATTTTCCAACTTTTCCATTCACCGTGAATTGTTCTGCTTCATTTGCTCCTGCTGCTTGGGTACTTTTCTTAGATGTCATGGAAACTGTCAGCTCACCCAAAAGACATTTGGGAGAGGTTGGGTAGCCTTTGCCAGGACAGTTACTCAGCAGCCTCCCAGCTTTTGTCTCATTTTGCAAAAAATTCATCTTCTTACTCTTCCCATGGCCTAGGTGAGATGCACCATCACGTCTGTGCTCACTGCCATTGGTGCCATTGGAAACCTTGTTTGCCTGAAGCTGTTTATTTGCTATATCCTCAGAGAAGTAAGGCCAGGCAGCTCAGCTTACACCAACTCATGGGTAATGCTCAGCTCCTGCATGGCTGAAGTAGCCTGAGCGCTTCCACTTTCCTCATCTTCAGAACATGGATCTCAGAAATCTTTTTCAACCTTAACCATTCTTTGATTCTGTTATGCGGCAGGACTTGAGTGCACTTCACGGAAGTGCAGAATCAGAGAATCACAGAATGAACTAGGTTGGAAAAGACCTTTGAGATCACAGAGTCCAACCTATGACCTCCTTATCAACTAAACCATGGCACTGAGTGCCAGTTCCAGTCTTTTTTTAAATACCTCCATGGACAGTGACTCCATCACCTCCCTGGGCAGACGATTGCAGTGCCCAATCACTCTTTCAGTGAAGAAACTTTTCCTGACGTCCAACCTAATCTTCTCCTGGTGCAGCTTAAGACTGTGACCTCTCATTCTGTCAGTGGTTGCCTGGCAGAAGAGACCAACCCCCACCTGACTACAACCACCTTTCAGGAGGCTGTAGAGAGTGATAAGGTCACCTCTGAGTCTCCTTTTCTCCAGGCTAAACAACTCCAGCTCCCTCAGTCATTCCTCATAGGGCTTGTGTTCCAAGCCCCTCACCAGCCTTGTTGCCCTCCTCTGGATGTGCTCAAGTGTCTCAATGTCCTTCCCAAACTGAGGGGCCAGAACTAGACACAGCACTCAAGGTGTGGCCTCACCGCTTCTAGCACCATGCTAGAGAAGCAAGAAATACATACTCAGAGCTATATAGGCACAAAAGTATTTCATTTAACATGGAGAAATATGCAAATCTAGACAAAATTTATAAAAGTAATTTTGTATGTTATTAACTGTCTCTGCTTTAAATCCTTCATCATTCTTGACCATCCTTTAGGCATACCCATAGGCCTTCGAAGAAGCTGAGCATCCTTCTTGCACCCTTGTTCTTACTCAGCTTGTCCTTGGTTCCTCTTCTGTCCCATCAAGGAAAAACAGTTCTCTGAGCACAGTGCTCAGACTGTTCTGGCTCTCCTTTCAGCTGCAGATTGAAATGTTTGCAAGGGATTTCTGCCAGAGAAGATGGGAGCTCCCTGCCAGGCTTGCATACATATTAGTAGCTATTAATTATAATACAGTGTTTTCTCTTTAATTCCTTCCCATGGTATTTCAGTCTGATATGATGGTGGAAAACCAATGAAAAGGACAATTAGGCTAACTTTCAAAGTGCGGTGTCATGTCAGGCAGATACTCATACTCTTTTTATGTGTCTAGCTTTCACAAAAGTGATGTGGTTTTTCTCATTTAGGTTGAAAGGGACTTTTTACATTACTTTATGCAGTAAGAATCCAGCAAGTCCAATCCCCTGCTCAAGCAGGATCAGCTTCAGCAGGTTGACTATGACAGCTTCCAGTCATGATTTAAAAATGTTCATAAATGGAGACTCCACAGTCTTTTTGGGAGACATATTTCAATGTTTGCTCATCATCCTAATACGTATCTGGATGGAATTTTCTGATTTTTAGTTCGTCTCCATTGCCTCTTCCTCTGTCAATGGTACTTCTGAAGGAAGCGATGTTCCCTTTTTTCTTTCTGTCCCATCAGGTGCTTGTACATGGGGATGAGATCTCCTTGAACCTTCTTTCCTCCAGGCTGAGCAGTCCTAGCTCTCAGTCTCTCCTCTGATGAGAAGTGTTCCAGTCTCCTCATAATTGTTGTGGCCCAGTGCTGGACTGCTTCTGGTATGTCTATGGCTGCCCCGTACTGGTGAGCCTGGGACTAGTCCCAGCACCCACCTATGTCTCATGAGCACTGGTGGAAGCAAAATATCACCTCCTTGACATGGTGGCAGTGCTCTCTAGTGGAGCACCCTAAGGGTGCTGTTGGTCACCTTTGCTGCCGTGGCACTTTTCTTGCTTTTGGTGGCATGACTCTCCACACAATCATTTGCAAGAAGTAAGCTTTCTCCTGGGGAAGTTTTCAAACAGCTAAATGAGATAGGTGAAGCAGTGGGGCACATCATTCTCCAGCAAGGTCTTCTTTCACCTTTCGCTACGTTCCAACTACGGTAGAGACCACCAAAATTATGTTCCTAATTTAGATACCTGAGGTTCCATGATAATGTAGATGAGATGAGTATTTTAAAAGTATCTCCAGCATCAAACCCCATAATGCCAGAGTCAGCAACAGCATAGGTAGAGTAGAAACCCATATGGGTTACATGCAGCTAAGGGCACATCTATTTAAATAGGCAGAGACAGTATTTTAGATAGCCTAGTTCATATATGTCAGAAAGAGAGAAATTATATAGCTGTTTCCTCCAGTATTACTTAGGACTTCAAAGCCAAGAATGGATAGCAGTTGTATTTACAAACTTCCATGTAACACACAGAAGATATAAATGTCACTGTAACAGCTGTGGAACCTGAGCTGTCTATAAAAATGTGTGATTTTGACATAGAGAAAAATTGTGTCTTGGGCTAGTGAAGAGAATTTTATTACGAGGTTTTGGTTCCGCTGATTTTTTAATATGTCGATCATAAATACATTGTGACAATCAAAGAAGTAGACATTCAAAATCTAAATTATTTTACTGAGTGGATCTATTTAGCTTACATACAATAGCCATTTCATTCTTGTCATACTTTGGTGATGTAGGTCTTGCTTTTTCTAGGTAACAGAGGCTGCACTTCCATGACTATAGGGTGAGTGGGCTTGCAACTTTTATCCTACCCACAGATATTAAAAACTCACTGTGTTTTTGTTATACATAACTTTGTGGGCAATGAAAGCCTTGCAGATTTCTCTCAGAAAGGGCAGTTCAGTGGGAAAATTCAGCTCTTTGTTAATGCTCTCCAACTCTGTAGCAGTAAGTGTCAGATCAGCTTATCTTCAGAAGTTCCAAAACTCAGAGAGAAGGCACAACTTGTTGTGTTAGTTTCATTGAGAGGATTTCTACTTACATAAAATTGAAGCATAGGTCTATCCATATTGATCTTTGTAGGTGGAAAAAGTTAAATAATGAAAATTTTCTGATGCCTTTTTAATTTAGTTTTGAATCTGAAATGTAATCCTTGTGTTGGTTTTGTTGTCATTTTTCACAACAATTTACTTCTGCATGGCCTGTTTTGTTGTTTTAACTATAATTTACTTAAGCTGTACACTGCAGGCAGAATTCTTGTTTCTTTTCTCCGTAATTTTTTCCAGTGTTGCCTTGTTCTTCAGACAGTGTATTCTTCTTGGGGTTCCCTACAGAGAAGGCAAGGAAGACATGAATATTTAAATACAGGCATTATCCCAGCACAGGGTACAGCTGTTCTGACTATGTATTTACATGCTTAATGGCTTTAGCTTCATTTTAAGTTTCTTCCTAACTCAGTATTTCTTTGTTAAAAACATGAATAACAAAGAACATAAGCAATGTATAAACCTGTATAGGTCAGGGAATAGTAGTGTCTGTGAGGGGCTTTCCATTGAAGCTGAAAAGTGGGAGGTTTCCTTTAGTACAGTTTGCACATGACTTCATCATCCACAGGTTGATTGGATTTTGTGACTGGCTAGTGAAAGGAAGCTGTCTTCTGTTATTCCCCTTCAATGTGCTGGAAAGCAAAACAGCTGAAATTTATTCAGTTGGAGTTGTAGGTTTCCAGACCCTACAGTGTCTGGCCCAACAGACACTCAAGGAAATCCTGATCCCACTAGAATCAGTTATTGAACTCCCAATATCATCAGCAGAATGAGGTTTTAATTTCTACATCTTGAATTTCCTATTTTCATGAATATTTGAAAATCATTTGAGGATAAATACCATCTTTAACCTCAGCAGGAATTGTGTTTGATCCAGGCCAAGTCAATTCTGTTGTATTGGTTGTCTTTTGGTGTTACTACATTATAGAGAATGTTTGGCACTTGTCTTCAAGAGTTGATGGCAGATGGAAAAAGGTATCTTATGATGGAAGAAGAAACAAAGCTCTCAGGAACAAGCAATTTCATGCTTTTCTTTAATTTAAGCAAAATAAAAGCACCTAAAAATACAAAATCTGGGTCTGACATGCAATAATAATTCAATTTACTTTCTGCTCCATTGCATATGTCATTGACTATCCCTTTAAAAACATTTGCTCTTCAGCCCATATCAGTTTAGACCCTGACAAATTTCCATTTATCACCACAAGGAGATTTGTTAGATGGTATGGACTAAAAACAGTGGATTTTCACTCTTCATTTTAAATGTTGCAGTAAGAGCAAAGTAATAGGTATATCTAACTTTTGGATGTTGTCACTATCTAAAGCTGCCCAGAGCTCTGCTGATAGGATTGTAAAAATTTTTAGTTATATTTCTATTCACACTCCAACTTGATAACATTGCAATGAACCAATCATATAAAAGCAGACAACCCTTAGAAAATTATTTTTAGGGCAAAACCACCTAAAATAAAAAAAAACAGGGCAAGGACACATGGGGAGAGAGAACAGGAATACAAGGCTTGCAATTTAAACAGATGAAAGGTGACCACATGTTACTAGAGCTCAGGTGCACAAAGTAATAAATGATTTAGTTACTCTCAATGTACTGCCCAATAGCCAAGTACCTGAAAGACTTCATTTATATTATTTTCTGGTTTTGTTTAGGACTGTTAATAAAGCAGTACTGGTAGTGTATAAGCAAAAAATATGTAATTCTGAAATTCAATGCAATTTTTAACTGTATTACTTATATCTAAAAGGGATCTTTTTGTATTTTCCACAGAAACAGCTCAGTGGAAAAGCCTCTGTTTTTGAAGGACAGGCAGCTGGAAGGTCCACAAGTGAAAATGTAGGGTACAGCATCTGATTATCCTGATGTAGTAGGAGAATAAGTGTTTTGCTTTTTAAAAGAATATTTGTTTTCTCTCCTCTGCGTTCTGCAATGATACTACATACAAACTCCCACAGCAGTCCCAGTCTAGCCCAGATGGGATATAATCACTCAGTAAGAAAGCTAAGAGGTTTAGGAAGTTTGTGAATGATAGGAGTCAGAACAAGATGAAATTCACTGAAAAAAATTTATTTCAAATAATTCTTTCTTTTTAAAATTCACAATTCCTAGTGGCCTTCAGTTGATGGGATTTTTTATCTGTTTTTCCTCTAATAGTGTAAGTAAAAAGGCATTTTCTTTTGTTAAAGATCTCTTAGAGGTTAAGACTCTAATTTTAAAACTGTAATGTTAATCTTCACTAGATCTTTCACAAGTTCTTAGCATCAAGAGATCTTTGTTCCTAATCTAACATCATTTCTGAAATGAAATCCAACTTTGATTGCAGTTCAGTTTGGATAGTCACTACAACTTACCTAGAAAAGTTTTAAAGTGGCCTCCTTTTTCTGTTTTTGGATGAGACTGATCATCTAATTAAATTTTCTCAAAACCTTGACATCTAGCAGAAAAAACAGTAAAGACGTCCTTGTGCTCCTTGGTGTTATCATATAAATTCCTCTAATTCCTTTGACCAATTTTTTGGCCTTCTTTTTAAAAAATGCAAATAAAAAAAGCCTTGACACCTTCATGACTGTAGAAGTCAAACAAAAGGTGTGTCTAGTAAATACAACCATGTAATTGTACTAAAAATTATGGGGTTGCCATCTGTAATTTCTCTTTACCAGTTTTGTTTTAAATAATAGATATATCAACTTTGAAGCTTTTAATGAACTTGGAGGAGTGTGACATTAATTCTCATACAAATACATTTTTTATGCAAAGTGAAAGTCTCATGCTTGTTGAAGAAATCCACAATGAGTTTCTTTCATTTGAGAGTCTGACTTTACATGAAGGGATACATTTCTGACAAAAGTCAGAGTCTGACTTTTCCATGAAGAGATACATACCTTTATAATGCAGGTTGCTGTCTCTAAAATAGTTGTATGGCTTATGAGTAGTTCTAGAAACTCTGAGACAGGCTCATTTCTGGCCTTTCTTGGGTCAGCTGCAGTCTGTATCTGAGATCTTAGTTGCAGGAGAGTGAAGAGAAATATTGGTTCTGCTTTTCTTCTATGGCAGCCTGGGGCCATATACTTAGAAGACAGAAATGAGTATTTCATCACAGACAGTATGTACTATACTTAGTGAATATAAAATAAACTGAGCTATTGGCGATCTTGTTTAATAGAATCATAGAAGAGTTTGGTTGCAATGGACGTTTAAAGATCATCTAGTACAATCTCCCTGCAACAAGCAGGGACATGTTGAACCAGTCAGGTTGCTCAGAGCCCTGTACATCTTGGCTTTGAATATATCCAGGCATGTGGCATTTACCTCATCTCTCTGAACAACCTGGGCCATTGTTTCAACATCCTCCATATAAAAAGTACCTTCCTTATGTCTAGTGTGAATCTACTTTCTTTCTACCACAGTAACTCCTACTAAAAAGTTTGTCCCCATTTTTTTTGCAGTTCCCCTTTAAGTGACAGGCTGCTCTATGGTCTTCTCAGAGCCTTTTCTTCTGTATGCTGAACAACCCAAATGTTCTGTCTTCATAGGAGAGGTGCTCCATCTCTCTAATCATCTTGGTAGCCCTTCTGTGGATTCTCTCCAACAGGTCCATGTCCTTCCTGTGCTGGGTGCAGCCCTGCAGGTGGGGTCTCAGCAGAGCAGAGCAGAGGGGCAGAATCCCCTCCCTGGCCCTGCTGCCCACGCTGCTTTGGATGCAGCCCAGGACACGTTTGGCTTTCTGGGCTGTGAGTGCCCATGGCTGGGTCATGTCCAGCCTCCCATCCCCCAGCACCCCCAAGTCCTTCTGGGCAGGGCTGCTCTGATCTGTTCATCCCCAGTCTGTGTTGGAACCAGGGGGTGCCCCAACCAAGGTGCAGTGCCTTGCACTTGGTCTTGTTAAACCTTATGAAATTCCCATTCCCATTTGTCCAGGTCCCTCTGAAGGACATCCTGTCCTTCGGATGTGGCAGCTGCATCACTTAGTTTGATGTTGTCTTCAGACTTTCTGAGAATGCGCTTGATCTCCCCTGTCAGTGTAGTTGGTGAAGATATTAAATAAGACTGATATCAGAGGGACACCACTCATTGCCAGCATCCATCAGGACTCGGTGCAGTTGACCACTACCCTCTGGACGCAACCATCCAGTCAATTTCTTTCCACTAACACAGATACATCTCTCTCCAATTCAGTGAGAGGGAGCATGAGGGGATCTTACAGAAGTCCAGATAAGTGACATTTGTAGGTCTTCCCTTGTCCACTGATGTAGTCACTTCATCATAGAAGGTCACTAAGTTTGTCAGGCAGGGCTTTTCTCTTGGTGAAGCCATGCTTGGTGTCTTGAATGTAATTTGAAATCACAAATAACATAGCCTCATTAACCAACAATGTTTTTTGTTTGCTTTGATGTGGTGTGACACCTACAAACACAGTAGAGAACAGTACGTAGTAAGACAAATGTTGCTTAATCCTTCAGGAATGTCAGTCAGGATTACTAGGAACCTTCTGTTCCTTTCTGGTGTAAAAATATGCAGAAGGGAACAAATTAATTCAGCGACTCTGTAACTGATGGGGATCAGCTGTTAAGCTGCATCTCTGCATCCTCTTTGTTTCATGTGACCAGCAGGGATGCAGGTACTGGCTGCCATCCAGTCTATCTACTGTGACCTCACCATGGGAATTGCATAGCATGTTCACAAAAATGGAATTGTCAAATTTTAATTGTATTGGATTTGGGGATAATCCTTCAAATACCCTTTTCAATTCCAGTTCAAACAAGTTTACTTCTAAAGCTGTGAAATTTTTCCAATACAATTTTTTTTTTCTGAAAGTTATATTAAACAGAGTGTATCTTGATATAACAGGAGAACTCAAAAACAAACTCAAAGAGCAGATTTAGTCCAAATTTTACAGCAGAAGTACCATATATTGGAAGCAGACTCTGTAAAGGCAGATCTGTCATGCTGCTAAGCAGGACTGACCTTAGTAATCTTAAAACCCTCAAATATAATTCATGTGAATACATGCAGCTGATGTTTTCTGGGATCACTGTAGTGCATTGCAGTCAGTGGGCTGATGATTGGATAAAGCGTTCCACTCTGGAACAGGACTATAAGCTTTGGAGAACATAATCTCACCAGCAAGATTGGAGTTTTCCTGGAAATAATTTTGCTAACTGCAGGAATTAACCTAGTATAATCCTTGGTGTGTTGAATTGCTGGAGTTCCCAGAACATGATTATCATCAGCATCATGCATCGTCATGCTTCACCTTGTTTATCTTCTTTTTTGTCTCTGCAAGGTCAGATTGACACTTTTTTTCTTTACTGTTTGTCTTTTATCTCTCACTTCAGATGGGAAGTAAATAGATTTAAATGGGATTGCCAGTGTGTGTGAAATGTCCTGCCTTGCTGCCACCCGTTTTTTTGGTTTTTGTTTTGAGATTTAGAATTCACAGTTGTTGTTGGTTTCCTCTGAAATCTTTTCTGTTTCATCTGCTGAGTCAGAAGCCTCATGCTATTCTGTTAATTCTGAAGTTTGTTGCTATGGTGCAATGTTCTTCTCAACTTCATTTATGCAGTCCCTCTCTGCCAACGTTTTGTTCTCCATGTGCCTCCATTTCCTTATTTACTCTCATACTCCTTTTGGCAGGCTCTTTCTGGCATGTGTGTTCCAGTCCTGTCCTCAATGTCCAGGGAATGCCTCAGCCCAGGCTCTAGCAAAGCAGACCCCAGACACTTGAAAGCAAAGATCAGTGAGAATAGTACAAGCAAAGGTGCTGCCCATAGAATCAGCAGATACTGAGCCCTAATTAAATAGGACAAGTTGTTCCAAATACTGTATATAGGGGCATCTATATTGAAGTTATTGGGAGCTCTTTCCAGGTAAGGAAATTAAATCTTTAGAACTAAAATCAGGATGCTAGGACAATAGCTTCCTATATGTACTAGCAGCTACAAAGATTTTGTTGCAAGACTGAGAACATTTTTACAAAACAGTATATGCATTTTTATTGCTGTAAAACACTATATTAAATTCTTTCTTTAAAATACATTTTTCTTTGCTTTAAGAGAGACTTAATGTCTTATTCTATTGGGTTTACTTATGGGCAAATAAGACACTGCATTGTACTAGCAAGAGTATATCAATACTTGTAAGTTTCTGTATAATATGCCTATGAAAAATCATTACAATCCTATCATACTTACTAAAAAAAACCAATGATAATA
Source organism: Ploceus nigricollis (assembly GCA_013399945.1). Classification (NCBI taxonomy): domain Eukaryota; kingdom Metazoa; phylum Chordata; class Aves; order Passeriformes; family Ploceidae; genus Ploceus; species Ploceus nigricollis. The sequence goes on from VXBC01012400.1 coordinate 53,053, forward strand.
TCCTGTATATTTTGGTTACATGGCGTTAGGCATTCTCTCTCTCTGCAAATGATGTAAGATTCCTTTTTTTTATTTTTTAAATGTATCTCTCAAAGTGTCAGATTTAATATCATCACAGTATTTTACAGTTAAAAACTAATAGCCATGTCTTTACTGAAGTTCACCTTTGTGAAAAATTGTTGAAAAACCATCATACATCATTGAAAACCAAAATAATTTGATATCATTTTTGCATTTAATTGCTTAAGCTGTTTCATAAATATGAAAGAGAATATTTGCAAAGAAAAAAGCATCATCAAACTGTTAAGTATCCATTTTTAATAGTTACATTCTGTCAAAGATTGGATGCTCAGAAACTCAGTTGCAAAACTTTTCATAAAAATGATGAGTCGTCATCCACGAATTCCTCAGCCAGACCATTTACAAGCTCCTCCTTGAGCTTAATTTTTCATTGTCCTGTTTTGTAGGTTTATATTAATTATTGTGTTTATACATGCAGTAAGATATATGCCAAATGTTTTGAAAAAAGCACTTCAGGAAAAATAGTGTAAAGCCATATTTGGAGTAAAAAGGTGATTTCATGCAAGATTTTATCACACAGAAACAAATAGCAGTAGCCCTACAGACCTGGAGACCTCTTCATTCCATTCTTTTTTCTGCCCTGATAGAATATAGTAATGCAATATATTCAGATAGATTTAATGATTTAATTAATTTAGGTGTCATATCACCTGATGAAGCAAGTAACTTTTTTTCTGTTTTTACACATGACAAGAGAGTGGTTAAATTAAGTAGCCCCTCTCAAGCCAGTCAACAGCAGCACTGGTATCAAAACAGTGTTTGGGAGGCAGTATTATGAACAGTTCCTAAAATTAAGTGTTTTGAGACTTTTTTGTTTAATTTGGATACAGAAGTATTCGAATGTCTGACCTGGGGAATAATAAATGAGCTTAGTTTGCAAAATTACTACTGTTTAGGTAGTCTCAAGGTTTATTATCTTTTCCCAAATGTAAAGGCACCAAATTGGCAAGAAACTTGAAAAGGCTAAATTTTAAATTTCAGTGCTTCTCCTACATCTCACTTTAGCAAGTTTAACACTTTAGCTAAAGTCAATGACTTGTGAAATTTTGGAGGGGGAAAGCAGTGCCATTTCTGTAATCTATGTTTCGTTGTCCTGGAAAATGTTTTGCATAATCACTGTTCCAGTTTATGAAGCACATGAAAAAACATGTACATTTCTTGAATGTCTGCTGGTTCCTTATCTCTGTGTCTTTTACTGTGATGTTATAGAGCTTGGATCATATGGAAACCTAAAATATTATGACACAATGACTGAAGAAGGTAAGAAATATTTTAGAATTGCTTGTATGAGCTTTTTTTTGAAGCCCTCTGAGTGCCTTTTTTGTGTTTACATTTTCCTTTGTTTTTCTTGATCCTATTTTAATTTTCTCCATTTTTGAATAACTCATTTTTGCATGTGTTTATTGGTGGCTCAATCAGTTACGACTCTTTTCAAGTCTTTGTTTTCAACATTTCAGTTCTGCTATTTCAGGTATGAAAATACAATGGGATACTTTTAGCAAAGAACATATGCAAAACCATACTTGCAAATTATATGGCACAATATAACATAGATTGTAGGTGCTTATTTGATGCCATGTTTTAAAATGCATTCAAGAAGAGAAATTAATTTATGGATCTTCAAATCACTCAGAACAATTGATAAGTGACTTCGGTTTACTGTATTATTGAAAAGCAATTAATAACCTTTAAAACTAGGCATGTTTATTCCTGGAGTATTAATTGTATGCTTGATTGCAATGCAAAAAATTTGCAGTTTGAAATCCTCATTCTAGCAATACAAGAAGGAAGTAATTAGGGCCTGAATCAGGGCTCAGTGAAATCTCAGGAAATTTTTCTGCTGATTCAAAAGCACTGCAGTTCTATCATACTAATTCAGGAAAGCAGTTAACTCTGTACTAAATTTCCAGCACATGCTTTTTGTCCTAGTGCGGTCAGCATTTCTACAATTTGGAATTATCCCTGAACTGAGACCTGATTGTCTGTAGGATCAAGGCCTGTTGTCCATCCCTCTGATTATAATGCCAGACAGGTGTTTTCATTATGTTAAGTTTAGAGATTAACAGCATGTTTGGGGATGGGGAAAATCTTGAGGCCTGTAGAAAAGTTAGCCACCTATTCCTACTTGTTTTTAATCTTGGGAATTTAAGACAAATACTGTAATTCTCTCTTTTTAAAAACACAGTTGCTTTCTAGTGTTGAGTAATCTTGAAGTTTTTACGGAAATCTTCATTGCATGACTTACTCATGATCATTCCTCAGGGAGGACGGGAAGTGATAACGCCTGTTTCCCTCTTTCTGTACCTGCTGTTGATACACCAGTATAACCATCCGGTTCTGGGGCTGGCTGTGGGAGGTGGTTCCCTGCACCTCTGCTATTTCATCTGTGGCAGGCCTGAGCTCATGGAATGGTCTTGCCTCACTACTCTCCATTGCCCAGATTAAGCATCTGGTTCACAGGGGTGGTACCAAAATAAGAAAAGATGTCTGAAAGTAGATTTTAACAGGCAAGTAGTGGTGTCTATGTTGTTTAAATAGACACCAAGAACCTGTAAGGAGCCATTGACCTGGGCCACTCAGATATGGCTACCAGAGGTAAAGCTTTTGCAGTATGTCTTACCTCAGTCTTCATTACAATCAAGATAAAAAGGTAATTTCTTATTGTAGCCTTAAACCTGGGTATGTTAAGGTTTTTATTTTTTATGGTGAAGTATCATATCTATTATTTCAAAAGTAGCCTTCTGAGATTCATAAATACTCTATTGACATCTAAATGTAGTTATTTGCAGGGAAACACCTGTTGCAGTATAATGCATACATATTTGTATATTATTCCTGTGCCTGTGCAGAAGTAATGCTTTTAATATTCAATGTCACCTCAGAATGCATTTCTCATGAATCAATAATTCAGGACCATACTGTACCAACAGGAAAAATCCAGTAGCAGAAATAAAAAGGAAGCTCTTTTCTTTAGAAACACTAACAGTGACAAGAGTCTATGGTGCAGTTTACCTTCTCAAATACAACCATCATCATTTTCACTTGTCTTTCACAAGGCAAGTTATGATCAGTGTATCTCAAAAGTTGTATTTTGATCAAAGTGTACTATATTTTCAGCTTTCTGTTTGGATTTTCAGGAGTTTAGTTGATATCACTCTGCATCTTACTTGCATTACCCATTTACTTCCTTCTTTTCCTTTTTATGACTGAGGTTTTTGTACCTTTTGCACAGCAACTTAGTCACAGTTGCACAGAATACATAAATCCAGTTACAAATCCATTGATTTTTTTCAGTGACATCCTTATGTCCAGTCCTTAAGCCTGGAGTGGAGATACGGAATATTCTTTCAGTTCTCCAGTGAAGAAACTCGGATGCATTTATTTTTCCTGCTGCATCAGAACAAGCAGGGACAAGAATTAATGGTTAAGCTATAATACACAATCAGATTCAGCCTAATGGCCAGAGAGCCATCGCACTCCATATATTAGAAACTGATTTCTATTGTTTTGATTGTTTCTTTTTGGTCTGAAAGTGACTTTAAATTAATTTTAGATTAATCAGGTCAAACTGAGAGAGTAAATGCACCCCACAAGATGAGAAGAGACCCTCACTGTTACCTGTTGTGCTCCACCAATAGTCTACAACACGACAAAATTGCATCTGTTTTCATTTGATACTTCGGCTTGATCTTAAAGAAGAAAGCATGTAAGGTGGATTTCTGGGTTTAGATTGGTAGTGGCTCACTCTTTATCTTCCACAGCAGGTCATGAGCAGAATTAGTAAGTACAGTTCAGAGTGCTCAACAGCCACAGATTTGACGTGTTCAGACTCATGAAAGCTTGGCTATAGCTACATAATGCTGTAATTTTCCTTTGATCACAGACTGAAAACAAGACAAGTGGTAGAGTCTTGAATTTTTTAAATGAGTGAATTTCTGAAGAATTGTTTTCACATCAAATCAGATATTTTTCTGACCCAGGGAGCCTGTAGACTGCAATTTAGTCTGTAGATAAAGGATTGGCTTTTTAATATATCCTTTACCAGGAGGAGAATCTCTGCCACCTGGTGCCAGCTGGAGTTACTCATGCAGATCAATGCATATCTACATTATACAATAGTGATTTGTTTGTATCTATTCAAACAAAAACCAATGTAGTTTTAAGCTACCTTCTTTGGTAATCATCTGGCCTTGATCACCTCTTCCTTCTACTTCATTCTTTGCAAACTAAAATAAGCTGCCAAATCTGTTGGACCTGGATTAACTAAGAATTTTCTGTAGTGATCTGTCCTATTTTAGGGCCATGGAAGCATGCATTGTCATTTGTCTAAACTCTCATTATATCACCTGTTGTGAAAAGCTCTGTTTCATATTCAAAGCATAGTACACAGGACTGTTCCAGAGGAAACATAGGCACCTACCTTCTAGAAATAAGAACAGTGGCATAAGATTCCTATGCTTGCTTTG
>VXBC01012400.1:61274-136869 GCA_013399945.1 Ploceus nigricollis
CCCATCTCAGATGAAAGATCCGGCACTTTCTCTTGTTGAACTTTATATGGTTGGTGATTGCTCAGAACCCTGATTTGTCAAGGTCTCTCTGCAGGGTCTCCTTCCTTTTGAGGGGGTCAGCAGGTCCTTCCTTTTTGGGAACTTGCTCAGTATTCCTTCCAGTCCTACATCCAAATAATTTATGAAGATGCTGAAGAGCACAGGGCTGAGGATACCCTGAGGATACCTGTGGAGCCCCAATAATGACAGGTTCCCAGTCTGATGTCACCCCACTCACTGTAACCCTCTGTGCCTGACCTGTGAGCCAGTTGCTCACCCATCCCCTGATGTGTTTATCCACCTGTAGGCTGGACATTTTTTCCAGAAGGATCCTGTGAGAGACAGTATTGGAAGATTTACTGAAATCCAAAAAGATCACATAAATTAATTGCCGTTTATCAACAGGGTATGTTACCTTATCATAAAAGGAAATCAGGTTTGATAAGCAGGACTTTCCCCTCATGAAGCCAGGCTGTGATAAATGGTAGAGTTGTCTTTCAGGTGTTTTTCAGAAACTCCCAGAATAATCTTCTTCATAATTTTACCAAGCACTGAATTGAGTAGATGTCACAGACAGATAAGTCCAGAGTGACAAAACTGACCACACTCACTGTAATGCAATATATGTGTTAATATGAAATTCTGTTCTACGGTACTACTAATTGAGAACTGAAACTGTTTATTTATTTATGGTACCTTGATTCATCTGTATTCATTTTCTGCTTCAGCTGAAATCTTACACCAGTACATATATAGGTGAAACTTTACTGACTTCTTCCAAAGAAAAATCATCACTTTTGGTTTCAATTTCTTGTTCTATTCATTGCTGAGTTCTCCAAAAAAAAAAAAAAAATTACATTTTTATTTCTACAAAAAAAGGAAGAAAGAAAAAACCCCAAACCCTGTAAATGGGAAAATGAGATAGTGTTTAATAGCATATTTGCTGTTTGAGGAGGAATTGAAATGGATTATCAGCAGTGATCTATAGAGACTAAGCTATGGCAAATAAACTTTGCAGCTCAAAATGACTGCATTGTAATAATAATAATGTTTTCTTTTAGGAAAATTCAAGGAAAGGGCCTCAATTCTGCATAAGATTGCCAAAAAAAAGTGCCAGGTGGAAGACAGTGAAAGGCAGAATGGAGCTGCTAATCATGGTGAGTGCAACATTGCAGATTTATCACCTGTGCCTGAGAGTCTCTTTCACTGTTTTATTTTGTTTGAAAGTTGTTAATCATTGCTTTCTCCTACTTCACATGTGCTATTTTAGTAAAATACTCTGATTCTATGTACCAAAGAATATGAAATTTATGGATGGGACAGAATTTAAATGCAAAAATAGAAAGCCAGTCAAGGCATATAGAAAGCCTTCTAGGCAGGTTGAAAAGAAAAAGCAAAGCTGATTTTGGTTATGTGTTGAAGTGACAGAGAGGCAAAACTTCCTTGCAGTATATACAGGAAAATTTAATTAATTTATTGAAATACTCTGTATACTACTTTCTGGGAGTCATTGAGGCCCATCTATGCTAATTGTGGAAAACTAACTTACTAGAGTTTGCCATTAAGGCAAGAATTTTTATTTTAGTTCCAAAGTTCCTATGCTAAAGGAAAATCTGTACCATGACCTGTTTTCTCTAATTTACCTCATCATATTATCTGCATTAGAAAACCAGCTACAAATGTGTCCAATAAAATCTGAATCATTTTATTACTGGACACTTCTTCTGACCTTGTGTTATGTTTACATAGTATTTGCTTCCAAAATCAGGCAGTTGCTTAGGAAGGTCTGTTAATAAACCATAATGCTGACTGCGGGGTTAAGAGACAACACACATATACTGAAATAATTACAGATAGTCTGGCACTCTGCTGTGGCTGTGATCTCAGATTTTAATTTAGAAGAATCTCAGGATAGCAGTAATGTAACTAGACAGCTGTATTTACTTCTATGCACAAGAGCATACCATAAGGCATGTTGAACTTGAGTAAGGCATTTCATATTGCTATCCCCCATTACTTTGTATTGTCCAAGGGATTTTGTGCCATTGACACATTTATGTACTACATACTTATAGAGATAATTACAGCTTAGAGAATTCCAAGATAGTCAAAGTAAGAATAAATTTTAATAAATTTGGCACCAGAAACCAAAGGCCTAAATTTATCCCTTTAAGTCCTGTGGAAGTTTAGCAAAAGAACTACAGGATTCTGGTTTAAAGATCATCCTCTATTATTAGATGTTATTACACCATGTGTTTACTCTTTCCCACATTTTTGCATGGAAGACAGCAGGATTACAGCTTGGAAGTAACTTTACTAATTGCAGGGGTTAGTGTGTTATAAAACTTTTATTGCTGAATGTATCCCCTCAGCTGTATTCAGCACAGTGCATTCTATAATGTCAGGGGTGAATGCTGTATGTCACTTTTTGCCTGAAGTATTAGGCTCAGTGCATTTAGCATAAACAAAGAGCACTGAATATTGCAATGAACTTAAATATTTCTCAAAATGCTAGCTCACTGCTTATAAGATTTTTATTGAAAATGTGTACTAGACTAATTTTTTTCTTTCTCTTTTAACACAGATGTTGGCTCAACATTAGTGTTTGATAATTTGCTCAGACTGAATATATGACAGCTATTTCACTAGTATATTTGTAATTTAATATTCTGATCTGTTGTTTTCCCTCTCTTATCTATGGATGATGCCACAGAGAAAGGTGCAAAAGTGGAAGTTGCAGTAACACCACCGAGTGATTCAGGACCAGTGCAGAATGGAATCGCCCATAATGTTGAAGAGGTTAATGACTTTTTTATTCTTCTTTTTATTCTTGTGTTAGCAAATATATTGCATGTTTGATTGTGCTTTTTACTGGAAGTAAACATCTTAATAGAAAGAAGCTGACAGTATGAACTGTCTACATAATATTTAGTTTTCATTTACAGCTGAACCCAGTGTACAGTTTGCCATATGTAAAAGATCTTGCCTGCTGTTCCTGCCCTTTAGTGTAAGGTAAGGTAGGAGTCTGGAATCTATTCTTTTGGGAAATGTATTTTTACTTTACAGATAAGATGTTTGAAGCCATAAATAGCTAATAGAAATTGCTTGTCACATTGCACAAAACCTGTTCTCTTAAGAGAACCTGTTATGATGTGCATCATGAAATAGTCAAAATTCATTATGAAATAGTCAAAAATCATTATGAAAGAGGACTTGTACACAAACTTCTGCATCCTGCCTTCTGTTATCTTGCTTAATAAGATTTTTTTTCCCACTGAGTATATTCAGTGAAAACAATGAAGGAAAAGCAATCTTAAGCAATCACATATCACAGCAATGTCCACACGCTTTTAATTTACATTGTAATAAAACATTTCCCAGGCTTGTACAAAAATCTGCAAGGTCAAGGAGTTTTATCATTTGAGATAATGGTTTCAGTTTCAAGCCACTGCAGGGGAAGAAGGGAAAATTATTGCAAGAGTACATTACTCAGCAGTGTGCAGCTCCTTTCAGCTCCCTTTGGACAGTTTAAATTTGCAGTGATGCAGGCTTTGGAACTTTTATGTTAATTTCAGCAAGTATTAGGACATTCTGAACAATGATTCTGATGCATTAGATGTGGGATACATTATTTATCCTTATCCAAATGGCACGATAGAGCAAAGCAGGGTGGTTTGTAACAGGTGGAGGAATGAGTCTGCAGATTTAGCTCCATCAATCTGAATGAAAGGATTTCAGATATCTGCTGTCAAAATGAAAACTAGCGGTCTCCTAACAGCATTATCAGATGGTCCATGCTGGATTCCTCCCCAGTGGCCTTTCCAATTTTGTCTTCTTCCAGTGGTAGCCTGGTGGTAACCTGGCAGCTTTCTTCGGCTGTTGGAGTATTGCTGAAACATATTTTATAATTTAAATGTACATACTGGAATTTTTGAGAAGTTGTAATACAAATAGTTTACTCATCCATGGAACAAGTAAATAGGCTTCCATAATACTTAGGACCCTACTTCACTGTCAGGGTCTCTGCCAACTCTGTAGTGTACCAGAGGCTCTCCTCAATGTATTGCCTGGCTTTTGTGCATAGCTTCCTTAAACACCTTTCCAAACTCTAGCATCACTCTGAAGCTAACACTGGGTGGTTCAGTTTCCTCCTGCTCTGTATATTGACTTAATGGACACTAATAAGATTACTCTCCATTTATAGAAGACAACAAAATTTGCAGGCAACAACAGAAGGCCACTCACAGCATTTCTGTTGACCCCTTCCATTGATGAATATTAAAATTTGAAGAAGAGAACTTGGTCATTGCCCTCCTAAGCCTTCTTTTTAGCTTTTCAAAACTTAACCTACAAATGGTCTTGAATTTTGATCTTTTTGAAACCAAGTGTTCTCCATTGTATATTGATACCGTTTGCTTCTGTTTCTAAGTAGAATTCAATCAAGTAGCTTGAAATTTAGATTATTTTTCCTTACTCTAATGCAAAAGGAATTGCTGTAGTGTCAGAATTTGGAAAGACAGTATAAAATTGCTTCTCTCTGGTTTTTGACTTGTATAGTCTAAGGATAAGGTTTTGTGATCCATAAGCGCTGCTTAGAAAAATCCCTTAAAAAAACTGGTAGGGCCTCCATATTGTGGTAATGATAATTTTGAACTGAGAAAACTAGAGACACTGTCAGTCTGGGCTGACAAAGCTTCAGAGTATGCCTGTGCGGGAAAAAAATGCTGTCGTGAAAACCGCAGGATGTGAAATTGCTCTAATCACATAGCAGGTCATTGTGAAGCATGTTTGCCATGATACAGAAGAACTGCATCAGCATCTAATTCTTTCTNAATATCAGTCTCTATATTGGAGTTAGAATTTTCTGAAAATAAGTACATTAAATATTCTATGTTCCTCTAGTAAAAACAGAATATGCACATATGTCCATTTTACTTATAAATTCCCTATTATTTTAAAATTACAATGTTGAGGAAAAGACCGTTGTGACAAGATGGTCTCAGGCTAAGACTGCAAGCAAAGGAGAAAAAAACAGCTTTCATATTGTATTTTAATTTTCATATACTTGTAAAATAATTTTTTTTAAGGATAATACTCCCAATTGCCATGATTTAGTTTTCCATATACCTCCCCTGGTTTCTTTAGGGGCTTTTTAGGAAACTCTTTATATTTTTTTCCCCAAATTCTTTTTCCTTCCTCCTTTCCTTCTTTTTCAAGAAAGAAGTGAAGGCTTACACGGAGCTGAAACGCCACACAAGACAGATGCCAGGACACTGTCAAGTTAATGACTTCTGCAAGGTGTCATGACTAGGTGGATTTCACCTAATTTATTTGGGTTGGGGTTTTTTTGTTTTATTTTTAATTTCTTCATTTCTCTCTTCCAAACTCCACTGTCTTGCTTTTCCCTTTCCCTTTTTCCTAGGACTTTAACTCCATTTTTCTTACTCCACTGTCCTCCAGGGAAATTCAGCTGTTCTCTTTCTAGCTCAAGCCCTTGGGCAACAAGAGAAACTCTCTCCTAATGCTGCTTGCAGAAATTCAAAAAGGGTGTCCGGAAAATGTACCCAGCAACATTTGTGACAGATAGTGAGACTCTTATCGCCCCACTTTACTATAAGTAGCAGCTGATATCCTACTCTTTGATAAAACTGGGATCATCAGCTAAGAAGGACAGACGGCTGTGGTCTCCTTCCTATTTGTTAGCCAGCACAGGAGGGAACAATACCTCCTCCCACCATACCATCTGTAAGACATTACTGCTTTATTTGAAGTCAGAAATTGCCTTCCTTTCTGCTGGATATTGCATCTTCCTTGGGGATTTTGTTCTACTTACAGCAGTCTGTCTCTTAACCTTTAGCAGGTTGCCACAGAGGAGAAGACTCTGTTATATAACACTTCATAGAGTGGTAACAAGCATGCATAAGAAAATGAAAGAAGACTAAAAGGACACTTACTAGCTTATTAAATGTTTTATAAAGTGCCCTTCAGAATGTGATCCTTCAGAGAAGTCCAGGTCTGCCCCCTGCCACCTTCTTAACTAGCATTTGGTAGCTGTTTTAACCTGTGGCTTACCTAAAAATAGTTTCCAATCTGAAGATAACACCTTTTCCTCCCACCCACACACACACGCACACATGCACGCACATACATACATACACACGTACACATGCGCACAGCTTTTCCTGTTTCCGTGGAAACCCCGCTGGAAAGTATTTACCTGCCAGCCATGACTGAGATAACTTTTCCATGAAAATATAAGGCGATTTTTATGTTATAGGAGAGTGGTGCGAAGGCTTCGTTGCTTGCATTGGATTTAATCCGCTTACCTGAGCAACAGTGTGGAAAAGCATGTTTTACCTTCCCCACTGAGGAGCAGCAGCACCATTTCAGGACAGAGCATTGACTGGGGCATATCTCCCCTGCCCTGGAATACTCATTCCATTCACATCAAATTAGCTTGGTGAGAATGTGAGTAGCATTGCATTCTCTGTCTCAGGGTATTAATCTGAGCTATGTTAAACATTACTATTTCATAGAGAGAGAGCGTAGAGATTAGAGCAGCCTTCATTGTAAGGCTGTGATATATTCCAGCATCCCTGGTAGTTGTTTGATTCATCATAAAAAGGTTATTTTCCAAAGCCCAAATACTTTTTCAGCTGCCACACTTGGTCTAAAGTAAATGTCTGCATCTTGTTTACTCATTGTAACTTAAAGAGAAGGTGCTGCTATCAAATTGAGTTGATCTTTATTTTCACAATGCTACTCAGTTGCCTACACCACATTTTTTGCTGCTGTATACCAGTTTGACTTACTTGAAAACTAGGACTGTAAAAATGGCATGAAGACAAAGTCTTATTCTTTAGAAGTATCTCCATGATACCATAGCTGTTATTTCTCCAGGTGAGCTGATTGCAGTCTTGTGTGTTACATTCTGGGAATTTCTTCTCAAATTCCCTAAAGAGTGCTGGCAATAACATAGCATAAAAATTAGCATGTAAGTTTTGGGAGCTGTAATTTTACTTACTTCTGCAAGTGCGCAAGAGGACACAAGCAAGAAGAGGAGAATCTGAACCAAACACCTCCCTGACCTTACTCCTTCCTGTAGGGTCCACTCTAGAGGTAGCTCTTTTCAGTGATGGTGCAGCAAGGATTAGCACAAATTATCTGTCCTAAGAAGAGTATCCACATTTACAGAGTGCATTCTGAAAGCTAATGGATTTAATATTACTGCCTGCTTGAATTTTATTCAAGAATTTGTGGGGAAAGATGTTGCTTTCTTAGTAACCCTATAGAAATTGCGTACTCTTGTACTAGCTGACTATCTCACCTTGTTTTACTTCTTTTTCTTTAAATGACATGTAGGAGAAGATAAATAAGTGATGTGGCTTACAGATAAGCAGAAGGCAGACACTTGAGGCTGTTCATAGAGTATTGTCTATACTCTCTGCCTTTCTAGTAAAATAGATTAACGTGAGATGTGCCCTTCTAAAGAAAAAAATAAACCTCAATTTTGAAAATCACTATATACCTCTGGAACAGACAACATTTGAGATCGCAATCACATCCATTTTTCTTGACTTACTCATTGTGAAAAGTTGGGTTGTACAAACCTCATTTCCAAAAAAAAAACCCCAAAAACAAACAAAAAAACAAAAAAAACCCCCCCCCCCCCCAAACAAAAGAACACCTGAGCAGTCCTTTGCAGCAAAGAAAGAAATTACCTCTTTATAGGTGGTACAATATCCATATTGTGTAAGCATAAGCAAATGGAACTGTGCATAATTCCTGTCTTAAGTTTCCTTTCTTCTGGAGCCCTCATGCTAATTCTTTATTGATTAATTGTATAAGCAGTCAGAATGCACAAGCTATGTACAAGCATGAGAATTTATAGCTTAGCTCTTCATCTTAGGTGGACTAAGATTAATCCTCAGAATATGGTATTTATAGTTCATATTTATAGCTGTTACACAATATGAGTAGTTGGTGAACAGTGGCAGATTCAGTATTTCTGGTAAATTTGAGGTGGTTCTTTGTACTTGTTTTCCATTTTCTCCTAATGTGTGGAAAAAAAGTGTAAAATTCTGTTTCATGTTGTGCCAGAAAAGCAACTGTTTTTCCTAATGTAATATGACTTAGCCTCTATGGAGACAGTGATTTTGTGATGTTTGCTAGAAGGAGTGACTACCTTGTGATTTTGGCAGATAGAGTTTGCTATAAGCTGTTGTTTATAAACAAAATAATTGTGGATGAAATGTCACTGTATGTTTGTATTGTTTACATAAAGTGAACACGCCATAATTTCCTCTGTTTGGAAAAATTTTACTGGGAAAATTCGATGGGTTTAGATTAGATAGTAAGAAGAAATTGTTTACTATGAGAGTGGTGAGGTACTGGAACAGGTTGCCCAGAGAAGTTGTGAATGCCCCAACTGGACCTGTGGAAGTGGTCAAGGCCAGGCTGGGTGGGGCTTTGAGCAATCTGGTCTAGTGGAAGAGGTCTCTGTCCATGGCAGGGGGGTTGGAACTAGGTGATCTTTAAGGTCCCTTCTAACCCACATCACCTCATGTTTCTAAAATGGTCCTGAGCAAACCAGTAAGTGCTTTCTTCCCTGGGATTACAGATAAGTATTTGATAGATGCTCTTGCATAAAGAACTGTGAAATATGGAACATCCATAGATTTTGTACCCTTTTAATTATTTGTAATGGTTTAAATGAAAGAAGAACTGAAGTAGCAAGAATAGAGTTTTGAATGTGTGTAGATTGGTTTAAAAGAGTATTTGTTACGGATGTATGAAAGAGAACACCAAGCAGAATAACACTTCTAATCTCATTTCTTAAGATGCAGAGAGGGCATTTTCGTAATAGAGGATTCATTTCCTTATTGTCATTAATAATAATAATAACAACAATAAAATATATGCCAGGGTACCTGAATTATCCCATCTAGGCATTAGTATACATTGGGTATTCAGCACTGCAGATGTCTCTGTAACAAAAAGACAGTCTCAAACATCAGCAAGAAGAAATGAGGATCCTATGCATAAAGAGTAAAAAGAATTATGACAGAATTAGTAAGGATTTCATAGAGACACAGTAATGACTATTATATGTGACAATCTAATGCAGCTACGCCTAGATCTTTAATGACTGGTTAAAGGATGAGGGGCACAAGTATGTCATTCTGTATTCTTCCAGTTGCAGGACATGATGCTGGGAAAAAACAGGAAGACTCAGAAGATCAATAACTTGATCCAAGAGTGGTATCACTAACAGAATTTTGGGCGGTTTTATCATGGCTTGGCTTAAACAAGTCTGGGCCTGCTGATGTCTCAAAGGGGCAAAGGGTTAGCAGGGCTTAGTGAAAGAGCCTTAAACTAGATTTGAAAGAAGAAAGGGATGAAACCAGGCATGCTAGAGATAAGCCTAGGAGTGGCACATCAATGTTTGAGGAGCAGTGCGCTAATGCAGTCCTTCAGTCTGCTCTGTCGTGTGCTGAGTACACCAAAGCACATTTGAAATGTCCCTGTACTACTTTACATAACACCTTCACCATCTCAGTGGAGGTGGTAGGTCAAGATCCATATACAGCTGCAAAGACCTAATCATCATCAATCCATTAGAAACAACAGAAGCACCTGAGGACAGTCACATAGTAATTAAGGCTCCTTCCCACCCAATATATGAGAGGACTGATAGCCCACCTAAAGTGCCTCTACATCAATGCATGCAGCATGCACAACAAACAGGAGGGACTGGAAGCCATTGAGCAGATGGAAAACTATGATGTAATTTCAGTAACATAAACATGGTGGGATTACTTACACAACTGGAGTGATGCAATAGATGGCTATAAACTCTTCAGAAGGGATAGGCAAAGAAAGAGAGGTGGTGTGGTAGCCCTGTATGTTATGGAGTGTTTGACTTTCTGGAGCTTCATGATGGTGATAAAAGGGTTGAGTATTTATGGGTAAAACCAACAAAATCATTATCTTGGTGGGAGTCTAGTATAGACCATCCAACCAGTTCAAAGAGGAAGACAAAAATATGCTATAAGCAGTGGAGGAAGTCTTACAATTGCTGGACCTTTTTCTTCTGGGACACTTCAACATACCAGATACCTGCTGGAAATACAACATAGCAGAAAGGGAACAGCCCAGGAGATTTCTGAACTGTGTGAAACATGCCTTGATACTTCTCTCGCAGTGGGTGAGGAAACCAGCCAGGGAAGGTGCCCAGCTGAACCTGCTGCTTGTGAACAGAGGTTTAGTGGGAGATGTGGTAGTCAGAGGCACAGAGACCACTAAAGGAGAGCTTCTTTCTATTCTCAGAGCTATAAGGAAGGGGTCAGCAGAACTGCCAGAACTGCCTGGGACTTCCAGGGGGCAGACTTTGGCCTGTTTACAGGACTGGCTGATAGCATTCCTTGGGATGTGGTCCCAAGGGGACAAGGAAGTGCAGGAAGGCTGAACATTGTTTGAGAAAACAATCTTAAAGGTGCAGGAGCAAGCTGTCCTTATATGGTGAAAGAGGAGCTGTCTGGGAAGAAGTCTGGCTGAACTCAGGAGAAAAAGGAGAGTTTATGACCTTTGGAAGAACGCACAGGCAGCTCAGGAGGACTACAAGGATATTGTGAGGTAATGCAGAGAGAAAATTAGATGGCCAAAGCCCATCTAGAACTTAATGTGGCTTCTGCAGTTAAAGACAATGAAAGGTGTTTCTGGAAATGAAAGGTGTTCTAGAAAGACATCAGTAACAGAAGGAGGGTTAAGGACAATCTCCATCCTTTCTTGGATACAACAGGAAACGTTGCAACAAGGAATAAGGGGAAAGCAGAAGTATGGAATGCCTTTTTTTTTTTTTGCCTTATTCTTTAACAGCAAGATTGGCTGTCATCAGGGTCAGTCAGAACCCTGGGCTGAAAGACAAGGATGGGGAGCAGAATGAATCCCCCATAATCAAAGGGGAAATGGTCAGTGAGTTGCTGTACTGCTTAACACACACAAATCTCTGAGGCTGGATGGGATCCACTCACGAGTGCTGAGGATGCTGATGGAAGTGCTCACAAGCCACTTTGCATCATTTACCAGTAGTCCTGGCTAACTAGGGAGGTCCCAGTTGACCGGAGTTGTCAAATGTGATGCCCAGCTACAGGAAGGGTGGGAAGGAGGATCTAGAGAACTGCAGGCCTGTCAGTCTGACCTTGATGCCAGGGATGGTCATGAAGCAGATCACCCTGAGTGCCCTCACACAGCATGTGCAGGACATCAAGGGGGTCGTGCCCCGCCAGCCTGGGTTTGTCAAACACAGGTCCTGCTTGACCAACCTGATCTCCTTCTATGACAAATTGACTCATGCAGTAAATGTGGGAAAGGCTATGGATGTTGTCTACCTGGACCTTAGTAAAGCATTTGACACCATTTCCCACATCATTCCTCTGGAGATACTGGCTTTCCATGGTGTGGATGGGTGGACTGGGTGTGGATAGTTCACTGAGTGCACGGCAGGGCTCAAAGAGTGGTGGTGAATGGAGGTAAATCCAGCTGTCAGTCATTGGTGGTGTTCTCCAGGGCTCTGTACTGGGGCCAGTCCTGCTTAATGTCCTTATTGATAATTTTGATGAGAGGATCAAGTACACCCTGTCGTTTTGCAGATGATGCAAGTTGGGTTGGTGTGTTGATCTTCTGGAAGGTAGGAAGGCTCTTCAGAGGGGTCAGACAGGCTGGATCTGTGGGCTAAGGCCAGTGGTATGAGGTTCAGTAAGGCCAAATGCTGTGGGCTGCCCTTGGGTCACAACAACCCCATGCAACAATGCTGCAGGCTGGGGAATGAAGAATTTCATGATGGGAAAGGACCTGGGGATCATTTAGTCTAGATCTCCAGAGGTCCCTTCCAACCCTGGCTATTCTATGATGCTATGATTCTGTGCTGGCCTACAGCAACTAATCACGAGCCAACTGTGTGCCCAGGTAGCCAAGAGGTCCAGTGGCATCCTGGCTTGTATTAGCAATAGTGTGGCCAGCAGGACCAGGGCAGTGATTTTCCTGCTGTACCCCTGGCACTGGTAAGGCCGCATCTCAAATCCTGTGTCCACTTTTGTGCCCCTCTCTACAAGAAAGACATTGAATTCCTGCAGTGTGTCCAAGAAGGACAACAGAGCTGATGATGGGTCTGGAGCACAAGTCCTGTGGGAAGCAGCTGAGGGAGGTGGGTTTTTCAGCCTGGAGAAAATGAAGCTCAATGGAGACCTTATTGCTCTCTACAACCACCTGACAGGAGGGCGTAGCCAGGTAGGGGTCAGCCTCTTGTCCCAAGAAGCAAGTGACAGTACAAGAGGAAATGACCTCAAGATGTGTCAGAGAAGGTTAGATCAGATATTAGAAAAATTGCTTCATGGAAAGGGTTATCAAGCATCGGATCAATTATCAAGCATAAAAGTGGTTGTGTCACCATTCATGGAAGTATTTAGAATATGTGTAGGTATGGTGCTTGGGGACATGATTTAGTGATGGAGTTGGAAGTGTTAGGTTTATGGTTGGACTTGATGATCTGAAGTGTCTTTTCCAGCTTAAATATTGCTATGATTCTATGAATTTGTGGAAGATGAAAATATATGCCATATTCCAATACTTAGTCTCTGAATGCCCATGTCTGACCATTGCAAGGTACTAGTGTAAATTGGCTTTTGTTCTGACTTAATGCGGCAGTTTCTTTCTAATGGATTATCATCAGAGTTCATCATATCAGGTGATGCAGCTTTCCCATATGTCCAGTCCAGTATTGTTGAAGTTAATTACCTACTGAGTCATAGCAGGGCATGAATTTTGGAGTAGAGATGGGTAGGTAGTAGCACTTCAGCTGCCCTAAAGAAACTGAGATCTTTGCACAGTCATAGCAGGTGTGTCATAAAGTGAGCAGAATATTCTTCGCTTCTGTAAGAGCATGTGGGGGTCAAGGCAGATACCAGAAAGTATCTAAAATGGTACCATCATATGTGTTTAGGCAATTGAATTCCTAGGTATATATTGTGTTATAATTGCTATTTTTTTCTTAGCCTTGCAGAATATAATCATACTGAACATTGCAAGTACAGATTTTTCATCAGAGAGACGGAAATAAAACTATATTTTCAGGATTAGTTTCTACAAACTGTAATAGTGCATATTCAGTATGTACATGGCTGGAGCCACAGACAGTGCATGCAATCTCTGCCATAAATCTGTGCTGAGTCATTTTCTGTCACTGCTGCTTAGTCCACAGCATGACACTCGCATTTGTGTGGTTTTAGAGCTGCTGAAGTTATTTCCCATTCTTTTCTTCAACATCATTGGATAATTTAGTATTGCTTTGAAATTCATGGAAGCTAGATCTACAAATACTTTGAACTTCATTACTTCCACTGATTTTTGGAAGGTCAGCATTGAAAATCGGACACCAAATCCAATTTACAAAATAGGAAAAGAATATCCGTTCTGTAACATCTGTAATGTATCCTGGAGTGATATATATTTATTTAGCAATAAAAAGTGTTTTCCTTGTGTTTGACCTTTTTTTTGGGGATAGTTGTCTTGTGGAAAGGGATGATGTAAGACAACTAGAAGGTGAAAAGATCTTGAACAGATAGATCAAGGTTTCTCAGGAGACATCTGGCAATTTCCAAAAGCAATTCTTTATCGTTCTTTGCTACAGCCACTCATGTTGCCTCTGTGCTCATGCACACCCAGAGGTGTTTGACACAGACATGAGAATAGAACAAGGCCCAGTGTTGAGCTACAGTTTGTACTGGTACAGTATTGCATGAACCAACATAGGCATTACTGTCTAGATATTTTTAAGACTCACGTGCAAACTCAGACTAATGTAAAGTTTTGTTGTGATTAAATATAATTGTTAATCATGGCTAATCTCTAAAGATGGCAATTCAGGAAGTACTTTGCTACTGAGTGCTGTTTATGCAGCAGTCACTTAGAAGGCTTTATTCCAGCTGAGTTGGCTGATTTAATTACACAGAGGCCATTCAGAAAGAGTTACCTAGGCAACCCTTCAATTGGTCCTTTTTTGCTCAAATTTTATCTCAGTCATCATATTTCAAAGCTGAGCCTGTGTCTCAGGTTGATTTTCCCACCCCAAAAGCATCTACCAGAATGGAAAATGAATGGATTTGGGTTTGGGAAGTAGCCTCATAAACTTCTCCTCCAGCACAGTTCCTCTAAAGTCAGGCCTCAGTACATTTCCAGCAATGAAGCATAGTATGTCCATTTCAGTGAAGAGCAGAAAGCTAAAGCAAAAGCTAGCCTCTTAAGCTGCTCAGGAGCCTCTGAAGTACTGTGTTGAGTGCTACAAATTGTAGTTATAAATTTTTTAAATGTTTTTAATGATTATAACCATTATGACATCTTCACTTTACTGTTGTCATACAGTTCTGCAACTTGGGAGTTTCACAAAGCATAGGGGTTAGCAAAATTGTCCTCTGTTAACATTAACATGCAACTCAAAAGTAGCTGAAACTTGTCAGTGTGTCAAGAGGTAAATAGGAATTTGCTTCCAGTCCATTGATGTCAGGTGATACCTTCATGGTGAAAGATCCCAAGCTAAGAGCTGAGCTTGCTTGCATAGGTACTGATCAGTTCAGGTAGTTGAATTCTTCAGAAGTTCACAATAGTGGAATAATCAAGACCAGTTCTTCAAAATTAGCAGTAAGTAGAATGTTATAAACATTATCAACATATGGTGACATTTCATCCATAACTCTTTTGCTTAGAAAAGAATGTTTAAATGATTGCTTTATATAGCATTGTCATAAGGTTTATGTAAGCAGTCTTAATACAGGTCAATAACTGAAAAGAAACCGGTTATACATCTATAGGAGAAATAACATCCATATTGTGGAGATGTCTCAATTATTATCTTTTTTTCAAAAATAAAACCCAAGAGCACTACCTGAAGAAGTCATCATATATCACTCATGTTGTCAAACAGTTTTCACTGGGTGCTCTTTTTCAGACTTTTTTAGCTTTCATTGAGCTCTCTAGAAATCTTTCCAGGTTTTAACAGCATTTGCATTATACACATCTGTGTGAAAGTATTAAGGCCATTTTTTCAGTTGCTTGATTCTGCAATTTATGTGCTGTTCTGGAGACATCACCTACCTATGTTAACAATTTAATAGTTATTTTCATACCTGCGTGCAAAAGGCTGACTCATGCCCACTATACTTGCTCCATTTTGTTAGCAGAAGCAGTCTAAGGAAGGAGAAGTGTGTGGAAGCCAAATGTTTGCTGTCATAGGAGAGGGTTCCTATACGCCTACTCTATAACAGGGATGCCAGGTGGGCAGCTTACACATAAATGGAGACTAGGGACTGATGTGAAAATCAGTGACACAAATTGGAGAGGAGTGTCATCAGTTTTAGCATCAAGTTGTTAGGAAGACTGCCATGTTGTGACTGGTCTGAACACAAGAGTCTTTGGGTTGAGACAAGGAGAAGCCCTTTCCGCATGTGGACAACCCAGCAACAGTGTTGGGGCCCAGAGAAGCTGGGCCATCTCTGTCCTTGCTGGTTTCACAGTTTGAATGGGCAGAGCCCTGAGCAGCCCAGTCTGACCCCAGCAGCTTAGCTCTAGAGC
This sequence comes from Ploceus nigricollis, assembly GCA_013399945.1. Taxonomy (NCBI): domain Eukaryota; kingdom Metazoa; phylum Chordata; class Aves; order Passeriformes; family Ploceidae; genus Ploceus; species Ploceus nigricollis. The sequence goes on from VXBC01012400.1 coordinate 76,938, forward strand.
TCCACAGGTGCCTGAATTACCCTATTTCCCTGTGGAGAAGGCCATACATACCAATATATGTATGCATGTGTATTTTATAGTAAGGTTTCAAGTTACTTGCAAAAGCTTAAGAAGTTAGATACACGTATCTCTATATGCACACATAAAGATGCACATGTGTGTCTGTGTGCACACACTGGCACATATGTGCACACGTTCTCTCTCTCTTGTCTGTGTGGCCAGGCTTGATGCAGCCCAGACAAGTCTTAACCCCTGACTAGACTAGCCCACATCCCAAGGGAGAGCCATGGGAACACTTGTCAGAGACACCTTGTTCATCCCAAGGGATTACCCACATTGTCAACAAATGGGCATCCTCAGGCAGCCTGTGCTGCAGGGATACCTCATAGTCTGGCCAAAGTGGTTTTTGGTGTGTCCTGGCTAACGTTGTTAGGTAGGTGTAGTGTTAATGCAATGTTTTCAGATGCCATAGTTCTCCCTGAAACACAACGCTGTCCTTGAATTTCTTTTGAAGGAATCCCTAACTTCATTCATCCACTTTGATAATCTGCTCACTGGAGCTTTTCTTACAGAGTGAAGAGGATGAGGAGGAACAGCCTCTCAGCCTGGCCTGGCCTGAAACCCCACGCAAGCAGGTCACCTATCTTCTTGTGTTACCCATTGTTTTTCCACTGTGGGTTACCCTGCCAGATGTCAGAAAACCTGTAAGTAACTGTTGTTGTAAGTCAGTGTGTTCTGCACAAAAGGGTGGCTCTCTAGTTAAATGCCAAAAAAGAACTAGAGCTATTAGGTTTTTCTAATTGTTTCTTCTTTGAATAAGAGGTCACACCATTAGTATTCAAATCTTCTAATGGCAAATGGGTGTTTATGAGCAACTGGTTGGTAAGAGCTCTATAAACATTATAATTTGTATTCACTTATACTGTATCATACAAAGTGAACAGTCTGAAAAATTCTTCGGGGCCTTCACATTTGTATTTCTGAATCTCTGCTGAACACATGAGCGCTGAGTATCTGTCTATCTGCAGTGCCTTAAAGGGTATGACTGGAAGGCTTTTAGACTGTCTAAATTTCTTCTGTAGTTCAAACATAATGATATGCATTTCTCTTAGATTTATGTTCTATTAGACCTTTTTCTTACATCCATAATCTTGTAATTTTCATACTAGGATGAGATCTGTAAGTCCTTTCATGTATAAAATACTTGCTAGTTTTGTCCTAAACACAGCTGGAAGTAAGGTAAGACTGACAAGTTACCAAGGCTTACCACTTTTATACTTATATATACAAATAGACCTGACTGGGAAATCTCATGGAAAGTAAAAGAGAGAGCATCAAGACCTGAAAAAAAAAAAATTAGTGGTGTTTTAATCTCTTTTCCTTTCTGGATCGAAAAAGGGTTTAAAACTGCTGCAAGAGAGGCATGCACAGCATGTAAGTTTATAAATCAACACCCTGAATTCTTCTTTCCTCCTCACACACAGTGAAAAACCTTCTCATCCCACACACTGAAAAACTGCAATTCAGAGCAAGAAGGAAGCTAAAATAAGATTTCTGACATGTTTTTAGAAAAAAGGTTCCAAAGGCTATAAAGTGACGTTTTCCCTTCTTTCTCTTCTGACACTTTTTCCCTTCCCAATTTTTAAGCTTTCTTTTTCTTAGAGATTCCAGAAAACTCTGGAAATCACTTTTGTTACATAACACACAAAACATACTACATTAATGTGAAGATTGATTATTTCTGAATTTATGCCCTCCTTTTGACATTCAAAACCATCCTTGTAATTTTTTTCATAATTTGATAGAAAATGAGCAAGAAATATTTATGGGCATTATTTTGAATTTTGAAAATCTGAAGCTAATATAGCTAGACCTGTAGCTTTATCCAATATTCTGTACTGTACAAATGAGAACATTTTTAAAATAATAGTTCTGGAAAGTGAATATCTTGACAAGTTGCCTGCAACTGTGTGATGCGTGTGATTATTAACTCTCGTGCCATTCACAACAGAACTCTATGCTGACATCCAGCAATTAGGACTCTCTGCCATACCACAAAAGATAAACATGGATGTGTGTTCCAGATTGGCAAGTTTTGAAAACAGAGTTTTAAAACTTCATTCACTGAAAGGAATAGTTTATACAGAAAAAAAAATGTAGTTTGTAATTACATGTAGATTAACAGAAGAGGTAATGGGGTGTATCAGTATGACAAGCTGCTTACTTTGAACATTGCTGTCAAAGAATTAACCAGATGGTTGCATAAACTCTCTAACATTTTAAGTATGCTTCATTAATGTATCTTCAAAATATTCTCACTTATTTCTGTGTGCCATCCCCCACTAATCCCTTCCTAACAAAAATGATTCCTGCTATCACAGCTCATCATGTGCATCAGAAAACAATTTTCAATGAAATCTGTGAGATAACAGTTAAAGCAAACCTAAAATAATACTCAACTAGACTTTTTAGATAGGTCTGCCATCAGGGGCTCGATTTGCAAGTGTGGTAATTTTAGTCATTAACCCAAATTCTGCATCAGGATGCTCAGATTAGCATATGCATATATAAAGTGAATGCTTGTGTGCTATATACTGATTTGAAAGACCGTATGGAGCCTTTGGCATCCTCTGTGGGTGTCCACTTTTCAATAAGTTCTTATTTCTGTCTAGAGTCTTTTTTCTAGTGTGTATTTTATCTCCACAAAAAGGAGATGGTTTCCCTGCATTTATTTGTACTATTCTGAGGTACACTTAGTTCCATGAAACCCAGAAGCTCTAGAAAAATTATTTTGTAGACAAGGTATCTGGTTCTAAAGTTAGCAAAATCCTGCTGCCTTATTATGCTCTGGTGCACACATATGCAGATTTTTGTATCCTTAAAGTAGATTATGCATTAGTTCAGCTAACTGTCAGCTGATTGACTAGCTGAGATGTTTTAATGTGTTTATTGCCTTAATAACACCTGCTCACATTAAGCCAGTATATATTAAAATCCTTACTATAACATCAATAATTTTGTTGGCATATCCCAGAGGTAGGTGTGCCCTTAGGGAATTTTTTTCCTGAGCTTTTGCTCAGATGTTTTGAACAATAATGGCTATTTTTCCTGTACAAATGGCTTGTTTCCCCAGTGGCTCTGTAAAGGTCACATGTGTAACTGCCCATCTCCTGGAGTTACAGATATTAAAAGACTGAAAGAAAAATTATGTGACCAAGGTGCCCCAGTAGGTCAGGAGCAGATATTGAACACCACCTCTTTTATTATAACCTAACTCCACTGTCCATCCCTTTGCATTACAGGCCAGAAAGATGGCTCTTGGGGCTCCAGTCCTGCCATCACAGGACCCATATGGGGGAGCTCCTTCTATCTCTGCAAATTCCCATTACAAATGAAGAGCTACAACTTCCATGAACTCTTGTTGCCATACAGAGATGCACTGTTACCAAGGGGACAAGGACAACATGTTCCTGTACAGATCCAGTTAGAAGAGCAGATTCTGAGTAATCAGAGTTAAGCACTGTTAAGTGTGAAGGAAAGATCAAACTTTGCAATGCAGATACATTTATGAACAAGACAAATATGTGAATCATTCAGATTAAAGATGTTGGTAATAATGCTGGCTAAAATTAAAATAGTTACCTTCCAAATTATTCAGCACCTCCCAGGATCAAGCTCTTAGAAGAAAAGCCTTCATACCTGGATTATTTTTTGCTACTTATAGCCCTGTTTTTCAGACACTGGCATTAAATAAATATATAGAAATGTATCAAGAAAAATGTTCTTAAGATAGACAAGAATGTTCTTTCTGATAGACAGGAACAGTACCAATCCATCTAATCTACAGTGGAACTACAAAATTCTTTTGCTTTTGTTAAAGGAAAATAGGATATGAACTGAATGAGCCATGGCTTCTCTCATTTATCTGTTACTAGGACCACAAAAGAGCCAATTGCTAATAAACTCTGCACTCTATCTTTACAAGGCAACCACCACAACAACTACTGAAAAAGATGGAGAGAAGTATTGCTGTCTGCTGTCTCTGACTAATTCTTCGAGGAAAATACTTAGAACTGGCAGCTCTCTCTATTTCAAGGAGCTAGGGAGTAGAAATTACATAAATCTCAAAAGAATGCTGAAACTAGTTACAAAACAAGCATGATTATTATTGTTACAGTCAGGAATAAAATCCAACAACATACAAAAAAAGAATCAGCATTCTGGTTATGGCTTTTTTCAAATTTTCATCTATATGCATATTATATAGCAGCATCTATGGAGTCCATTTTTGATTTCATCTCCTGTAAAATGTGCAGGCTTTAAATTTTGCCCTTTCTGAATTTAAATGTTCCCCATTTTAAAATAGGTAATTTAAGTGTTAAGCCTATTAAAGTATCTTGGGCTGCTGCTTATCAGTTAATTTTAGTGGGAGAGGATTAGCTAAGACAGGCGAGGAGTACACATGCTGCAAAGTTACTGACTCGTAATTCTTAGCCGTCCAAATTCCATGGGTGTCTGACTCAGATAGGCAGTGTCTCCTTGTTTTGCAAGAACCATTTGATGTATATAATCACACCATCAGAGAGCTATTACTGACCAGCATGGCTCTGGTTGTATTAGTTTTGCTTAAGCCAGTGTATGCTTAAATCTTGAGTATTGTGCAGTGATCATTCAAATTGCATTGCTGCAAGGTGCTCTGTGCAGATTTTGTGACCAGTTCCAACAAGTTTATTGTTTCATTTTCTCGTTAACCACATGTCTTGCCAAAAGATCAGAGCTTTTACAAGGAAGATGAAAAATGTTGGAAGTTGGAAAAGTTGGCTACCAGGAATGGTGGGAAAAAAAGTGCTAGCTGCTTAATTTTAAAAGAGAAATTGCATTTTAGATTAATGTATTTCTACCAGTCTTAATTCTGCTCCCACTGGTATCAGATCATTATAACAGCCATTGATATGTTTCTTTCAAATCATGTTCCTTTTTGCATTAAGGTCTTCTGTCCCCCAATGCATATAAAATTTTGATTTTAAACTTAAAATTGCATCTGAGTAGGTTTTAAATATTAGGTTTAAAAGCTCATTATCATATTGTCTGGTCTGGTAGAAATTTAGAACTCTCATTTGAAAAAGTAACTCTGTAATGAGTTGAGAAGCAATTAAGAAATAGATCAACCGAAGTACCCTGAGTAGTTCTAAAAACAATGCTTGCTACAGTAGTGGAATTTATATGAAAAGGATGTTTCCAGGTGGTGGTTTTTTAAGGGTAATCTGTTTAAAACACCTACTGGACCACTTTTATTCCAACAGATGATCAGTTATTTATATTATGGGGGAGTTTAGAATCATAGATTCATAAAATGGTTTGGGTTGGATGGGAACCTTAGAGATCATCTAGTTCCAACCCCCATGATGTGGGCAGGGACACATTTCACTAGGCCAGGTTGCTCAGAGCCCGGTCTAACCTGGCATTGAACAGTGCCAGGGATGGGGCATTTGCAACTTCTCTGGGCAGCCTGTTCCAGTGTCTCACCATCCTTATATTAAAGACTTTTTCCTAATGTCCAGTCTAAACCTTCTTTCTTCCTACTTTTCTAGTCCTCTTGTCCTGTCACTACATGCTCTTGTGAATAGTCTCTCTCCATCTTTCTTAGAGGCTCCTTTCAGGTACTGGAAGACTGTAATTAGGTCACCCCAAAGCCTTCTCTTCTCCAGGTTGTACAATCCAAATTTTTTTAGCCTTTCCTCACAGAAGAGGTGTTCCATCCCTCTGGTAGTGTTAAATCTGTACCATTTTTAATGTGTGTTCCTGTGTATATTCAGTTGTGAAATTGTGTAAGTCATGTTAGTCAGCATGCTCAGTTTTCAGGAGGACATTTAGCATTATGCAAAGCACACACAGGGAGTGAGTTAGTGCTCTGTAGCACAGCCGGCAGCTGCACCTGCTGCTGGAGCAGATATGGACCTTCTATTTGTCCCATGCTGTAGATGAGTGTGCACAACTGGCATTGCTGACTTTACCCTTTTTATATCAGTTAATGTCCTGAGCTCATTCCCGTTACATCAGCAGAAAGTCTACAGAGGCTCATTGAGCTACAGACTACCTCATTGTTTTCAGGTTCAGCTGGAAAACACAGTGACATTCCTGCTTGACCGGCTCTAATGGCCAGCCCGATACACTGATCGTCTTTTGGTCTACAGCCACCCTGAGGTTCCGTGCTGATCAGTTCCTAAATGTGAAGCTGTTTCACACAAATGCCTGTTGAGTTTGTTATATGAGGAAAGCTGACTGTGCAGCTCTGTAAACTCCCTAAAAAAATAAGTGTTTATTATGGCTTGAAGAATCTGAATCAGAACACATGGTATTTTCTCTCCAGAAGTCACAATGAGGGAAAGCCCTGCAATCCTATACACTTCCACAACACCTAGGAATGATCCACAGTCTTAATGAGCCTTCTGGTGCAGTAGAGGCATGACCTGCAATGAAAGGGGGCACAAAAATTCTGGAATGGAAGTGGATTTAGTGAGGACCAAATCGGAAGAAATACTGCAGGACTGAGCAGTAGCTGCAAGAGGCATTCAGAGTGGTATAACTTACTTCCACAGGCAGTCCTACTGGTTATTCATGCAAATTTGTAGGACTCTGCTAGTATGTTTTGCATGTTTTTATAGCATTATAACATTAAATTTCTCTACAAAATGAAGCATGGAAAATATGTGCTTAACATATCTTCTATTGAGAAAGTGAGTAGTTTTCCCTAGCAGAGTAAATGCCATAATAAATTTTAGGTGTACATGTTTTTAGCTCTGCCATATGGCAATCTTTTTTATACTGACTGTGAAATTTGTTGCAAAAAGTTACTAATGTAGGAAGGAAAGATATGGGCACCTGTTGAAGCAATTTGAAAACATTCATTCTGAAGAAACATGAAATTATTAATAAATTAGAAGTCAAACCACTATTGAGCTGAACACATATGCAAACTGTGTCGTAACAAATTATGATAAAAATGACAACCGAGAACTTCCCATTCATCATACCAGTTCTTAGGAAATCTTACTTGATGACTGAAGCAATTGGAAGAATGAGGCATAGGTACGTATATACCAATGTCAAGGCATCTGTTTCTTACCTTTCTTGACAGGTATTTTGATCATCTGATGATGATCAGAACAGTTGCTTAGAACAGGCCATCAGAAAAAATGAGAAGCCACTCTCATATTGAGAAGCAATTAAGAGTAAGGCATGTCACCCTTCAATATAGGTTCACTCTTTCTCCTTGTTTCTGTTTCAGACATCAAGAAAATTTTTTCCTATCACGTTTTTTGGCTCTATCAGCTGGATTGCCTTCTTTTCGTACTTGATGGTCTGGTGGGCACACCAGGTAAGGAGGTGATATTGGTACAAAATAAAAGCCCTTCATTATGTTTTGCGCTGTAAAAGATCATTTCTAATCAGAGTCCATCTATCTCATTCTGGGTGCTGCTTTATTTTGGGAGCTGTAACCATGGATGAAGTAAATCAGTACTTACTAAATGGAAAGTAGTTCAGAGAGCTGTGGTTGGCCTGACCATAGGACTTGATCATTCTTGTAACATCAGAACCATCAGCAACTGCCTGTCCATACCTTATGCTTCTATTTGAAAGCCTGACCTTTCTCCTGATACATGGGGAAATCCATGAAAACTAGTTATTTCTATATCTTGCCTGATATTCTCCAAGCTAGTGGGAAAGTCCAGGACAGTTGAAAATATTTCTTCACTGCAGGACACTTTTTTCTGGTTTTATTTAAACCCTTCTAGGTTGGAGAGACCATTGGTATTACTGAAGAAATTATGGGATTGACTATTCTAGCTGCTGGCACATCCATTCCTGACCTTATTACCAGTGTTATTGTAGCACGCAAAGGTCTGGGGGACATGGCTGTATCCAGTTCTGTTGGAAGCAACATATTTGACATCACAGTGGGGTAAGTTCTACACCAAGAAAATTGTGTCTATTTTAAACAAGTCTTTTGTTCTTAGTACATTGCTGTGGTATTGCCCACAAGCGGCAATCTTTAAAAAGGAGAGTAATGCAAATACGAAGTGAATGTTACTGTGGCAAGTGCTCTGAAGTTTATAGATATCTGCATGAAGAAATGTTATAAATTTGTTGCCTAATCCTTGCTTTGATATGTTACAGGAGGTTTAGGCAAGTGAATTGCACTTTAAAATTGTGCAAGGGCATTGTTCCGAAAAGGAATTTCAAAGCTTTTTATACTTTTGTGAGGTTGCTGTTTGCTTTCTACTGCCACTCATTGTGCTTATACTAGAGCTTTCTTTATAAATGATGATCAGGAACAATTCATTGCCTCTGCAGTATTCAACATGTTTGCTGTAATAACAACAGAAAGTCATTGTCTTGTGTAACTGGTTTAGACTGCTGTTGACATGTGATTAATTTTTTTTTCTATACCTGACAAATCCCAAATTACAAACCAATTCTCTGTTAACAAAAAGGACCCCTTTTATCGCTCTGACAATGTTAAGCTACATGGGATTGTGCAGAAGTTTTCTATTTACACTTCACTGCTTCATGGCAGCTCTAGGGTGGCATATTTGTGGCATAATGTTGTAATTCAAATTTTTTTTTGAGCGTTTGAGACCAAGGTAGATCAGGTTCAGAAACAGTGTAGTCTATGCCTCAGTGTTTTAAAAATGTGCAGGAAATACACAGATAAATTCTGTCTTTGTTCCCACATTTCCATCTTCAATATGGGATGGAAGTACTGAGAATCATGTCCATACTTTCAATTTCTCCATCTTTGGTTATTTCTTGCTGTCTAGTCATAGTTACAGTGCCAGACAGCCTGGTTGTAGAAGAGATCCTTTTCACAGCTGAAAATATACCAGCAACTGCACAAAGGTACAAGAAAGGATCCTGAAGTTAGAATGTATAGTAAATATATTTTTTACTTTATCTGTTAGCTAATGACAGTACTGTAGACACAGTAGGAAAACTTGGCCAATTTTCTATTAATCCAGGAGCATTAAGTCTTTGAAATATCTGTATGCAGCAAACCTGTAAAATACATGAAAACCATGTTCTCCAACTTGGAGTACAGAGGATGCATTACAAAATTATTTCTCTTTTGCAGTGCTTTCTTACTTTTTAAAAAATGTTTAATGCCAATGGAAATGGTTTTGTCCTGCACCAGTCTGCTATATTTACAACAGAAATGGCACAGTTGAGCTGTAGACTGGTGTAGTTAGTACTGCAGCTGTAATAAATTATTCTCTCCTGAGCTGCTTATTCAAAGTTTTAATGTTGTGAGCTTCTGACAACTCACTTCATGCTTTATAAGCCTGCTAAGCTCCAATCAGTGTCTTAAATATTTATTTCAGCTTGACATCTTGCAGAGGGATATTGTCTCCTTCTGTGGCGTGAGAGATGAGAAATGAAATGACAGCAAACACAGAAATAGAAGTTAAGCTGAAGTTCAGTTGAAGTTCACAGTTTAACAGAGGTTTATACAGTAAATGTGGACAAAGATATTTAAGGGCGAAACTTTGCAGGCAGTGCCTTCCAAAGTGCTGGTTCTTCATGGCAAGGACATGTTTCTTTCCAACCCCCCCTCCTGTCAGGTAGGCTCTTGGAAAGAGTGTGCAAATAGCTTCTGCAGTTAGTGTGAAATCTAGAAACAAATTAGTTTTCCTCTTCACAGACAGGATGCCAGGTGATTTGCCAGCCAAGGGAAATATAATTCACCAGTATAATTGGTGGAAGAGTGGGGGGCAAAAAATCCCGTGTGTTCTCCCCAAGAACGATGAGAAAGCTTACAATTTATATTTATGCAATTATTAGAAGAGTTGAACCTCTTCCTGCCTCACTTTATGCAGGAAGTCTTTGGTTGTATTTGGTTGTTTTGATTTGTCACCAGAAACTTCCTAGTGCTCCCTTCTGGACTTCTGCAATGTTTTAAATTAATTTTTCTGTTTCTTAACAGCCTTCCTCTTCCATGGCTCCTGTATGCAGTGGTTAACAGCTTTGCCCCGGTGACAGTCAGCAGCAATGGTCTGTTCTGTGCGATTGTCCTCCTCTTCATCATGCTGCTCTTTGTCATCCTCTCCATTGCTTCCTGCAAGTGGAGGATGAATAAAATCCTGGGTTTCCTCATGTTTGGGCTTTATTTTGTGTTCCTGATTGTCAGTGTCCTTCTGGAGGACAAAGTGATCCAGTGTCCTGTCTCCATCTAGTGGAAAGTGCTGTTTCTCAACAGAAAAAAAAGGAAAAAGAAAAACCAAAACATATATATTTATTAAAGAAAAGATACATATGTCAAAACAAAACAGCAAAAAAAAAAAAACCACAGTGGAAAATTGCAGCAGGAATTACCCATGGATCTGTAAATTTCCTCTTCCTCAATTTTAAAAGAGTGAAAGAAAGAAAAGGATACAAAGAGCCAATCTCAGAGCTGAAGAATGGCTGCTGCTGGACAGTGCAGTTAGGCCTGACGGGCTGAGTCTGGGTGCACCGAGGGTTCCTCTGCTGCAGAACATCCTGGCTGCTCAGCGCTGGACACGCGACGTTCGCAGCAGTGGAAGTTACTGCTTCTCCTCTGCCTACGGTACCTGCCCACCCGCAGACTTCTCCTTCTCTGTAGTAGTATACACAGGCACACAGTGTGCTCAGTTCTTAAAGCTCTCCTCTTCCAAGAGGAATGCTAATATTAACTTTGTGGAGGCACCACCCCCCACACACCCTGGTACAGGATTTTTCCAATAACCTGCTGAAACTCCTGAGTGGAAAGCATACACCAAGCGATGAGTCACAAACAGGGAAGGGCTTGTATGTCTCTTCATGTAAGTGGATTTATGTGATGTGATTTCAGCAAAGCCAGGGAATTCATCAGTGTTTTGATCGTCTGCATCACAGGTCCGTAAAGGCAATCAGCAGGATGTTAATGGTGGTTTTTTACATCTTGCAAAACTCTTCAGGTTCCAGAAGCTCTGTCTCTGGCACTGAAGGAGCCGTGATGCCTGACCGTTTTGTAATTGGTGCAGATTTTCATTGCATTCTCATGCAAAGACCAGAATGGGGATAATCTTTCTTCTCTAATAGCAACGCAGCATGCAGTGACATCATACAGCTATGTGAACACACCATTTTTTCAAATGCAGCAATATCAACAGTACCAATGGCTTTCAGATGCTGTTATGAGTTTGCCTTTTCATGCCAGAATAAAAAGGCTAATTTGCTTATGCATAGTATTTCATACAGAAAATAGAAGTAGTTATAAAGTGGCAGCCTAATTGCTAAGTGAATATATACTTTATAGGCTTTCACTATTACTTGGAGTGTAAGGACCTTCACAGCTACATATAGTTATTGCTGGAAGAGATCTCCAGCTGTTGTATAAAGCTGGGAAGTTCACATTTGCTGTTATAAATCTTGAAACTAGGTAGGAGAAACACAATTTAAATACAGTGGAGCTGCAGGAAACTTACATGAAAATTCTTCAGTATTGCTGGAAGTGTACATGTCTAAGGAAAGGAAGGAATGAAAATGCAACATCCTTTTTCTAAGATACTGAGAGAATGAGAAGGTCCAAACCTAGAGCAGAAAAAAAACAAGAAGGGAGAAAGCAACTAACTTTCTGTGGTTTGGCTGATTTTTTTAAAAATTAGAGGACTGGAATGAATGTTAAGAAATTATTTCAGATAATCATAATTTGTTCAAGTCTTTTGTGCAATTAAGAGTTCATGAAGTTTCAGTGCATTTCTGTGACCTGTTTCAGCATTGTTTTATATGTATATTGTGCTCACCATGGCAATGCCATTCTCACATCTGTGTAACAGAAGTCTCAGCACATTTTGTCTTGTCTGTTTTTCTCTGCTCCACACAGTTTGTTTCTCACTCATCCCCTTTGTCCTTTACTGTTTTCCTGTTATATGTGTTTGTATGTAACAGTCTATGATTAGAAAGTAAGGACTTGACAGAAAACAATGGTAGAGAAAACAGTACAAAATTCATATTAGGAATATTAATATTATGTGATATCATGAAAAAAAGTGAGATGTTAATGAAATAAACGAAGGATACTAGGAGTTGCAATGTCTGCTACTCATATATTGTCCTAAGTCATAGCTACATGCAGAATCAGTATTTGATCTTAACCATACAACAAGCAACATCTCTTACTTCTTAGTGCTTTTTAGAGTGAGCTTCTCACATTGAGAGCAAAAACTTGTCTTTGTATTCAACATCCTTACTGGTGCAGAATCCTTACCTGTCTTAACGATAGTGCTGCCCATCTCTAACATTTGTTCCTACAAATGGGTGTACGTGATGGAAAGGTGGGTGTATACACATAACCGTGGTGCCCTCTACTGACAGAACAGCAACCTAAAGCAAATTTGTAACCCAAATTCTGACCTCAACCAAAACGTGTGTCCCAAAATACAGAGCTGACTCCACAGTACAATCTATTCCAGAGGAGTCGACAAATGCTTTTGTTTCTGATGACAGTGCTCAAAACAGGCAATCCTTTCCCAAGTAAGCAGAATCATACATAGGAGGGATCTAAAGGAAGGGCTACATATGCAGGCACTTACAAAATACTGCAATGCCCAGATTCACTGATCTGACATTTCAAATCAAGAAACCAGAACACAGTCCAATCTCTATTCAGTACACTACTTTTTTTTTTTTTTTTTTTACTTTATTTCATTATNAACAACTCCCACACTGGAAAAGGAAAACTCCTACCTGACCTTCAGATCTCTAAGAGCATTCTGGTGCACTCAGGGCATCAGCAGCAGAGACTGCTGCCCCACGGAGGGCAGGTAGGGAGTAGAGAGTAACTGGCATCAACAGCTTATAGGAAGACCTTCACATATACCATTAAGGACTGGTATCCTGTGATGGCATTCCTATACTGTCTTAAAATGTGTCTCATTTCTTTCCCATGTCTGTTTGTCCCTACCACGTCTTTATCTAAGAAGGTATTAAAAAAAACTTTTCCTCCTCCAGAATAAGACACTTCATGGCTCCCACTGCTTTCCTTGTGTCTGTTGGGCAGATCATTTTTCAAATGGCTGAATAACTGTGCCATGGTACCTCAGATCCAGAGGTAATAGGACAGATTTCAATTGTGTGGTGCTTTCTGTGAAGGCTGTCTGTGAACAATGTTTATACTTGCTAAGGCACCTTTCTACTGCTGGGGTAAACTGTTTGTGGATACTTGGTTGCTGATGTGCTCTTTGATTACAAGACAACAGCTCTGCTGGCTAGTACAGAAAAAGAGGAGTGGGATGGAGGGAGAAGCTTAGTCCCTTATCCTGTACCAAAGTAATTCAATCTTAAACTAGAATGCTGAGAAAACAGTCAAAAGCTGCTCCAACCGAGTGACTGGATGTCAGTGAGTTGTCCAGGCTCAATACTGCTAGAAATACACACACTTGTTGCAACATTCCTAGTTTACAATTTCAGCATAAAGTGTTTCTCATTGTTCATAATTATTTCAGTGTGGGATCACAAACTCTTCTCAACATTGCACACCTAGAAGTCAAAGTTCTATTTTCTTCAGCCAAAGTTCTGAATGACTTCACTAGGGATCTAGTCCTTCACACTGCCCAAATTCTACAGCAAGCTGGTTGGTGTTGAAGCCTCTTCCACTTGCCTATATGCCTGTGCTCACTTACTCAATTGATACTGCTGTCTGCATAATCCTTATGAAGTATAAATGAATAATTAATAGAAAAATTGGCATTGATAAAGATCCTGTTCCAGCTTAGCACTTTCAGGACACCAGCTTGGAAACACAAAAGTAAGATAAGAATGCAACTTCAGATTAAATAACTAACCCTCTGTGGCACCGTCATCTCTGAATGGAATCAATGTTGAACACAATTTTTAGAAGGGATTTCTGGTAGCATTTGAATAGAACCATGGTTCAGACTGTAGCCAGTTTTAAAGGTCTTCTGCACTAACTTCATTGGAATTAAATATGAGAATGGGCCCCAATGGTACAAAATACCACTGGAATTCTACAACTATTCTCTGTTTTCCCTCTGCATAAGCCACCCTGGTCACAACTTGGTAAAAGCTATAGAAGTGTGATTAAAAGTGTGGTGTGAAGATTCTCTCCTTAAGAACTACATGTAGACATGGAAAAGTCTTTCAGCAAAGCTCTATGTATTTTAAATTAACTATTTTACTGAAAGCTAGTGCTTTCTTATAGTGCAGACAGGCTCTTGTGTCTGTATGCTTCTGCTTATGTATCCAGTTGATGTGGCTGACTGCATAAACTTCATGAAGCATAAAGCACAGTGGGTGACAAGCAACCTTATCTAGGTGTCATTTGTTTGTAGTGGCAGTGAACCTACCATATAATTTCCACATATACTACTCTGAAGTAGTTTATGGTCGCTGTCACTCATGGTACTGTTGTGTGTGGATATGAAGGTCCACAAAATGGTAAGTTAAACACGTAGTTAATCCAAGTACAGTGAAAAAATAGATGCTTAGAAATATTATTAATGTTTGGGTGTTTTTTAGGGGATTATTTCTCTGATTGTCTTTTACTTCATTACATATTTTGCAAAAAAGGGGATATTCAATGTTTTTAAATTATTGTTCTTTCAGCAGTAATTCCTTAAAATAGCATCTTGTGGTCCGTATAACTTATGTTCTGAGTCAAGTATGAGTCTGTATCAGATGGTTTTCTTTATTTGTAACAAGGAAATAATCCCTCTCTAAGAACTGGCCCAATGAAATACAGAAGAATTCTGCCATTAACCTGGACAAGATGGAGACTTTTATCTTAGGTTCCCATATTTCATAAATGCATACTTCATAAAGTTACATAACAAACCTAATTGTCCTGGGAGCTATATACAAAGAGATAAATTACATTCACTTGTATTCTTGGAAAAAATTTTACCTCTTGTAAATAACAATGGCACAACTAACTGAGAAAGAGGTATGGTTTGCACAGGTGATTATTTTTTTTTTCTGCTATTCCTGGAAAGTTAAATTGAAGAATTTGCACCTGGAAAAATACTTGCAGAAAGTGAATTTGAGATTATCAAATGGGATAGATTGCACTCAACAGTGTGGAGAAGAATCCTGCTCCAGTCCTCCAAAAGCCATGGGTTTCATTCCTGGTTGATGTTAAAATTATCCTTCTTGGGTCTGTTGCCATCAGTTACAGGAATATTGGTATTGAGATATCCGTCATTTCCATTGGAACCGGGGAGAGTCACCTCCAAATTGAAGTTCTGCAGTTCAGTGCACCCATCAAATGCAGCAGTCATATATGGCTCACAGCCCTGTAGCTCAGACAAGCCATCCTGCAGTGTGTTGCTGGGTGTCAGTGTGCAGCATCCCAGGACTTGTCTGCCTGGGATGGGTGCAGATAGTTTGAGCCTTCCCTGCCTGTGCTCCTGCCTGACTGGATGCGAGCTGCGTCTTCTCCAGAAGTCAGGTCCTCAAATTAGCGTGGCCCTGAGCCTGTGCTCCAGCCAGCCAGACACAGGTCAGCCCCAGCCTAGAAGCCATGTAGTCCCTTGCAGTGTGGGTAGACCAGGCACATAATTGGCCATATAATTCCTACATGAGCCATAAGAGAAACAGCCCAGGACAAGAATGAGTAATCAAGATTGGTAAATGAACTGTACATTCGTGTAGATTTATTGTAAATTCTCCACTCATGAAACACAAAACCAATCCCAACAATGAAATTTGTACACATTTTAGAGATCATGCACTTTACTATTTTATTTTTATTTTTCTTTCATGCCACATAGTTGTCTTAATGCAAAAAGAAGCCATAAAGAACCCAGAAGACTAGTACGGTGTTTCTAAGTACGGGGATCATTAATTTTAAAATAAAGAATCAATTCCATGTCTCTGTTTAAGGTATAATGTCAAATACTGACAAATAAATGTACAGTAAAGCAGGATCTGGTTTCACCTTAGTGACGCTGTGAGTAAGTCAGCGGAGTTTGCTCCTCATACTCTTGAGTTTTCCTGTGGGGCTGTACAAAGTGCTGCACACTACCTTTGCAGTAGGGACTCAATCCTGCTACCTGTTCACCCCAGGAGAAGGAATAAAATGCTTGCAGAGTCAGGCCCAATGAGGCAGTTAAATAATTCTGCTACTCTGATGTTCTCTCCCACTGAGATCACAGTAAAGGAAGCTCCTTATGTTTTAGTAAGTTTATAAGAGATGAGTTGCTTCTGTCAGTTTTTCAAGTTTTCAGGGTCAGGTTATCCAATAGAAATCAATCATTTATTTTAACCCCTCATCAAAATTAAGTAATGCCAAAGGATTTCACTTGGTTTTGTGTTCATTTCCATTATCAAGATCTCTGTTGCAGTTTTAATTTTGCAATTCTGACTCTGGGGAGTTGACTTACATGAATTAAAATTATTTCTGTCACTTAAGATGGCAAGATCGGGACATGGTATTGTGATGTGAAAATAGTAGTGTGCTATAACTGACAATCAGAGGCTATTTTTGTAATAAAGTGTTTCTAGCATGTCTGTTTCACTTTGTAGTTTTCATACTCTTATCATCCATAATTTTCAGCCTATTGTAAGAAAAATCTGAAGTCCCACATCTTTACTCATTTCAAACTTTAAAAGTAAAAATACATTTCCATGTATTTGTTTATTTTGCAAGTCCAGGCAACCCCCTGAAAATTCCAATTTTTCTTATGTGTTTAAGCGTATGGATCATTGTTCACTAGATGATACTCTTGTATCTCTGAATCAGTATATTCTCTGTGAATATGAGTTTGTATATAGTATGAAAGTTACCTTTATTTGTACATAGGCTCTTGGAAATAATCCCTTCTATCAAGGTCCTACTTCACTATCTACAGAATGTTTCACTGTGGCGTGTACACTTTCTCACCTTATCATATTAATACAGAGTTCTTCATATAAATCACTTAATGTAACTGAGTTGTCTACGTGTGAATAACAATAACAACAATAAATACTAATAAAAAGAATGAAGAGTGTGTCAATTTGCTCAGTATCTTTTGTCTTAATGGTCTTGGGTTTGCTGTTACTCTGAAAGTAGTATTTTAACTACCTTCTCCAGGTTCAGTGATGATCTGCAGTGCTGCTCATCATTCCTGGTGCAAGCTGCACTGCTTGCCTATTGCCACGTCCCAGTGCTACCTCCTCTATATACACAGAGTAAGGAAATTGCCTGTCTTTCAGTGAGCTTAAAATTTTGTTAGACAAGGATTTTTCATCTACAGCCCAATGTGAATCCAAACTACCTGGAACTGTGTGTGTCTGGAGCCCTGTCGTTCCGTTCAGGATCAAGTTCCCTTAAATTTCTTTACTGATACATTTGATCACAAGATGTGTTGAATGCCATTCTTTACTTTGACACCTTGTTTAATCTCCAGGCTGCACAATCTATTGTCCTTGCCAGCTGGGCTTTTTCTTTTTTTTTTTTTTTTAGTCTGTCCTTGGGTGAATGATGCATTTAAATAAACGAATGATCTTCAATAAATTATAATAAAAGAAAGTCAGTAATACTAACATTTTCTCATAATCAGCCAAAATTTCCATCTTCACAAGTTACAAAACATTGCACATGGACATTATTAGTTCATATTTCTCCCACAGTAGCCCCAGGAAGTCATCCTCCCCAATGAATTAAGGTGTTTTTTGTGAGGCATCATGCCAACGCTGAAGGTGTGAGCTCAGGAGAGTGGTTTTTCATTCATCTTTAACCTTACTACTAGATTTTAGATTGGAAACAAAAGAAATTTGCAGATAGCTTAGGAGTTGAGAATGATGATTGTCCTGAGACATCCACGCCTGCCAAACAACAAAAAACAACAAGGTCAAACACACCCTACAAAAACTAAACTTGGTGTAGGCTCCAAGTCACAGAGGCACATGTGGGATGTTTCGAAATTTAGATTGGAGATAGAGAGTTTGTAAAAATACATTTAGTCTTTATCTGAGAAGTGAACATGCATACATACACACAGAGGTGTTCATAGCTTTGCTCTATGGGTGTGTGTTTTCTTACCCTACTGCTAGCTAACATTTGATCCCTTCCTCAACTTCAGTGACTTTTGTAAAATGGAGGATTTTAAATCCTTCAGTGGCACAGCAGGCCTTGATGCTATATGACTGGGTTGAGCAGGGAGAAAAGAAAAACATATTATATATCCACCACAATCCTGCCTGGGGGAATGAAGGCAAGTTGCCTTACTATGTGTCCACAAGCAAGTGCTTCACTGCCTTACCTGTAGTGCTGAAAAAAACCATTTATTATTACTTTTTCCTGTACAAGTAGTTGCATTTGGAGTGTTAATTGACAAGGAGAAAAGCAATGTGCATGTTAAAACTGAGTTCAAACTTTCCTTCCCTGGAAAGACTTCAGAATTTCCCTTTAAAACAAAGAATTTCTTTTCTGTCAACACATACCTCAGAGAAATAAATATTTGTGCCAGAAGCTTGCAAAGAGTACAGATTTTAGCCCTGAAGAGATGTTTTTTCATCCCTTCATCTCTTATTTATGCAAATTTTCACATCACAGTTTGAACAACATATATATTTTGTGGACAAGGGGGCGTTTTTTGGCAGGATGATGAAGTACTAGCAATTAGTTGTAAATCTACAGTATTGCTTCTGAGGCATCAAACCCAAACTAAAATATTTCTTTTTAGCTAAATATGAGGATAGTCAGAGAAGCTGCCAGCATCCTGTAAGTGTAAAGCACTCCAAATAGGATGTTTGAACAAATGAGACTTCAAATGAAAAGGTGTCCCACAAACCTTTCGGTTGCTCGCAGACATTTTTTGCCTGTCCATCAGCAAATGCTGGCCCTCAGCTACAACTTTCCACAGTTGTAACTGCTGCTAAAAATGTGAAGCTGCATGTGCTGGCTCTGCTGTGTTGGAGGATTTCCTGCAGTGGGGATGTGTCAGAGCAAAGATCAGGTCTGGCTTGGGCTTGCTGACTGAGGCAGAGGAGGCAGAGGAGGAGGTGGGTGGGAGGGTGTCTGTGTGGCCATGTCTGGCATGGGAAAACACCCCACTTGCCTGGACTTTGCATTTGACACTGTGATCCAGAGAGTAGGGCAGGAGGGAAGACTATGAGAAAAACTGACATAAAAATCAGTTACAATTTATGTCTAAAAGGACATATAATAGATGGTTTTCCCTCCTGCCTCTCTGCAGCCCAGTTTAATTTTGCTGTAAAATGAAGGAATACAACCCTGAGTAACATCCTCTAGGGGACACTGTGTAAGCAGGGAGGTTGGTCTCGATGAGCCCACCAGTGATGCCTTCCAACCAAATTCAGTGATTCTGTGAATGGTTTAGTGAAAAAAAAGTCTCCCACTGCCCACTCCTCACCCCAACTTACTTCCTATTCTTTGTTACTAACTAGTATGAGGGGAAAGGGAAACTATTCCCAGAATTGTCAAATTCCCTGTGAAGATCTGGACCTGCTCTTGTCATGTACTGCCTGCCTGCCTTGATACCATGCCATAGTGCTGGTCAGAATTTGCCTCTCACAGCAGCGACCAACTCTTGCCAATTTGATAGCTGGATTTTCAAGACTAAGAGACTGTAGTCTGATCCCCTGGAACTAGAACATACTGCTGGCCAAAACTATCTCTAAAGAGTTTCACTGAAGTTCACAAAACACAAGACTGTTGAAGAAAAATCAGTTTGAGTGTTGGAAAAATTGGCTTGTTCCAGGCTAACGTGCTGTAGGATTCAGCATTTGTGCCTCAGTCAAAAATATTAGTAAACTCATTTTCTGTTATATTATATAATGAATTTTGGAAAAATTATTCCCTAAAATTCACTTTACTTTCCGATCAGAAGGATAACTTTCAGCAAAGCTTTTACCAGAAACTGACTGGAAGCAGAAATTGCCAAAGGTTCATGATTGTTAATATGCAATTTTTCCAAAAATAAAATTCCTGGATAGCTTTTCCCCACCACCTGTCCTGTTGAAAACCTATTTAAAACATGCCAGGGTGTTGTCCTGAGAAGAGCTGGGACAAGCACGGTGGAGCCAAATCTTCCCTGTCCTCAGGCCTGTTTTTACTGTCCTGGCTCCCTCTGTACTCCTATCCTCTCTGTTCATCACATTGCTCAGCATCCAAAAGAATTCCTGTCACAAATGGTACCCCAGCAAGTGGAGGCAGGTGATGCTCAGAGTGACAAGGTCTCAGGCCAGGCAAGGCCAGTTTGTCCCAGCTGGCACCACAGCTGACACCACTTCTAGCTGTCTGTGGTATCACTTGGCAGCTAAACACAGAGTGGCAATGTCAGCTCTGCAGGCACCATGAAGCACCGTGGAAGGAGCAGAGAGCAACTGGCAGAAGCAGGGCACCCTCAGTTGTTTCACAGTGGGTTTGTGCAAAGTCTGAGTGCCAACAGAAAGGTGATGCCATGTATATGCACCCACTGCCTCACCTGCCCTGGTGAGCTCTACCATTCCTGCCCCACAGAAATAAGTTTTCTGGCATGAAGGTACTTTGGCACCTGTACCAACTTGTCTAGAGCTGCTAAAGTAACAGACCCCAACATGCATGCCTTGTGAGTGGACACTTCTGGGAAAGGGCAAAAAAAAAAAAAAATCTCCTTTGTGGCAGGTCTGCCACAAAATCAGGAAGAGGTGAGCACAGTGATCTCCCAGAGAAACATTAACCTTCTAGAATGTCAGAGGAGGTAGGTGGACTGAAACACAAACAGGTCATGTCCTCAGTGCATGGAGGGTGGCTTATCTGGATTAATAACTTGTGCTGGCATGGTTGCTGAAGCTTTCATTTTCTTGGAATTACCTTAATAGCAAAGTGTCTGGTAGCAGGTGTGCTTGCGGACATTTGCAGGCAATTATCTCTGCTGACAAGGAGATATAATAAAACCCTTAATGCAGGAAGATAGCAAGGCACAGCCAGGCAAGGACATTAAGCAGGGCAGTACATCTCATCATGTCCTTGTTCCAAATGTATATTTAGCATTACAGCAGCTGTTCTCCAGTCAAAACCCCTGCTGGCCTTCATTGCAACAAAAGCATCCTCCCCTGGGCTGGTTTCAATGCTGAATGTTAAAGAATAAGGGCAGTCATAGAGATCATAAAGAGTGCAGTAAATAGTTATTACATTTGCCAATACAGGGCAATACAGTGGTACCTAAACAAATCTCTATGTTTCTCTAGGCTCCTGCACCAGCCCAAGGTACAATAAAGAGCTGCTGGGCTTGCATGGAACTTTGCCTTTCATCATAGGGACCCATGTAGGGAATGTCTTCCCACTTAACACTCACATGGGGTGAATTTCCTCAGCCCCACCATGCACCCCTGAAGAGCTGCGGGTTGTATTTTCCTTCTAGATTGAGATTCAACAGATTTCCTTCTGTTCACTATGTGTTCTGGTTGCCATGCCAAGTAATGGAGTGAATCCCATCATTTCCTGGAGAAGGGATGGTGAAGGTCTCTGCACCTCCAGGGGGACTCTGGGTGAAAGCACACATCTGCTCAACATTCTGAGCTACACAAACCCACTGTGTAACATCCAGCCTGCCAGCAGGCTGCAGGGAACAACTTGTCCAGACTGGTTGCGTCTGAAGGCCTTGCTGATTTTGATCTGTGCTCTGACAAATGAGTCAGCAGCAGAGTAAAAATTTGATGTCTTTGAGAAGCTTGTCAAGCTACACAGAGTGAGAAACTGCAAAGGAAGGAGGCTCAATGAACCTCTCTCTCCTACAGGGCTGTCTGGTTTTAATCTCAGTTCATATGCAGCTAATTTGAAAGAAATAAAAACCAGGACAGTCAAATTCATATAGGAAAATTAATTTTTCTACCCTAAACTGTACTTCTCCCTCAATTTCACATTTATTGGAGGCAGAGTTAGTCTGAGAAGATAACACTTTTCTTTGGCACCAGAAGAAGCAGTCTAACCACATCTAGGTGAAATCAAGTGAGTGTATTTAAACTGGCCTTTCTGTGGAATTGGGAGACCATATCTGGGCATGAATTTGTTGCTTGGAAGTTTGGCTTTGCATGCTAAGTGGAGGTATTGTCACCGAAACTGAAACTCTCCAATAACATTTTTTCAGTGTTAGAGAATCAGGACATCATTTTATTCTGGCCAGGATGTGCAACTGAAGTCATTCCATGCTTCTTTACCAGACTTTTTACATACCTATACAGACAAAACCCAAAGAAATTCTCATATGTTGATCTTAAATTACACAGTTCTTAGTACTCAATCTCCTTTTGGCTATTGATCCCTTCACCTCCAATGCTAACTTGGTCCCATCTTTATGTTTGTGAACATTTGCTTTTAAAAAAACCCTACCCTGGCATAAGGTATCTGCTCTCTGTGGACTATGACAAGAAGACATACAGAAACCTATGGGAGAGAAACACTTGGATCCCTTGCATTGACAGGCCCTGTTGACATCCTTCTGCCCTGACACCCCACCAACTGGGATGTGATAGCACAGGATGAAAATCTAGCAGAACAATAATGCTTTTATTAGGCTGATAGTGTTTTTTGACCATAAAAATCAAATGCTGCTAGAAACCACTATGTATTTCATTTTTCAGGGCAACATATGGTAAATAGCAGAGCTTCCTCTACCAAAACAGGTAGGTGACTTTGTTGGAAATTATACAACTTTTAATATTCTTTAATGTAACTTTAGTCAAGGGTTTGTTCTCCTTTGCCCAGGGGCAGAGGAATTGAAGTTTCTCTACAAAAGACTCTGTTCACAGGGAGAGGCCTGATGAGCTTAAGATCTATGGATTGGGGGTAGCCAGAAGTTGCACAAGACAGAAATGAGCATTAACGAACCAAATGATGATTACCCCAAACATCACCCCCTGATGAGGCACTGGTCTGGGAAAAGATTGATAAGAGAACCAAAGAATGAGGACCAAAGCAGCACTGAAGGCAAAGGGAACGATAACCAATAGGAGATTGAATACTAAGAACTGTGTAATTTAAGACCAATGTATGAGAATTTCTTTGGGTTTTGTCTGTATAGGTATGTGAAAAGTCTGGTAAAGAATCATGGAATGATTTCAATTGCACATCCTGGCCAGAATAAAATAGTGTCTTGATTCTCTAACACTGAAAATATGTTGTTGGAGAGTTTCTGTTTTCCCCACAGTTTTGGTGACAACTTGACTGATAGCATTTCTGCTTCTGACTTTTCTTTAATCTGATACCACAAGCTCTAACAAGCATTTCAGATTGCTGTCTACAGCAGCATGACTGAACCCACGAGGAATGACGATCTCTCCTCTCTGAGACACCTACCCGATGCAATACTTAGTACATTTTTGTAATTGACAATGACTGTCTGAAGGAAGGTATTTCTGCCATGTATAAACAGTGTTCAGTCCTTGAAGGCAAAGAACTGCTGTGAGTTCTCCTAACTATAGGATGTTATTTGGGTCAAGGGCAATACTGGGAATCATAAGATTCACAGAAAGGAGGGGAAAAGGCTCCTTGAGCAGCTGCAAAGAACAATCTATTCACTTTACCTTCAGTGCCTTTGTCAGGCGGACAACTGGGGGAAGTTCAGTCAGGAGACTTCACTGACAGAGCACTCTAAAGCCCTCAGATCAAAGCCACAGACAGTACAGCTGTGCTGCCTGAGTGATGATCATCTTGTAGTTGCAAACAGGTCAGGGAGAAAATATAAAAAGGAAAGAGTTTTCGTCATGACACAGTCCCCTGTCTTGTTTCTGTCAGGCCTACAGTTCTTTGCTGGTCTGCATTACTCCTACTGAAGTCTGCATTCCCATAATTTTGTTGTGCAGCCTGAGTTAACCAAGCTAGCTTATTTCATAGTCTGAACAGTGTCTACAAGACTGGCCTTGCCCTCAGTGATAGCAAAATCCCCATGGGCTTCACAGTGGGAGATGAAGTAGATGCATGAAGAGTGAGCCTAAAAGAGTGACTTCGTGTCTTACTTTCTGGACTATTGCTGTCAGAGATTGCATAAGGAGAACTAAAAGCAAGATAAATCCATTAGTGCCAACAAAAGATTAAAACTACAATCAGATGGGTATAATTTGTGCAGTACTTCTTCATGAACAAAAGGGCGAGGGAGACAGTACAGAAGTTCAAATTCATTGTGTTGCTGTAGGGAAAAAAAAGACAAAATGCATCCTGTGGAATGGTAATTGCTAGTTTTAGACAATACCTCAGTCTTCCAAAGTGTAATGAAGAAATATCCAGAAGGTATGAAGTCTGTTGTAGTCAAAACAAGAGGGGATCAACAGTAACAGATTTCCAAGTATCTCAGTTATCTCTCTTTCCTTTAAAAGTCTGATATGATTTCCTTAGAAAATATGACAGGATGCTTGCCTCTTTCAGTGACTACATATTCTTGTATTTTACTCATTGGCTAGTTTCACTCAGATTTGACAGAAAGGTGAAGATCCCATAGGCAATCCAGTTTCCATGAACTACATGGAAGTAGCTACCTTAGTGCAGAGCAAATCATTGCTATCAAGTGCCTCTGTTTAAAAGAGGTCAATGACCCTCTGCACTTTTAAGCATAGAGAATTCATGGGAGGAAGAGACAGAGACATTATAAATACATTTACAACATGAAGGCTTTGAAATTGTAAGGCAGAGAACTGTTCTAAGTTCAACTTCTTCAGCTTGTGGAGCTCCCCATGTTTGCTTTTCCTGCCTTGATGGCTGGCTGGCTTTTACAGGAACTAAAGCCTTTTCTGTAACAGCAGTCATACAAGTGTTGGTGTTGGCAAAACCATGGAGTGTTGGAGGGTATGGTTCTGAAGACACAGACTGCCTGCTACAAGCTCTTACCCAGAGGCCCCAGGGTGGGGCTGAGGTAGGCACCAGTCCAGTGGCAGTGCCAGCTATAGGCAGCCAGCAAGGGGTGGAGGACTGATAGTTATGCCAGGTGACTGTTCCCCAGCAGGGCTAGAAGTTTAGCAGTGCTGCATATACAGTCAGTCTCCTGAGTGGAAGAACTATATGAATTTTTGAACAACAATAAAAACCCAACCTGTGTATCATGCTCCATTGCAATGGGGTAAGTAGATGCCTGAGCCAGCAAGACATGCCCTGAGAGGGCATCCTCCTCTGAAAGGATACAGAGGTCAGCAGGAGAGCATCTGAAGGGCAGGAATTCCAGCCACTCCAGACAGAAAGTCAGTCTTATTGGGGGCCCAATTTTAATGTCTCTATGCTAATGCAGACAACAACATGGGGAATAAACAGGAGAAACAAGAAATGTGTGCCCACCTGCAAGGCTATGGTTTTACCGGCATCACACAAACATGGTGAGATGACTCCTATGACTGGAGTGTTGGAATGGAAGGAACAGGGTCTTTAGGAAGGATGGGCAGGGGAGGCAGGGAGGCAGTCTTGCCCTCTATGTCAGTGACCATCTAGAGTGCACGGAGCTCCACCAGGAGCTGGATAAGGAGCTTAGAGCTTATGGGTCAGCAATAAAGGGAAGGCAGGGACAGGTGACTTTATAGTGGAAGTTTGCTACAGGCCACCTGACCAGGAAGACTGAGCCAATGAGGCCCTCTAAGACAGAGAGGAGCAGCCTCACATTCACAAACCCTGGTCCTCATGGGGAACTTCAACACCCTGACATCTGTCAGAGGAAGACTTGATTACCCAGGACATGGAGAGGGCCAAGGTACTCAACAGCTTTTTTGTCTCCATCTTCACCAGCAAATGCTCCAGTTGTGTAAGGTAAGATCAGAGACTGGGAGAATGAAGAACTACCTCCTCTAGAAGACTGGGTTTGAGACCATTTAAGGAAAATGAAGGTTCACAAGTTGATGGGACCTGATGAGATACATCTACAGGTCCTGATGGAACTGGCAAGGAAGTAGCTAAGCCACTATCCATCATGTTTGAGAAGTCATGGCCGTCTGGTGAAGTTCCCACTGAATGGAAAAGGGGAAAAAGGGGAAAAAACACCTCCTTTTTTAAAGGGTAAATAGTCATGCATGACATCCTTGTCTCTCAGTTGGAAAGACATGGATTTGACATATCAGCTACTCAGTGGATAAGGAATTTTCTGGAGTTTGATGTCCAAGTGGAGACCAGGGATGAGTGGTGTTCCTCAGGTGTCAGTATTTGTAGCAGACCTGTTTAACATCTTTATCAGTGTCATGGACAGTGGTACTGAGTGCACTCCCAGCAAGGCTGCTGACAGCACCAAGCTGTGTGGTGCAGTCAACAGCTGGAGGGAAGGGATGCCATCCAGAGGGAACTTGACAGGCCTGAGAAGTGGGCCTGTGTGAACCTCATCAAGTTCAACAAAGCAAAGTGCAAGGTTCCGCACAGGGGTCGGCGCGATACCAAGTACAAACACAGGTGGGGTGGAAAAGGACTTGGGGTTGGTGGTGGATGAGAAGCTCAATACGACCTCGCAATACTGTACACTACACTACTGTATACTACAGTACTTGCAGCCCAGAGGCACATCTGCATCCTGGCCTGCATCCAAAGCGGTGTGGCCAGTAGGGCAAGGGAGAGGATTCTGCCCCTCTGCTCTGCTCTGCTCTGCTCTGCTCTGTTCTGCTCTGTGACACCCCACCTGGAGTGCTGGACACATACATAAAAAGGGACCTACAGCAGCAAGGCCAGAAGAGGGGCATGAAGCTAATCATGGGGCTTGAGCACCTCTCCTGTGAGGACAGGCTGAGAGAGTTGGGGCTGTTCAGTCTGGAAAAGAGAAGGCTGCAGGATGACCTAATTATGGCCTTCTAGTACCTAAAGGGGCATACAAGAAGGCTGAAGAGAGATTGTTCACAAGGACGTGTAGTGACAGGTGATAGGACAAGGGGGAATGACCTTAAACTGAAGGAGTGTAGGTTTAGATTAGATATTAGGAAGAAATTCTTTACTGTGAGGGTTGTGAGGCACTGGAATGGGTTATCCACAGAAGTTGTGGATGGCCCACCCATGGAAGTGTTCAAGACCAGGTTGGATGGGGCTCTGAGCAACCTGATCTTGTGGAGGGTGGAGAGTTCTAACTAGAGGATCTTTAAGGTTGTTTCCAATCCAAACCATTCTATGACTCTATGATGATTCTAACATTTTATCCATTCCTCTCTGTGCATTACACCACATATATCTCTGAGGTGTATCCTGGCTGAATATGTTGGAGGGATTTTAAACACCATCAAAGGCTTACACTTGTCAGAGACTTTAATTTGCTTAACATGGTAGGGTTTTTCATCTGGGTACTAAGCAACTTCAGACATTCAACAGACTGAAAAACGTCTTACATTTTAGAAAGTTCTTCCACAGTCTTTATTAAAAAGGCTATCAGGATTATAACAAGAAGGTAATTTGACTTCTGTTTTCTCCTATTGAGGACATCTGGAAAGAAACGTACAGAAGGACATCTGACCTTTATATTTGAATTGCAGACCTAATAGTGATGGAGGGTAACATTTATGTAAAGTCTTCTTTCTCTGATGGTTGCCTATTGGATTAACTCCTAGTCTTCTAATTAACGTTTAACTAAGCATGTTTTGGGGGACAAAATATACGAATTTTCTTTCTCTAGTGATAAACAGAAATGTGTGGTAATCTGCCACTTCTCGTGGTTTTATCATGGATCTCTAGTGGCAGAGAATTACTGAGAAAACATTTCCAGCGGCCTTTCCCCAATGCTGACTGAAAGCAGGAGAATCCATGCAACCTGTCTTCCTCCTAGTATCCAATTAGCAATGGCCTGATGAATTTCCATCATAATCCTCACCCACTGAGGTTTTATTTGCTTTTAAAGCCTTCCTTCTTGAAGCAAGGTGTCGTGGTTTGACACTGGCCAAAAGCCAGGCACCTACGAAAAATTATTCACTCCTTCTCCTCTGCTATAGTTGAGCAGAGGAGGGGGCAAGAAAAACCAAAGGGCTCATGAGTTGAGACAAAAATCAGGAAGAAACCCTCTAGGGTCAAAATAGGTTTAAATTTAAACGGTATAGAGAAGATTTATTAATAAAATTAAAATAGGATAATGACAACTAAATTAAACCTTAAATCACCTTTTTCTCCCAGTCCCTCCCTCTTTTTCACCAACAGCATAGGGAGACAAAGCATGGGGTTTTTAGTCAGCTTGTTATTTCTACAAATCTTTCTTCAGTTCACTTAGGGAAAGGAGGGGATTTTCTCTGCTGTGCTGTGGGGTCCTTCCCATGGGGGACAGTTCTCTGTGAGCTTCTCCAGTGTGGTTTTAATTTTCAAAAGTAGCAGTCCCACCCAACCTGCAATGTGAGTTCCCCCCATGGGCATACAGTCCTCCCACAACTCTTTTGCATAGCTCATTAGTTCATGGGGTGTAGTCTTTTAAGGATGAGATGTTCTAGTTTGGAAGCAAGGGTCCTCTTTCTTTATCTTCTCTCCCTGTTTGAGAGAACAGAGCTTTTCAGCATCCACTCGCTCCAGCGTAAGTACTGTTACTCACGGGCGGAGGGTGAATTCTGCATCCCCCCATGCACTTCATGAATTACAGGGGAACAGTTTGTTGTATTATAGTCCTCACCACAGTTTGCAGAAGACTCTCACTTCCAAAGTTTGGAGCACCTCCTCTCCCTCCTTCTCCTCACTTAGTGTCGTCATGCTGCTCTCCTCATGTGTTTCCACTACTTATTTTCTCTGACTTGGGAGAAAATTGTTGTCTGCAGGTTTTTTTGTTCTCAAGTTCTATCAACTGAAAAGTTCTCATAGGGTTTTCCAGTGTTGAAAGGTTGATCTCCTCTGGGCTGTGCATCAGGGAATTGCTCACCATGCCCCTTGCCGTTGGCCACGTGGTTGCCGCCAGCACCAGATGGGCAGTGTCGGATGCCACAGCTCTGCCACCTTTCAGTGCCTCTCTTCATGCGAGAAGCTGCTGCCACTGCTTCTGCCCTTCTGCTCGCAGCACGGCTGGTTACAGGTGGCTAAGCAGACCAAGTACATCACGAGCTGTGCCAGCGGCCACATGGCCCCAGGTGTGTGGTCCTGGCCGCGACGCCCTGGCTGCGTGGCCCTGGCCCTGTGGGTCCAGCAGCCATGGGGCTGCTTGTGGTGCCGGGAGGGCCCCGGCTGCAGCACCTCCCCACCCCTCCGAAGGAGAAGAAGGACTGCACATGGTTTTTTCCTTCTTAAATATGTCATCACAGAGACGTTACCGGCTTCTCTAACTGGGCCAACAACATGTCCATTGTCAGAGCCTTCACAGATTGGCTCTGCTGGACATAGTAGAAGCTTTGAGCAGCTTTCTCTCTCAGAAGCTGCTTCTGTGGCATCCTCCACCCCCACGAAAAGGCAGCACACAAGGAATGAACAATATGCCTCACAAAGAACCTATCTTGCATGCTATCAACAAGACTTTTCTAACAGCTAGAATGAATTTGTACTCTGGTGTATACTGACTGTCTTGCTCATTTTTCTTAAAGCTTTAACCTTATAAAAGCAAGGTCCAGGACTGTACAAATTTTCACTTGCACATTTATACAGTCACAAATAATGCCATATATGCTTACATTTACCTATGCTTTACATGTACAATATAGGCTTTACACTTACTGTTTTCTATTGTATGAACCATCCTTTTCCTAAAATGAACCTTTGGGGCCAGAGAAGGGAGAAGCAATAGGAACAGAGAAAAAAAATGAGACCACTGCAGAATATTTCCTACTTCTTTTCTGTTAGAATATCCACTTTTTCCTGACAGTGTGGTTATTGCTGGGAACAGTTTAAGGGTCAATCATATATTTCATTATGAATGGAGGAGCAAAGAGCTGGTTTCTCACAGAGAGAGCCTGACATGAGGTCTCCTGGAGCACCTAAGCTGTCATTCAGCTGCAAACCTGTCAGTGATTTCAAAGCTGTTCCACAGTCAAGGCATTTTTTTCTATGCATTTTCTTCACTATCAAGATGCTATCACCCACATATTCCAGTTGAATGTTGAAAAATGACAGCTCCTACTGCAGTTCTGCCCTTTCCATTTCTGATTCCAGCTGAGATACTAAATGGGCTGAAATTCCCAAGGTTGCAATTACTTCCTAAATGCTGTTTAGGTTCAAGAAATAACTTCACTAATACTGCATACAGGGTCTTTTCTATGATATAATACTTTTATCTGCCACAAACGCCACTAGGGGAAAAGACTTCTGTGATATTTCCTGGTCTATCTTTCACTCTATGTTACATTTGCCAATGTCCTGCCTATGCTATAGGTTTGCTGCAGTAATCAGCAAGATCACAGAGTGACTTGTATTACTAACACCACATCTCACCTTCCCAAAAGAAAATAGCAATAACAGCAGATTACACTCTTCTCTACTGTAAATATGTAAAAAAGATGTGGTTAATTAAAATAGTAAGAATTATTTGCTTATCTAAATGCTCAGCTTTATTAGAAACAGTCATAGAGCTTTATAGCAAAAACTAACACTTGCATTCAATTGCTGACCAGGATAAAACAAGCATTTTTAAGTTATCTTTTTTATTATTCATATTGCAGATAATTATCAGCTATAAAACAGCATGCTACAGTCTGAGGACTGACAGATCTTTATCCCTTAGTTTTCCAAGTTGTCTTGGTTTAGGGCAAATTTGGGAGGAAACTTCCAAAGGGGTCCCTATAGAAAGCAAATTCAAGCAGCCCCCAGCACTGGTTTGGAAAAAGATTTCACCCCACAACACAAGTATAAAAATATTGAATCAAAAAATATTTAGCACTTGTAGAAATGAACAAACTCTCACACTTTACAATTAAATTCTGATATTCATAGTTAAAAGGTATATTTGAGGTCAGGCATTCATCACAGTTCAGTGGAGGACTGGCCTTTCATATCATTTACAGCAATGTGCAATATTAAGATAACATAGTCTTTAGAGAGCAGCTGATCTCCCCCTTTGCAAGTGATGCAACACCTTTCACTTTAGGCAGAGCACCGCTTGTGGAAAGGTCTTTATATTATGACTTACATTAAAATTTATTTTGTATGCTCAAGTCCAATGTATATTATGTATTTAGACATTTCTATGCTGCTGAACACTGCAGCCACAAACTACCACCAGTATCAGCAGGTTAGAAGGTATCTAACAGCTCTGCTGTCTCTATTAGTTCTCAGTGCTGCAATCACTGGCAGTGGTTGCACAGACAGAGAATTAAAGATTTAAGAACTCAGCCTAGGAGAGGTATGAGTTTGAAAGCCAGGACGCAGCAGTTTTATTTGCTGTGGTGAATAAGAGAGAGAGGAAAAGAGAACTACAAAGACACTGGATTGTGAGAGCACACATCAGGTTAACTAGCAAAATAGGTAACTAGCAAGGGAAGATTTGAAGAAAAAGTACCAAGCAGTAAGGTCAAAGGACAAGGCTGTTGTGCCACATGGTCTGTGATTACAAAACACCATGAAAGTGCTCACCAACATCACTTATGATACCGCGAGTTATTTTCCTATGCATTTTATTCCTTGTAGTGTTTCTCCCTTTCTGTAGTCGAGCTAAAACTGGTATTGGCAATGCACATTGCAGCTCTTTTCTGGCACACTAGGCTTCTTCCCTCCCCAGGTTATTTATTCCTTTCCCTCAGTGGTAAGACATAGTGCTATCCATCACAGTTCAGGGAGTGACACAAAATTAACACAGAGCATGAAGTAAGAAACAAGTGTTTGTTAGATAGCAGATGCATCCTGGCCTTTGGTGGCTGCCTCATGTCACGCTCTATGAGGTGTTGCAGTGCCATTAACCCTCTCCCCCTCCCTTGTGCCTGTGGAGAAGACATGAGCCACTTACCCAGTTTGCTCCTCATGATCTCAATTGAACAGGCTTCCTGCAACAGACACCCAATGCAAGGATTTTTGTCTTCAAGAGAAGACCCTTTATAAAGATACCTTAGTTTGACATGGGTACAGCACTACAGTGTGAAAAGAAACACGCGGTGTCCATGAATTGATGTCATGCTACAGTTCAGAGACCAGGAGATCCAAGCAAGAGAAGCTCTGGCTTCTTCATTCATTCTCCTGAATGGGTGAAGGACAGGTCACCCTGATTTCTTGATGGTAGGCCTCAGTTCTGCATATGGATTGTGACGTCTGGCTCCACAGAAGGAACATCAACTGTTGACTTTAGGCTCAAAGATATAGCTCTTACTTAAAACAAGGAACGGAAACATTGCATGAGTATGTAAACTAATACCAGTAAAAAGTCTTGCTTGCCCAAGTTTAAAACAGTGTAGTTTTTGACACAAACTTCATGATCTTGGGGAAAGACACACAATAATCTATATAGAGCCTGATTGGCTTGCCTTCATACCTGGTCTTCAGATGTCTAAGATACAGGACAGTGTCACGGACTTGAACAGGAATTTACCTAATCACCTGCAAGCAGAGATGGACAGCAGCATATCAGCAAGTCTCTGCAGGTATGGGATATGATTATAGTAACATTTAATAGGATTCACATGAACACATATATGAATATGCCAGGGCAGTCCTATTGTGATAAGTTTCTAAAGGTATTGGAAACTGATTATGCGCTGCCAGAGGAAGGATTTACTTTCAAAGGTAGGACAGCATCTTAACACAGACAAAAAAATCAATTGAGCAGCTCTTCATAACACTGCAGCTTCATGACTACCAGGAAAACCACAAGTTAGGGCATCTAGAGATAGAGAATCCTGCTCACAGGTTTAACATTTCATTCTTCCAGTGGCCTTAATAACTGCCAAGAGTTTACAGTAACCAAGATAAACCATAGCATTTATAAAACTAATGCAGGCTCTGGAACCAGATTGCTTCAGTCCAACTTTCAAATTAAGCTTTTCTTCACATCACCGCCTCTTTATTTATTTCAAATACCGTAATAGTACTGCAAAGATAGTCCAAATTATGTACGCCATTTTTCAGGATCAGGATTTATTCAGGTTATGGAAGTGGATTAGTAAAAGTCATGTTGTGATTACAACGCTCTATTTCTACAGAAAGATATAATAGGCATCACTAACATATTGAGTGACTTCTGCATGGCTTTTTATTGTCTTTTTTGTTTTGTTTTGTTCTTTTCTGTTGGGTTTTTTTTTTTCTTTGTGGTTTGTATTTTTTGGTTGGCTGGTTTTAGGGTTTCTTTTACAGCTAAATTCAGAAGGCAAGCCTAAGTTAGCATCTTCTCACCCTTAGTGTGATCCATCCCTTTCACTGCAGTTCACAAAGGTGGCACACTAGCTAGCATGTTACCCAGGGGACTTCAGCACCATCAAAGCCCTGACTCAGCCAGACATGTGAGTGCAGGACCAGCAGGAAGCATTCTCCTACGATATCCTTCTTCCTCATACTGCACAAATGTGCTGGTAGTAAGTCTTACACTCTGTTTGTCCACTGGTCCCTTCTGATTGTGTGACTGGAACTAAGGGAAAATGTAGCTACTGCAGTACGGGAATTTTGAACAACAGGCTACGCAAAAACCTTCCCGAGGCATTTTTGAAGGGCTGAGCCTGCTTTTGAGCTGCTGTTGATTTATGTGACTTCCTGAGATGATTTCTAGCCCTATTTTGTCATCATTTCAAGACAGCAAACTTTACACATGGGTTTTGCCGTATTGATCACGTCTCTCCTTTTAGCAAAGCAGCTTAGCAATTAACAAAGGTGGTCCAGATACTGTGGTCAGTGAGACAGACCACACCACTTCTCTTGGAGATATCATGTGCAGCTATGACAGCACAATATTGAAGCACTGAGTTGTCTGTTTGCCTAGGACACTGCAATCCTTGCTTGGTGCACGGCCAGCAGAAAAGCAGACCACAGTTCTGTAGACAGAAGGAGTCAGAAGGAGACAGATAAGGAGTGCATCACTCCAAAATGTGTTCATGTGGAGAATCACATTGCAGTGCAGTGTGCGTCTCTACAAAAAACTAGGTCATCTTCCCTCCTCTGCAGTCCTCTTACAACGCCCACATTTTGTTTTAGGTTTTTCCCTTCATAGTCTCTCCCTAGGCAGCTGTCTGCTTGTGACTTTTCCCCTCCTGCCTACCAGTAAGGCCATCATTCCGTTTCCTTCCCACTTCTCTCATGGACAACTTAGCAGTTACCTCTTGTCAGCAGAACACCCTCCTTGAACAGACAGTCACCTCCATCACAGCCCCCTTTCCCCCACGTGTCTAGTAAGGCACTTGTTTTGCATCCCAGCTGTTAAGTAATTTCTCCAAGTAGTCATTAACATCAATAACAGGTATCACTTCTGTACAAACACAATATCCAGCCTTGTGCAGACTTTGCCCTCTTGTTCATATATGCATTCTTTTTTTCTTTCTCTCAGAAAACAGGTTTTTTTGAGATCATGTCACTTGTCACTGTAAATGAGCATCTGCAAGGGCTTGTAACTTCCTTTTTCATGGAGAAAGAGTACCGACACAAAATGGTCACAAATGATACATTACAAAAAGAGTGAAGTCCCACAGCAAATTACATAAATATTGAGTGTATGTAGCATTTTCGAATTACTTTTATCTTTTTCCATTGAATATATATTTTTTTTAATCCAAGTGCTTTTGCTTTTATTTTGTGTCTGTGTGGTTCCTGATGATGTGTCTTTCAATAATTGAATTGTTCATGCTGTGACCATACTGCACCATTCCTTCTTGATCAAACTATGTTTTGCCTTTCATCCAGTCCCATGAAAATCATCCAGAGAAAACTTCCAGACCTATATTCTTTAAACTCTTCACGGTCCTCATTGATACCAAGGTTATATGAGAATATGAGAATCAAAACAACTCCCCTAGAATTTTGTTCTTTGTAGGTTGTTGACATTTTCCTTTTTAGTATTTATTAAATGGATCACTTTCTAATTCTAAGAATGTTTCATAAGAGCTACATGAAAAACAAGTTTTACAGAGTTAATTGACTGTGTTCGGCACAGCCTGGTTTTTGGTAGCAGGAAGACCACTGTGAGAAGCTGCTAGAATCTTCCACCATGTCTGACAGAGCCAATCTCTGATGGCTCTGAAGATGGACATGCTGCTGGTTGGTAAGGCCTCTGTGATGACATATTTAAGAAGAAAATCAAAACAGTGCAGGTGGAGTTTTTTTCCAGGGGTGGCGAAGCACCACCACTGGGAGCCATCCCCAGTGCGGCGCATGGCAATGCACTGCCACAGCCACCACCATCTCGGCGCAGCCCGTGGCTTCTCCTTGCCTGCCTGGCTGCCCTAGCCAGCTGTGCTGCAGGTGAAATGGCAGGGGTGGCAGCAGCGTCAGCTTCCCCCTCCCGGCGCCGCGCATGAAGAGCGGTGTTAAATAGCACCAGCACCACAGCAGCCACCNACAGTCTTCTATTTTTTGAGGACTGCACCCTGTGGATAAGTGATCCATGCCACAACAGTTTTGAGAAGACTGTTTGGGTGTGGGAGGAATCCCAGAGCATAGCAGAGAAATGACTTGTCTCCGTGAGCGAACAGAAAAAGATCTTGAGTGANTGGTGAGGTCGCCTGACTGGCAGCAGAAGCATGACAAGTGATTCCCCGACACAGAACCCAGACAAAATCAACTTCTTGGCATTGCAGGATCTTGCAAGAATCTTTGAATTAGTGGAACTTGTTGACAATGGTGCCTATAAGCATCAGTTTTTCTTCTAGTCAGAGAAGAGGAGGAAGTGAGGACATGTGAGGGAAAACAACCTGGTAACACCAAGGTCAGTGGAAAAGAAAGAGGAGGANACATGTTTTGCCCTTAGAGTGTTTTTTCTCCCAATCCTTATCTCAACCCATGAGCCTTTTTTTAATCTTTTTTCCCTCTCCTTTGCCCAGCTATAGCAAAAGAGGGTGAGTGAATGACTTTCATGGGTAACCGGTGTTTGGCCAATATCAAACCACAACATTGACTTAACAGAACCCTTGCAACACAATAAATTGCTATACTTACTTTGGCATTGAGGTAGGAACCTTGACATAAAAATACTTAAGATGAGACAGAGCCACACTACTTCTCAAAACGTTTTGTAAGAAGCTTTAGAGAATGGTAGATTCACAGAATGGCTAGGGTTGGAAGGCACCTTAAAGATCTCCTAGTTCCAGCCTCCCTGCCCTGGAGAGGAACGCTTTCCACTAGACCGGGTTGCTCAGAGCCCCATCCATTCTGGTGTTGAACGCTTCCAGAGATGGGTCATTCACAGCTTCTCTGGGAAACCAGTTCCAGTGTCCAACTACCCTCACAGTAAAGAATTTCTTGCTAAGTATCTATGCTAAGTCTCCTTTTTCAGTTCATTCCCCCTTGTCCTGTCACTACATGCTCTTGTAAATAGTCTCTCTCCAGCCTTCTTTTAAGTTCCCTTCAGGTAGGCCACAATTAGGTGATGCCAAAGCCTTCCCTTCTCCAGGCCCAACAACCCCAATTCTCTCAGCCTTCCCTCATACAACAGGTGCCCCATCCCTTTAATCAACTTGTTGACCCTTCTCTGGACATGCTCCAACAGGTTCATGTGCCCTCCTGTGCTGGGGACCCAAGAGCTGGACACAGAACTCCAGGTGGGTGTCAGAGACTGAAATGCTATAATAATTCCTGGCTCAAACATTGTCATAAACATTTTTGCCCATTATAGCAAAACTGTATAACGAAGCTGCACCACCAAAGCTCACCCTAAATGGGTCTCCTGACTGAAACCCTGAACTGTGAGTTAAACCACCTAAGGCTATTCAAGATAAGAAAAGTGAAACTACTGTTCAAAGCATGTCACGCCTAGGAAGTAATGGATGAGGCTGGGAGAGCATTCACAGAAGCACCAAGCCCAGCAGCTTCAGGGTGGAAGCCACAGCTCCAGGCTCATCTGTTGCCAGGTTTGCACAGACACCTCACCAGGGGGGAGAAGGAGGGTTTTGGGTGCATGTGAAAGCCTTTGGTCAGAGGCAGTGAGCATCCATCCTCTGCTATGCAGACTAGCTCCCCCACCCCAGGAAAGTCACATCTNCGGGTTTTCAGTGAGAGATCACTAGAGTTACCCCAGGAAGTTCATTTGGCCAAAAGGTGGAGAAATCGTTGTGGTGAGCAGGTATTGTAACAGGCCGCTCCTTGCCAGGNATGTGAAAGCCTTTGGTCAGAGGCAGTGAGCATCCATCCTCTGCTATGCAGACTAGCTCCCCCACCCCAGGAAAGTCACATCTACATAACATTCATGTGAGGGGTAGCTGAGGGGGTGTCACGGCCCATCAAAGGCCCTCCTAAAGGATTCCTGTCATGGTCCGCTTGTACAGTGGGAATCATGATGGTTCTTTTCACCGATCCCAAAAGTGCAAAAGACAAACAACAGAGGGACTGTCAGTTTAATCACAACAAATGCACCTTTATTAGGGGCCAACACAGTAAATGCGATAGAGGGGTCAGAAAGGAGATAAAAGGATAGAGAGAAAGAGAAAAAGAGGGGGATGGGAAAAGCTACCAACACAGACGGGGTCCTCACTGGTCTGGACGACGGGGATCCATCTTGTGCCGTCAGGGACATTCTCCAAATCTCTGGTTAACTCAGGGGTCTGTTATAGTCCACCGAGAAGTGGGGGGAAACATGCAAGAGACAATGAAAGTCTATTGAAACTATTGAGGGGAGAACAAGTGAGCCCATTCAAACTACCAAGGGAAAACAAATACAATGAAGAGTAAGTCCATTGGAGCCACCGAAGGAGAACAGGTCATGTCATCAGCAGTGAGTGAGAGCCACTGTCTTCCTGGTCCACCGACCTGGTACACCTGAGCTCGCTTCGATCAGGCCAGCCCCTCCCACTCCCTGTGTTAGGGGTCTCAGTCTCAGTCCTTGGGAGGAGGTTTCGATCTCCATCTGTCACGGTGGTAGTGAGGCAGATGACGGGTTTTCAGTGAGAGATCACTAGAGTTACCCCAGGAAGTTCATTTGGCCAAAAGGTGGAGAAATCGTTGTGGTGAGCAGGTATTGTAACAGGCCGCTCCTTGCCAGGCCTCTGCCAGGTCCTTGCCAGGCCCTGTTTGGAACAGCGTAGCGTGACGATACAGCAAACGCACCCGCACTGGCACCTCCACCAAGCCGGAACTGCAGCTGGGGGGTCTCTAGGATCTCAGTCTCTGCCATTTGCAGCACTCATGAGGCAAAAGAAATGAGTGGGGGCTTCGGACCGTCTCTTACAGTTCCCCAGACCCTGCGCCAGAGCACTGCATGTGAGGCAAAATAATGCAACTGATCCAAAGTTGAACCTGACTGTGGCTCTTCTTGGGAGACAACTCTCCATACTCGATTGACCTACTGATGCAGAGGGAAACCCCTCCACCACTCCTTCCTCCCCTGTACTTTCTGAACAGCCTGTAGCCATCCACAGCTGCACTCCAGTCATGGGATTCATCCCACCGAGTTTCAGTAATGGCAACAAGGTTGTAACTTTTTAGCAGCACAGTGGCTTCTAACTCCTGCTTATTGCCCATGCTGTGAGGATTGGTATAAAGGCACCTCAGCTGAACTGTCAGCAGTGCCACCTTCCTAGAGGTGCACCCCTTAATTTTTTTAAGATATTTCCCTGGTGTTTCTCTGTTGGCTCCTCTTACGTCAGGAGTCTCTGGCTCATCTCTGTAAGACGGCAGGTGCGCTCCAGCACAGTTCAGACTCTGAGGGCCCTTGCCAGCACCCTGTCCCTCTAACCTTTGCCTCTCATCCTACAGCTTGCCAGGGACAAGATTGATACTGTCCCCCTGTCCCCCTCTCCCATCATGTCTAGTTTAAAGCTCTGCCAGTGAGCTCCACTAGTTCCCAAGCAGGCTCTCCTCCTCTGCTGAGGGAAGTGAGTCCCATCTGATGTCAGCACATCCAGTGCTGCATCAGCCTTTCCATTTTCAAAAATTAGCTCAGCTGGTTAGAGCATAGTGCTGATAGCACTATGGTCAAGGGTTTGATCCCCATACAGGCCATTTGCCTAAGAGTTGGACTCAATTATACTTCTGAGTCCCTTTCTAGTCAGAATATTCTGTGTGATTTTGTGTATTCTGTGCTCTCCAAACAGACTGGGCTTTGTTAACTAATAGTGTCACAGACTTCCCATAAGCATGATCATGGCTTGACTTTTGTGTTCCTGCATTCTTCTGAACCTAAGAATCTACACAAATTTCAATGGCAGTGACTTTCCAGTAATGCCCACAATTATGCTGCTATGTACAGGTGGTATTTCTCTGCCAGTGCAATCAGGCCAAGTACTCATCTTTACCTCTGCCCACAATCCGTTCTGTCCAGCCCATGGGCACAGCAACAAGAGGAAAAAAAAATCAGCATCTGAGTCTCCAGACTGTCACCAACTGTGGAATCCTTTGAACCCCTCAGGGAAATCCTCAGGGCCTTACCCTGGAAGAATACACCATAGAGTCTCCACCTTGGCTGAAAGAAAAGACTTCCCCATGGAGCATTGCAACACTGATCCACCCCAGTTTGCCTTCCCTGTATGTCCCAAATTCTTGTAGTTTCTCCTTTCCCCATTTCCTCATTGGTTGTGGTATCCCTAGTGGCTGGTCCCACCTCCCCTGTAGGCCAATGCCCTTTGCCCTGTCCCTTGTGCTGCCCCTGTGCCGTCAGACCATTGGCCCCTACTTAACCCTGTGCACACCACATGGCCTAGACTTTTGTGGCTGATTTCCCCTTTGGCATGTTTGAATAAACCTTCGCTGGAATTTATCATACAAAAGGCCCTTCTGCCTCTCTTCACTGAGCTAGCCGTGGTGTGTGTGGTGTGTGGACTTGACTTCTTTGTCTGAATGCTTACCCAAGTGGCTTTTCCACAGGAGATGCTTATTGGGAAATAGGAAGCAGCATCCACCATCGAAACCCTCACGCTGCTACAACCAACTACTCCATCCGTCTCCCAAGGCAGGATCAGCAGTATCCATGTCCTATACAAATGCCTACAGCTTCTCTAATTGCTCCTTAAATATCTATCTTCATTGAGAGAAAGAAATACTGACCCTCCACAGTCTACTCCTGTGTTTCCTGCACCTACCCTCTCCTAATGCTCTGAATCTTTGCACACTTCCTTCTACATACTTGCATCATGTTCATATCTATTTCATACTGTTTTTTAAGGCTAAGTCTCTTTCTCCATACATGCCTTTTGTTTTTTCCAACTGCTGGTAATCCTCATTGGTACTCTCTGAAGGAAAGGATTTCTTCCTGTCTTACAGGATTTTTTCAGAATGATTTTGTGTTTTTCTTTTTAATGAAAAAAGAGGTGATGTCTTATTGCATTATATTTGGCTCCTGATCCACACTAATCCTTCAGTTCTTGTACTATGAACTTCTCCTTTCCTAGTTATTCTGCATTCAGCATTGTCAATAATAACTATATAGATTTAATATATTGTTCTTGTTTTTTGTTCTTGGGTTTTTTTCACAATTCAGCCAACCACCTCTGAATTTTAGACTTCTTTCTCAAGGTATCCACAGATCTTCCCAGACTTTATCAGTAACTTCTATGTGCGCACTGCTGAGCAATTAAACAGGTGATCCAAGAATGACTCTGCTGAAGTCTACTTTACACCTTTTTCTGATTTTATAATGGATCACCTAGGAGAGCTCAAGAACAGCTTTTCAAACAATTTTACACAAATCCGCAGACAGAAGTTCTATCGAAACCAGATTTTCTAGCGCTTTTATAATAATGTCCTGTCAAACCATGCTAGAAAGCTTATGTGTCAAAATCTAACAGTACAGTTTCTTCTATAGCCACATGGACAGAAAATACCCTGTTGTAGAAGAAAACTAAATTAGGCAGACACAACTTGTTTTTAACCAACACCTACTCACCTCCTCACTACATGCTGGAAGTTTACAAACAGGTTTTTATGGTTCCTGAGTTTGTGACATGGAAGTCACCTCCTTCAAACTGCAGCCTTTCTCAGCTTGTACTGTGTTTAACTGACAGCTTGGAGCATAGCAATATAAGACATTGCCAACCAACCTGTTGGGGGAGTTTCTGCCTTATAAGTTTGGAGCAAAATGTTGACCTCTGTGTGTTACACAAGAAAGTAATTCCTCTATCTCTGGAACAGAAGCATGTGAAATTCCTTCCATGTGTAAGGAGCTCCAGATGCTGTAGCTGGTACAAACCACAGGAAAAACGAATCCAGAACCTGAGCACTGCTTTGATTTCCTTCCTGGGTAAGTTCTCTATTATTTTAAATATAGCTTGTCTCAGAGGCCTGGCTTTTCTACCTGACCATCTTTTGCACAGCTTGTAGAAAATTACCTCCAAGGCTCTTGCCTTTGTCAGATTTGGACAAAATAAGCATGGAGCTCTGAAGCTATCAGGGAAGTGCAGTGATATGATGATCTCCTCTTGTCTCCATGGGAAACCATGTCCATAAATTCCACATAAGAGCAGACTGAGTGACACAACAATGTATGAACCAACCCACCAGCTGTTTTTGAATTTTTAGCAGCTACAGACATTAATTCTGAGTGAGTAAGATTCTTGAATTACAGCTATGCTTTCACACAACAGCTATTTCCAGCTTGATTATAATTGCTTATGAGGATCCATGAATGTCTCAAAAATGGTCTTTTACAAGAAGTGAGAGGAACCATGGTAAAAGGGAAGCAGGAGGGGAAGGGCAGATGCAAGGCTACTATGTAGTCACAATTTCACTCCCTTAAGTTCGAAGCACGGTCTTAGGTAACATACACTGAAGATTTCCACTTTGTTCTCCCAGATGTACACGCTCTGACCCAGTTTTGTCTATTTGTGGAAATACAGGTCACTCATTTTTAACCATTTCTTGCTACTTGTCTTTGTTGATTCACAGGCTTGCAGTTTTCAAATATTTGTTCTAGTTGCAAAAAACAGTTTGATACACAAAGTAAACTATCTCACTAATTAATGA
The DNA here is from genome assembly GCA_013399945.1 of Ploceus nigricollis. Classification (NCBI taxonomy): domain Eukaryota; kingdom Metazoa; phylum Chordata; class Aves; order Passeriformes; family Ploceidae; genus Ploceus; species Ploceus nigricollis. Next base: position 118,789 of record VXBC01012400.1, read on the forward strand.
TCTTCTATCTAATGCAGTCTCCCCCTCTTCCTCACTGAGTCAGAATTGCTGATAACTGTGTAAGGAAACAATTATCCTTATAGTTCAAGGCATTATATTGGCAGCTGCATTCTTCTCCACAAACATGATGCATGAAAAAGCAAACAATATTTACTCCAAATACAGTTTAATGCTGCAAAGTATTACATGTTTTCCACAAACATTTAGTATACAGACTTAAATGGAGATGGTAGAAACCCCCAGCCTTACACCACTCCTTACATAGTACTTCTTGAGTTGTTAATGACTGTGAATTGGGTGTTTGCTACCACTGAAAACTAACCATCCTTTCATAAAAAAACTTAAATTTAACATTAAAGGAATGATGGCTATCACATATCAATATTTACAATACACTCAACACACTATTGCATCCCGCTAAATAGACTAAAATACTAACTGAACCTAAACACTAGGAACTAACTCACTTCCTGCTGGCAGGAAAAGAAAACATTCTGGGGCTTTAAAACCTGCAGGTGCATATAAATCACTTTATACTGCAATGTAATACAGCTCCTTGTGCACACTCTATCAATCTGTATGATCCAGTGCACAAAACCTTCTGTATGTCAATCATATACTTCTTTGGGTACTACTATTATTGTGTAGGTGCAATCTGTAAAACTGTGAATCTTGTAAAAATTGCATGTTTTTAATTTTTTAAAATAAGTGTAGTTATATAGTTTCAGTTATATATGCTAATACTAATTTAATGTAAAGGGCAATAGCTAAATCTAAAAGTGGTGAGCTGCTGCTACAGAGGAATACTCCAACCAGTTCTACAGTGAAGCTGTGAACAACACATAGTGACCTTTGCTCACAAAATCTCCCATAAAGGGTAAAAAGGCTAGGTAATAAAAATACAGGAGATGATTCTTGGCCTGTTATCTGCATTTATTTACTTCTTCAATAGCTGTATGCCCTATTGAGATTTTTTTAAATTACATAATTACTTCTTTGTGAGCAGCCAGACTCTACAGAGTAGAAGACAGCAACTGACAGCAGATTAACTAGAGCCCTTTGAGTGAGAGGTTGCTTTCAAGCAAAATTGAGTAGAAAGGCTCCAGTCTTTTTGAATAGTACACTATGTCTACAGTTATTAGGTTCCCAAGCAATACTGAAAATAACTTACTTATGATAACATAATAATTTAGCAAACACTATCAAAAAGTCTTACTCAAAGTAGGGCCATGTTAGGCATTAGAAAACTTAGCTGGGTTCCAGCCAGCATCTTATCTGTATAAGGATCTAATAATAGAATTTTTAATACCTGAGAAGTGTTTGAAGCTGAGCATTTCATAATCAGGGGAGAGGAAGGAAAAGGAAAAAATAGCTGTGTTTCAAAGAGTAACAAACATCACTACATATATTTTTATAAACAGGTTTCATACAAAAATTGTATCACTGTGTGTCAAAAAAAAAAAGATGTTTCAAATCTACTAGCAAGTGGTATAAATATGTACTGTTCCATTGGAAAGGTTTTATGCTGCTTTTATGATTTGGCAGTCATCTGACAGTAGTCTACTCACCTATTTTGAAGGTCTCATGATAAAGTCGTATCTCCCACTAACAATTTGCTTCAAGAGTACCAGCATACACCTTACTTCTTGCTTTCTAAGCAAAAATTTTAACACAGAAGTTTTAAAGGTTTCAAAATGCTTGAAAATTAACTCAGCCCAAAGTTCTTGCTAAAAGCAACTTCCATAAAGATGATACAGTATAGAGTACATTTCTGCATTGGTAAAAAACAAGTACAACATAAGACATGTAAACAAAAGAAAGACCAAGAAAATCGTATTTCATGGTCTAATAATTAAAAAGGAAATAACACTTATTAATAAAAGTGTACATTCGAAGCCTTAACCCGCTTAGAGTTCTGATATTAGAGTTCTGAGGAATGTGACTAGATCCTTTTTTCTCCAAAACTGCAGCTAGTAGCAGCTACAATTGCTTATACTTGAAAAACATGCCTAACTTTGCATCATTTTTTTAAACAGGACTTGTATTAATTGCTTGCAAGAACTATAGCCATTTCTGAACCTCAGCACTAATAATCTTAAAACTAAATGGACCTAGACATCCCTTATCTTTACAAAATGGACTGAAAAAACTCAGAAAATCAGAATCTGTTGCAAGAATGCAAGACTCAATATTACATCTCACTGCTCATGAAATCTAGGTCTTCAGCTTGGTTTTTAAGCAGTTATCTACTTTTTTCCTAAGTATTACCAGCAGAGCTCTGGACTATTTTTGACATCACTTGCAATGCATTGGTGAGAAGTCAGCTCTCAAATTAGATGTGCAGCTAGGCATCTATGAGTTTTTATAGTTTAATCACACTGTCAATCAATGCTGACCTGAGATCTTACTGAAGGTAATGTTCACACTTCTGTGAGCACTTCAATGCCAAATTCAAGACCAAATATGTCTCAAGAGGTAGAGAGGGATTCTGTGACATTTCTGCAAGAAGGAAATATGCAGCATACAAGTATTCACAGGACATTGGAAATAGAATAAAATCCTCAAATTCCTACCTACATTTAGGGACTTCTGTCAGCTCCCTCTGCATTTACACTGCATAACTGCACTTACAGAGTAATCCAGCTGCAAACACTCATCTCCTGTTGTACTTGGGGAAGCAACCATGTATTCTGTGATCCAAAGCGATACACAGCCTGGGTGCCACACCAGGCTGGGAATAGCACGGGCTTGGAGCACACTCTTGTGGCCATGTCTAAGTGCAGCAAAATCAGAGCTAAGAAGGACACAGGATGGCATGTAGGCATCTTGGACTGCCTTCTTTCGCAAAGAAAGTTACAAAATAATTGGATCCAGCACCAAAGGTGACCTACTATAAAAAGATCATTCCTTGACCCTGGTATTTGAAAAGAGCTTTTATCAAGAGAAATGCTACATCAAAAACACAGTGCAAAAAACAAAGAAGCCATTTTGTTACTTTAGTGTTCAAGTGCCCCCATGTTCCTGCTTCCTCTCTCTTCTTCAGAGAGGAATGAACACACTTCCCTCCTCTTCCTATGACACTTGAAGTGCTGCCTATCTTAGGAAGAAAAGAAAATACAACACTAGTCATTTATGTTTATATAAATATTGTCTGTGCTGGAATATAAGTTGAAAATCCATCCCCATTCCATGGTGTCCAAGTTCATGTAATCTTCACAGATGTTTTTTTGTGTGCGCAGAGGAGGGTGACGTAGGGAACTCCAATGAATGCCCACCTTTCACTGGGCCAGAACTTTATGACAGGGCCCTGCTCAGGGATCTCAGAGGCAGCATCAAAGTAAGCAAAACAGACACATCCTAGATATGCCGCAAGGCAAATCAAAATGTGCCTGAGAATAGCCACCCACACACCAAGATAGGAAAAAAAAGGAAAGAAAAAAAGAATCAGTAACATAAATTCAATAAAGCAATCAACTGTACCACCATACTTTAAAATCAGTCTGTCCTTCATCATCTTCTCACACACCCACCATAATATTGCTGTCTGTCCTTTGCATGGAGGCAAAGAATATTTGGAAAGGAAAACTACAAAACTGTAGTTTACCCCTGGTCTAAACAGGCTCCAGATTTTTGGCTTCTCTGCACCTGTCTGATTTGTGCAGAAATGCTGAGATATGACACCTCAAGTAAGTAACCATCATTTGCTGGGTGGTAAAAGAGAAAAGGCATCAAAGCCCTTTACTGCTTCTCCACTTCACCATCATTAATTAATCTCTAATTTTCATTCATCACGAGGATTACCATCATTATCAATGGCAGTTTAAGTTTTCATAGTCACAGCTATGGTTTTTAGTAAACAGTATAGCAAGGAATTAAGTTATAATTAATGAACCTAGTGGCTTAAGAATACGATCAGGCCTAAATCTGCCAGCCTGAATATCACAAGACTTGTTCTGGGCTTATATATTCTGTCTAGAACTAACCAGAAACAGCCACCAAGCAGCACAGAAGGGTAATGTGGTGAGAATGGATCACATTTGAATCAAACCCTGGACTTTATGTACAACACTTACCATACACAGTGCAAATAGGGAAAGTTAAATGAGGACCAGATCTCACAAAACACTTTATCACTGATCCAGCAGAAAAGTGCTAGCATCCACCAAAGACTTGAAAAGAGACCGAGTTTGTATACACGCAGGTTTTCACACCTAAGGAGAAAAATGGCAATAAATTGTTATAAAACAATGACAGACATGCATCATTAAAATGACTCCACCATAAATGTACTTAACAGGTTAACTTCACTTATAGTCTGGCTCTGATGCAAGGCAGAGGTGAGGTAACAAAACAAACCTTTTTATCAGTAGCTGTGTTTTGGGTATTGTCTTAAATACCAGTGCACCGATGGTGGGCAAACATCAAACTATTCCTATACCTAGGAGGGGGTGTAACTAGTGATTAGTTACACATGCTTTCATTAACAACCAGTCATGCAGCAAATGCTCAGATTTGCTCCTATTTGTTATTGTATAAAGACTTCTGTTAATACTAAGGCATTTATATTCCTCAGTGAGAGGTACTACTGTCCCTAACAGCACTAAACTGTGTACCTAAGCAGATGGGCACATGAATTAATTTTGTTTATCTGACGGATAAAACTAGACTACTGAGATGGAGTACTTGTGTGTTCTGACAAAGGAAAGGGTGTGTGTATTGAGAAAATGAGGGTTTCCTGGACATATCTGAAGGAGATAAACACATGCACCTGCATCCCATTTAAGATAAGAGGTTTGGCCTCAAACTTAAGGTCTTTTAGTCAGGACCCGACTACCTGAATTCCAAGTGGAAAAGGCAATTAACCTGCATGGTTCAAAGAATTCAAGGCTGCAAAGGAAAACTGAAGGCTTACTTACCCAGTACAAGTCAGCCATAGCAGTGGTACAGACCGTAAAGACGGTTTGCTTAGTACCACCGTCACATACTCAAATTACTTTTATAAACTTAAAATTGTGTTGCAGAGTGTTCCGCAAAGGACTACTTTAAGACGGAATAATCACAACGAGAAGAGCACAGCCTGCTGATCTCTGTAATACTCCTGGGTTTCCTGAGATCACCCATCATGGAGTCTTCAGTTTCTGCAGTAACTGTGCTTCAGATGGGGTGCGGACATGCTTGCTGAGGAAGCAGGAGATTGCAAAGCCACTGCTTTTACTACAATGAAGAGACGTAATGCAAATACCACCTGGACATGTAGCCTTTCTTTTATTTCTCAACAGACATGGATACTGATAAGAACTAAAACAGGACTTGTTAGCTGAGGGTCTAAATGACACATTCATGCTGCCCTGATCCTATCCTACTCTATTCTGAAAGATTATGGATCCCACAAATCTTGTGCTTCCATTTCCCCTTTTGTCTACACAATCCACAATGTTCTCTGTTTAACAAAACACAGTTATTCAAATGTCAGCATTTCTGTAAACACTTGTGAGCTCCAGTCATTTGCTATTTAAGGGACACTTACATACACACTTCCAGCAGCATTGTCTTCTGATGTCTTGAAACATCAGAAGCATTCTGATGTTTCCCAAAAAAGCATTCCAGCTTTTCTTCAAACCAGTGCAATGTTCATTGATTCAATTTTACACAGATATCTCCCTTTATATCCTAAGGAATATTTTAAACTTTTAACTAGCTTAACCTTTTAGGCAAGGGAATAAAGGAACCTGAAATAATGAAGCAAGGCTCCCCCCACAGTCAGATTTCTAGTAGAAGAATCAAATAATAATGGTCAGACCAGAAACTACAGTAAACCTTCACTACTCAAGGCTCGGAAGTCAGCTGAGCAACAATATTCTAGCATCTATCTGCACATGGAGGAAGTTATCTCTCAAAATAGCTACTAATTTGATGACATTATAATCTCAATGGCTTGGACTAGGCAAATCAAAGGATACACATCCACTTTCCCACTGGTACCATCTTCTAATAGAACTTTTTCTTTTAAGAAACATATGAAGGAATTTGTTGTGACAGAGATGACAATAAAGTTTAACAATTTCTTTGTCTTTCAAGGACATTTGACTACCTTTTGCTCTTTTGATCACCTCCTACCCACAATACTTCCCAGCCATACACTCTACCTTACCAGGTCTACATCTAAAAACTTAATGCTCTTTTGTGACAATATTATCTCCTCATCAAAGACACACATAAAGCAGAAAATTTTATTTTGAAAACACAGTGGTTTTGATTCCCCAGAATTCCATACAAAATTGATACAGCCTAAAATAGGAATAACAACAAGGAATTTTGGTCTAAAATATCAAAAACTTCAGCATGGAACAGAAGCAACTTTTCTTCCCCAAATATCTGTTTCACAGAAGAATCTCCACAGCAACCTGCCAGACTTGGATGTGAAGTCCCCTCCTGGCTATGGTAGCACGGAATGGAAAAATAGCAAACCTTTTAAATAATGTTTAGATTAATTTTCCTCTTGCAAAAGGGGATGAAATGACTTCTCACCTCTCAGTTTATAAGAATGAAACCCTTTAAATTTCAAAAGGATCAGCATAGCTTAAAATAAAAGCTTTTTTTTGCTTTTAAGCCTTTTGCACTTACAAATTCATCCACAAATACCAGCGGTATTAAACCATCCCAATGCACAGCCAGAGAGGGCCCTATGTCACTTCTAGTCCCTTTTTATTCACCAATTGGAAAACAAGGTCTATCTGTGTCCTTAATTTTCTCCCTAAAAAAACACGACCAGGAAACTCCAGACATTTTAGTAATATATGACTGTCCTGGGGTGACTGTGTGATGCTGGATTTCCTCCCAAATCTGTCCCAAACCAGGACAATGACCCTGCAGAAAGAGTTTAAAAAAACAAATACCTATAGGCATACCAATTCCAAGATGTGAAACAACAGAACTCAAACTTAGGAGACACTAACTTGTCCTTTCAAGTTTCTCAGGAGTTCATGCCTGGAAAACTGATACAGAACTGACAGAGAATTCACAGATTATCCTGTTTCACAACCAGATGTCCCTTTGCCCTGGTTAGTAGTTCCTTCATGCCATCATCAAAATTAGACACCACCAATATTGTTCCACTACTGACCTTGTCCACAACTAACTTGTGTGCTGTTTCCAAGTGTCTCTGACCACAGAAATACACAGAAGGATGCCTAACAAGAAAAGACTTATGAACACCTTTAGAAAACATTTTCTGGAGAGGCTTCCATTGTATAGCAGTGGCAGATCAGGGTAATGTAGCAAACAGAATAGCCTCTATTCTAACAATTAGAATAAAGACATTTTGTTCCAATTTGTTTTGATGTACATATGCAACATATAAGAGAAAGTGTAAGCTGTAAAATCTTTCTCAGACACTCGAGAAGAGGTGAAAAAAGACAAGCTCAAATGCTAGTACTCCTCTGATCCTTTTCGCTGTGGGTGAAGAGATGGAATAAAAAGTCTCCGGACAGCTGCAGGTACCACTACAACAGAACAATCCTTTAAAATGTGGAAATCAGTCTCAGGTTCTTCTCTATCTGCATTCTGGTTTTATGATTTCTAAAGCCTTGACTGACACCTATCCTCCAAAATGTAGTGATTAACCTTCTCTTTGTCACTCTGACTCCATCATCTTATTCATATCAGATGACAAAGTCATGCAAGACTCAACAGTACAACTTTGGGAGTTGGAACATCTTCCACATGTGCTTGGGCCTTGCTCCCACACTAGCATCCAGACTGCAACCATGCCATCAACTCACCCTTATGCACACTATACAGTAAAAATGCTGTCCATAAAGTGAAACCTGGGCCCTAATTTCACAATAAATGAACAAATTCGAGTTAAATCAGGTTGCAGCAAGAGGTATGTTGCAAGAACACAGAAAATATCTGACCTACTAAAAAGTCCTAGGGAAAAGAAATCCTTGTCAAAAATATCTGAACTGCCAAGAAAATATATACTAAATTTGCCCTTGCTTGTGGTAGAAGCATTTCTGATCTGCTGTCACATGCACTGAAGTCGGATATAGTGTATCATTTCATGGTGTCCTAAGGATCTGAGAAGGCAACACTGCCTGCATTCTGGAGAATTGTACTTACCTCTTCAACTCAGCAATGAGCAAAGCTGTGCAGGGAACTCCCAGCGTCATTAGCGAGATGTTGTTAATGGCAGGCTTAATGAAGGCCAGGCAGGTGGTAACTCCAGACAGGACACCCACAGCAGCTTTAAATCGGCTCCTGAGTAGAGTTTATATAGGCAGAAAAATGTCTTTTAATTCAAAACTTTTAATTACTAAACCCAGAAATTTCAACATTATTTTAATAATGTAACAAAATCTAGGTCTACCTCTGCACACAGAACTGTATGTCCTCAAAAACATTCTGTCTCATCATTCTTCAAGCTCTTAACATGGAGTTTTAGGATATTTTCTTATTGTTAATGCGTCATCCTCTACAGCTATGTTACAGTATGCTTAACTTTCTTTCATCTCTTTAGAGCTTTCGAAGATACTTAAACTTACATGCCAATTTGGAATATTTCCTTAATCAAATTCAACAGTAGGTGAGAAATTCCCAGACTTTTTTATAAGACCAAGATTTGGTATATTCTTAGCAAATATGAAATCACTACAGGACCCTGTGTAGACAGCCTGACAACTATTAAATTAAATATATGTTAACTGTTGTTTAAACTCCAGGTCTGCACTTCAAACAACGCATATCCACTCTATGGCTGAGGAAGAGGATCACCATGCTGCCTTTTAACTACTGGCCCATAGCTTTTTAAAACTGTTATCCAAGGATGGCCTTCTATGTTTGAAGTAGGGTCTCAACATATTTGTACAGTACCATTCCATGGCCACAAGTGTCATTACCTTCACCTAGGCTCATTTCATTTGCCTTTTGCTGTAAAGTTTTTCTTTCTGCTGGAAAGCAACAAGTTATTTACGTAGGAAGTTCTGATCTGACATGAATGAATAAATGAATCTTATGAATAAATATAAATAAATCTTAATGAATAAATACATCACTAATTCATCATGATAGACAATAACATTTTCAGCATTGAAAATTCAAAGTGTGATGAGGATGATGAAAGTGAACAGTACAGCTGTAAGCACACGATAGGCATAATACTAGAGGATTAGTCAGGCAAAGCAATAAACTTTGCACAAAAAACCACAAAGTTAAACAGAAACAGTATTTCACCCCAAAAGCTTTGTTATTCCTTTACAAACCAATAGTTTAACATCCTGGTCCATACTATGAACCTGCCCTGCAATATCAGAAGACACTAACTGACAAAATGTAACCTCTAGGCATATGGGAACTCATTTACATAGTTTACATAAATTACACATAAATTTAGGACTCTGAATTCTTCACTTGAACTGAACATCTAAGAGTCACACCATAAATAAAGACACCAGTAATGCTTGTTAAGTTGACAATGTTCTGTAATAACACTATACTGTAATGTGCAAAAGTACTAAATTTACACCAATGCAACAAAGCCATTAAACCACATAGAATCATAGAACATGCTGAGTTGGAAGGCACCCAGCAGGATCAACAGCTCCAACTCCCAGCCCTGCACAACACCATCCCTAAGAGTCACACCATGTGCCTGAGAGCACTGTCCAAACACTTGAACTGTCAGGCTGGTGCTGTGACCACTTCCCTGGGGAGCTGTTCCAGTGTTCAACCACCCTATGGAGTGAAAAACCTTTTCCTGATATCCCACCAAAACCTCCCCTGACTCAGCTTCAGGCCATTCCCTCAGGTTCTGTCACTGGTCACCACAGAGAAGAGACTGGCTTTTGCCCCTTCTCTTCCCCTCACTAGGGTGTTGAAGACTACAATGAGGTCTCCCCAAAATCTCATCTTCACCAAACTGAATGAACCAAGTGACCTCAGCCACTTCTCATAGAGCTTCCCCTCAAGGTCCTTCATCATCCTCACTACCCTTCTTTGGACACTCTCTAACAGTTTAATGTCTTTCTTATATTGCAGTGCCCAAAACTGCCCCCAGCACTCGAGGTGAGGCAGCCCCAGCTCAGAGCAGAGCAGGGCAATCCCCTCCCTTGCCCAGCTGGTGATGCTGTGCCTCTTGCCCCAGGACAGGGCTGGCCCTCCTGGCTGCCAGGGCACTGCTGACCCATGTTCAACTTGCCATCAACCAGGACCCCCAGGTCTCTTTCCATGGCACTGCTTACAGCATCTCATTCCCGGTCTGTCCATACATCCAGGGTCGTCCCATCTCAGAATCCAGCACTTTCCCTTGTTGAACTTCACCTGGTTGGTGATTGCTCTCATTTGTGGAGGCCTCCCTGCCCTCAAGGGATTTAACAGCTCCTGCCAATTTAGTGCGGTCATCAAACTTAGCTAGTATTCCCTCCAGTCTTGTGTCAAAGTCCAAGTCATTTATGATGACGTTGAAGAGAAGTGGGCACACGCATAAGCTGTATACAGTAATTATAGCAGTAATTATTGCACTCTACCCAGTGCAAGCTATTTTGAGGTATGGTCAGTCTAGGCACCAAACTTCTCTCCATGCATTAGCAACTTCTAATCTGGCATATTGTCAAGAATAAACCAACGAAACAAACAAAACCCCCAGCAAACAAACAAACAAACTCAAAAAACTCCTGCAGAGAGTAAAAGTGTAAGAGGGCAAAAGGCAACAGTCTTAGCAATCTTCAAAGAGAACAACACTGATGCTGCAATTCAAGCCTCTCCATTACCTCAACTTCTTTACTGCATAAAAGAACAACATAATGCTTTTTCTGGGGGAGAGCAAACCACAACCCCAAAACCACAACAAGCAAACAACAAGGTTTAAACTGGCTATAAAGTAGTTTTTTTAAAACCTGCAAGAAAAAGAAAAAAATCCCTTTACAACAATAGGTTTCTAAAGAAACACTTAGCCTTCGAATACCTGTTTTAAAAATTCAGATGAACATTCAGCTGACCTCCATAGGTTCACTCGTATATACCCTTCAGGATATACAAAAGGAAGAGTGAAAGATGGCTTCTCCTACATTAGCTGTAAGTTATATAAACTACTCATCATAAAAGTCTCCCTAGAATCAACAAGAACAGACAATTCCAGAGGTTCCAGAGGCAAGTCATCTCATCTAATCACCCGAAGTTACAGAACACAAATCCCATTACCAGCAACTGCTGACTCGGGAATTTTGAACAAAATGGGCTGAATGAGATACAAGCAACTGGAAGTCAATGGAGTAAGAAAAAATAGCAGTGGTGCCATTATGTGCAGGTTTAGGTGTTAGCACAAGAAGTTTCAGAAAACATGGAAGTGTATATGTATCATTGTATGATTACCTGTCATTTCGAAAAACTCTGGGCAGGTATCTCCTAGGGAACCACATGGCAAGAGCACACATCAGAACCCAGAGAATAGCCAGCTCATCCAGCATCTGGCCCAAGAAACTGAGGGTAGCATGAAAATAAACAGATCCAATTCCTGGAAGAATGAATCAAGAGACAGCATTATGAACAGCTGCAGTAGACTGAAACACTCTGCTCATGCTCAGAACTTCACAGGAAATGGTAGCTACAGGAAATGGTCTAGAAAAGGTTATAAAAAACACCAACTTTACTAAGAGGCAAACAAATCATCATACGCTCCCTAATCATGAAGAGAAGTACATTACAAAAGTAGATTACAAAAGTAGCAGCTAAAAATGTCAGCTCCTACTAGAAAATATGTGCCTGAAGGAATACCAGGTGGAAAAGTATAAAGCAAAACCAATTAAGAAATAAATGCCAAATGCTGCTTTGGAATTTTCTCAATAGCACAAGAATGGGTAAGAAAATAGAAAAAGCAGCATCTGATGACTACTCCATGATACAGATTTACAGGTGGAAAGTGTCACACTACCCCAGAGGGCTCTGATTGTCCCCTTGAAGTGCCTCCAGGTATGAACAAACATCTCTGGGCCTCCTCAGTATAAACCCAACTCCTCTCCTAAGCGTCACTGGCACTTCAGCTCTTATTTAAGCAATGAGGGTCAGTACTGCTGTCGAGTAAACCCAAACACAAGAAAAAAAGAAAAGTATGCAATGAAGGATTGGAAACAAACAGAACTATGGTCAAATTTCCCACCAACCTCAGTTTGCAAAAGGCATTTTCCCTCCAGAAATTCTGGCTGCTTTGGTTTTAAGCAAATACAAGCAAATTCTTCCGCAGATGTCAGGATTACTTTGTTTTAAAGAACAGTCAAGTACAAGCAGGAAAAACTGATGTCCTCTCTCAGTTCACACATGAGTTGGCAAATACAGAGTAATCAACTTACCAACCACGACTAGCAGAATCCATATTAAATATATTCCACTGTTGAAGCAGATTGCGTATTGACGGAACAAGCACATACATATGGGTGGTAAGATGAAAAACAAGACGTTGCTTATCTAGGAAAAAAAAACCAAACAGTTTTGCAAAGACAGAAAATAAACAAATCTTAAATATCTGCAGGCTTTCTATAATAACATTTTGTCATTCAGTGAAACCCCAGTTTAACAAATTATGATCCCCTATTTCTGCCTATCCTGAGCTGTTTTTGCAAAAGCCTTGACTTGTTTTGTTTAACATCATTAAATTAGTAACAGCATAAAAACTTTCAGCAGTGTAAAATGTGGCTAGTCACAATTCAAGTCAATTCCCAAAGGAGTTTTATTGAGAATCTACATTCAAGACTGTGGCAATTCAGAAAGTGTACAAAATCAAGCTATTGAGGACCAGTGACCTGTCCTCTCAATGGCTATCAAGCCTAGCATGGAAAAAGCACTAGAAGTACTGACACTAGGCAGAGCTAGACAAGCTTTGTGGAAGTCAATTTACTGAGCAACAGTTATTGTCTGGAAGATCTGAAATAACAACGCTATGTTAAGAGTTAGAACCCCTTTTGTATAGGGTAAAGAGAGCCTGGAGCTTTAAGTCCTTTTACAGTTCAATTTTTTCCCTTGGTTCTCCACTACAGAACATGATTGAAAACTAGTTATAGGAAGGTGGAAAGGCTATAATTAGGACCACTGCTAGGTGGTCTAATTTTTTAAAATTTAATATGCACGATTTGAATGAAGACATGTTTTCTGTTTTTTCTTGCTTACAAACAGTCTAAAGCATGATTCTGTAAATACTGAAAACACTTTACTATCAATTAGCAGGAACTGTCATTGTAGTAGTGATCACTTGGTTCTTCCCAGGAGCTGCCAGTGCTGAGAGCCAGCCATGGCACAGTAACTGAGCAGTTATGAAAAGACTCTGCTGCAGCTTCACAATGGGCCAAAGGACGGGAGGAGTCTCCAGCCTCAGCTTTCTCCTGTTTGCCTGCTGATCCCAAGCACAAGAGAAAATCACCCCCAACAAACTCCTCTGAAGCTGATGTAGAAAATAACTCTAGGTCAAGAACATTCCTTTGGGACAGATCGCCTCTTCACAGGTTACAAACTTGCGCCGACAATAATGAAAATTTAGTGGAGAAATAATTCAAGAATAATAGAGGAATTTTTTCATTCAGCTACTGTTGTCAACCTCTTAACACGGTCTGAGAACAGATTTTCAGAGGCAGAGCAAGTTGTTTTAACTCATGTAAAGCAACCTACACATTCAACAAAACAGGTTCATCTGAGCAACTTTCATTCACAAAAAACCCCACCCAGTCTCCATGCAGCAGAGACTGTCAGCAAAGTTGGGAATACAGTCATGGACCAGGATCCCAGTGCATGATGTGCTGGTACCTACACAGAACAGGAAGACTTCCCTCACTCCAAAGCAGGTAGGAAGCATATACAGTGACAGCAGGGATGATGGAACAGGAACAAGTCCTCTGGGGACCTGGGAGTGCTCTATGCACTTTAGGCTTTTAGACACAGGCCGAAGGGAAGCGTCAAGGGGCGAAAATAGGTGGTTATAATCCAAGTGGTTTGGAAGTAAACTATTCCATCTCTACAGCTGAAACTGACCAATGAAGAAAATCAGAATGGGCAATCACAGTCTATCAAAATTTGGCTAGAAAGTCCTTATCCCACCTAGGAACAAGATGATAAAGGACACACTAGACCTACTGACCACAGCTGTAGCAATGTAGATTTATACATGTGATTAGCCAACAAGGGAGCACCTCTGTGCTATGGTAGTGCTCCTCTGGGAATGAACTCCCACTCATGCTAAGGTCCTGCCTGCAAATGCAAGGAACCCCTTGCAAACTGGAGCCTGAGCATGACTTGTACTCTTTGCAGTGGTCACCAGGAGGATTTCCTAACATCTCAGAAGCTGAAATAATTGTAGTACTAAAAAATATTAAAGTATGGCTTCAGAAAGTATGCTGCATGTGCAGTTTTTATGTTAATACATAATTGGCCTCCATGATTTGGTAATGTACAATTCAAATACTTTGATAATTACAGTAAGTGCAAAAATCTACATCAGTAGTACAGAAGATTTCCTTCGGCATCTGCAAAAAGCAATGATTAAATGTTCTGGAAAATAGGCAAGCAGCCCTTCAGCAAGAGTCCATTCTTTTGGCTTCATACAATTCTGGACCTGTAATGTTCAACTAATTAATTATATTATAGAAGTTCCGGACATTGGCCTATAGGACAGGGAGAATGGGCTTGCTTAGATCATGATCATGCAACGTCACTCACACCTGGCCACTGTCTTGACAGTGAAACAGATGTTTCCTGCAGTCCTACCAAAGCTCATGTATTCATCACTATTGATTACATCTCCCAGAGAGCAGCTGCAGCATTCAACTACTACAGAAAAACCTACTGTACCATGTCTTTCTGAGCAGAAAGCAAAACTGGACTAAAGTATCTCCCAGTAACATCAGAGGGTGTGTATCCTCCATATCCTGGTACCTAAACATGATATTCACATATACTAAAACTCTTCTATGGTAAAAAAAGTATGCTGTAGGGAGAGTACAAATATTCTCTCACATTCTTAAGACTACCTTACAACTTTTCAAAACTTTTGTTTCCATGCCACTAGGGAGCAAAATAAGAAGAATAAAACCCTGGCAATTCCCTTAGTAAATGGAAATTACAAGCACAACTAAATGCAACATATTGAATTGCTAGATACTGACTTTCGCAGCCAACAGGAAAAAATACTGTTTTCAGGTATTATTGCTTATTTAAAACATAAACAATATCTTTTATTTTGTAAATACCTCTTCACAGAGAAAATTGTTTTGATCATTTGGAGGCATTTGTTATGGTGTGGAGTAGGGTTACACTGCATCAGAACACATTACTTTATTCATTTCAGAAGGAAAAAAAAGAAAAAATATACTGTTTTTATAACTATTCCTTCAATTTGAGTTATGGAGTGTTTTGTGGCCTCTGTACTGAAAAAGTGTAAGACCTGAATCACTTTAGCTAGACAAAAATCATGTTAAGTCTAGCTTGTGTATGTTTTAAAAAATTAGTTTGATCAATTTATACAAAACCTCTGAACAGACTTCTCCTACAGATTTAATTCTGTTGAATGCTTTTTGTCCCAACAGAATAAATAATTATTTTTTTAAACATACATTTCAGATAAGCTGTTCCAGTTTTGTGCTTACATGAATATTGCGCAAGATCTCAACCACAACTCTGAGCTCAGCCATGGCAATTTAAAATGCGGATTAGCAAGGTTTTAATCTAAAGCTTAATGACCCAGATGGCACATTCAGGTCTGCTGAAGAGCGCTTCCTGGAACTTCGAGGGAGTTTGAACAAACTCCCCCTAGAAGGAATATAATTTAGATGCCAGCTAAGGTTCTTTCTAGAGTAGGGCCAAAACTGTCCTGTGAGTATCTGGTTTTTTGACGACACAGTTGCACAATCCCATCAATCCACTGCAACTCACTGTTTTAATTTTGAGAAGTTGCTAACAGAGAAATCAAGCCCTAACAATGACGTGGTATTACTGAAGAGAGCCTAAACACGACTACCCTCAACAATGCATTTTTTTCTCCTCCTCTTTCAGTGTACAGCTTACTAATTGTACACAGCTGCCACAACACAGCAGGCTTTGGGGCAAACTTTCTTCTGTGTCTGTCCACCTGTCTGAAGCCCCAGTTATTCATCTGGACACAAGTGCAGCTTCTACCATTTTGGCAAGCTTCTATACCACTACGAATCAGCTCAGTACAGTGTTGTGATTTAATGCCACCCAGCAACTATGCACTGTCCAGTTCCTTGCTCACTCCCTTCAGAGCAGGACGGTGGAGAAAATCAGAAGGGTAAATGTGAGAAAACTTGTGGGGATTGAGATAAGAACAGCCCAACAGGGAAAACATAAGCTCTTCCACAAGCAAAGTGAAATAAGGAATTCATTCAGCACTCCTCATGGATAGGCAGGTGTTCTCCATCCCCAGGAAAGCAGGGTCCCATCACACGTAACAGTGACTTGGGAAGACAAATGCCACCACCCTAAAGGCCCCAACTGCTTCCCTCTCCTTCTTCCAGCTCTACATGCTGATCATGATGCCATATGGCCTGGGAAATCCACTGAGTCAATTGGAATCAGCTGTCCCAGCTGTGTCCCCTCCAAAAGCTTTCTGCACCCCAGTCCACTTGGTAGTTGGGTGAGGTGAGGAGCAGAAAAGGCCTGAGTACGTCCTGCTCAGCAGTAATGAAAACATGCCTGAGTTACCAACATTGTTTCCAGCACAAAACATCCCCTCATACCAGTGCCTATAAGGAAAACTCACTCTACCCCAGACTGAACCAGCACATACAGTAGAAGGATACCCATCCCCCTGCATAGCTGGCTACAAAACACATTTGCTGTCTTTGATAACTTGTTTATCCTGACCTTTTCCTCCCTTTGTTTTTGGTTCTTGCACAGTGACATCAGACACACAAAAAAAGCCAACAGTTTCCCTCATACACTCTCAAAATTCTTTAGTGGCATGGACCAGCCACCATCTTTAGGACTTTGGCAGCTAAGTGCAAGAAGAAAACAAGTTAGCAATGTATGGCTGTGCATCATGGAATTACTTGCTCTGTATGTGCAGAACCTCGTGTGACACAAACTCCAGCCAGGGAAGCCAGACACTTACTTCTTCTTCCACTACATGTTGACAGTCAAAGAAAGCATCAGATTTTTGGTGCTAGATTACCCTGGCTTGAAAGGGAAACACATTTCAGACAAGGATGGGATTTGGGGGAAAAAAAATCTGCCCACTTTAAAGTATAAAAGTGACAAAGCAGAAGCTCCAGCTCCTCATTTGTGCACACACCACCTCCTACAGAACAGAAAACAGAGAGCATTTGCAGGTTTGCAGGTGATTTTCATGGAAGGGCAAACTACCCGAAAACCCAATGGATTATCTTATTCTAGTGGATCTGTCACTGCCATTCTTTACATCAACAGGATGTCAGGAGCATTACTTCCTTTCCAAGGTACGTCATACAGGGCAGTCTGGCTCTGCTGCTGTGGCTGCTTTTGTAAGCTCTCTCCAGCAGCTGAGAGGTATTGGAAACATGCAAGAGGACTCAAGGGTAAACCATGACTAACTGGAAGGAAGCAACAATTACATTATTTTTCTTCCCCCTCTTCCATACTTCAGTTGCTTTCTTAAACAGGTTATCTCCTCCTCTTCCAAAAATACACTCCTTACTTCATCCTGCAACCTAAAGGCAAACTTTCCATGAAAGCTTTGCCTTTTTGGAGCCAAACATGTCTGGGAGAAACCCAGTTTTGCCTTCAAACACCAAGGTACTTTTTAATCTTGACCCATCACTGCCGTTCATGCCCATGAAGGCCCTGACACCTGTTTGTGCAAATGAGTACTAGACCAGGGTAATCTAGCACCAAAAATCTGATGCTTGGCCACCACAAGTCTCGACAAAGACAGGGCCTGCTACACAGTACTTACCGGTAGTAGTATGACTAGTAAACCTCCCCATTTTATACTTGAAAAACTAGGTAAAAATTCCTTAATTTTAGGCATGCCAGCGACTGGAGAAGAAAAATAAGTCGACAGCCATAGAAGGGCATGCTACAATCCCACGAAAACCCCGCAGGAGACGGAGC